>JAWKAU010000094.1:0-519000 GCA_033398695.1 Orobanche coerulescens | reverse complement strand
GACTGCCCAACTCACTCCCGAATTCCACTACTCTATGTGAAAGCAACCAGATAACTCGTGCGGAAATACATCGTCAATCGATGACAATAATACCACAAATGATTGAACATTTGATTGCCCTAGAATGGTCAATCGATAAAAAGTGATACAATGAATGATTGAACATCTCGATTGCCTTAGAAAGGCCAATCGATGAAAATGGTACAATGAATGTTTGAATAACTCGATTGCCTTAGAAAGGCCAATCGATGAAAATGATACAATGAATGATTGAATAGCTCGATTGCCTTAGAAAGGCCAATCGATGAAAATGATGCAACGAAGGATTGAATAACTCGATTGCCTTAGGAAGGTCAATCGATGAAAATGATACAATGAATGATTGAATAGCTCGATTGCCTTAGAAAGGCCAATCGATGAAAATGATGCAATGAAGGATTGAATAACTCGATTGCCTTAGGAAGGTCAATCGATGAAAATGATACAATGAATGATTGAATGACTCGATTGCGGAATTTCTTCGCTTCGCCATAATAATAATTCTATCGAACAACGGGGATTACTTCCCTGAAGCACCCATTCGACAACCAACGACGGAAAGATAGCGACCAAACGCTAACAAACACTGAGGATAGTATCAAGACGATTAAACCAACTAATACCGAAAATTACATCGTCCTAAGATAAATTCACCACGATTAGGTCCACCAACCAATCGCGGTCACTAAGCTTACTTCGGTATGATTCCGAAAATTCTTCCATCGTCAGGTAGACCGATGGTATGAGGTCCACAAGCAATAGGACTATCCCGAAATAAGTCTACTCAAGCATGATTCGAAAATGAATGAATGCGGTGTACCAGCATCAAAAGGTACACACAGGTTGAAATAAAATTACGAGTATACCTGAAATCATTCGGGCCACCGGATCGTCGATCCTCCTCATCACATGAATCTGGGATTTGCCGGCCCCCGAACCGGATGCTCCCGTCTGATAAATACGAGCTCCAACTCTATTTGCTTCAATTGTCTTAAACGACGTTGACAAAGCAGTCTGATTCTGAAACGCTGGTTGCTTCGGGGCCTGAGATGCCGCCGGAGCCGACTTGGAGTCCTTTCGGCAAAAACAGGCCTTATGCCAAAAATTCCCACAATTATAGCACGTGATAGACAGTTTCAGACACTCTGTGCTGTAATGACCCGGCGTTCCACAATTGAAACAGGTGATGGACGAACAGGCCGCTCGGGATTGAGATCCCGCACGATTTTGCGCCGTAGGAGGTCGCTCAGAAACGATAGGACTCACATGAGGCTTCTTGAAGGTTGACTGACCGCCTTCGGATTGATTACGCTTCGTTGATTTCTTGCTGACAGATGAAGGTTGTTGTTCAGTACTTTCCTTAGCAGCTGGCTCATACGGGAGAGTTCTCTCGATTAATCCGGCCAGAGTGGCGCAATGATGATTGAGCAACTGCACATGGGTCATCATGGCCTGCATAAAAGTGAGTGGATTAACCCGAACATCTTACGATCGAGCCGAGTCCCGCACGATTTCCCGACAGTGATTATTTCTCGGGTTCGCCCGCACCGCGTCTCTTCCGTGCATCTCGACAGCCTCTCTCCATCTTTGAAGTAGGAAGGTCGCATAATGATTATATTTCCCGCATGATTATCACGTTATGATTACGTCATGAGATGATGAAAATGAGTATACATGCTCTAACTTAGTGATTATATGAATGATTTACTGAAGTGACATGATTATCTGATGAAATTCTTGAAATGATTATCTTGAATAACTTAACAAGATTAATAATATGATCATCCAGATCGACAACTGAGTAATGAAATGAATTGAGTAATAAATGAATTAACATGATCGTCCTGATCATTAACTGAGTAATGAAATGAATTAAGTGATTAATGAGTTAACATGATCGTCCTCATTATTAACTGAGTAATGAAATGAATTAAGTGATTAATGAGTTAACATGATCGTCCTGATTATTAACTGAGTAATGAAATGAATTAAGTGATTAATGAGTTAACATGATCGCCCTAATCACAATGAATGATGATGTTTGAGGATTGTTAAATGATGAATAATGAATGAATGACTATTGCCAGAAATTATACCATGGCGTTAGAAATCTTACAGTTCTTCTGTAACACCCCCAGATCCGACCGGGAATATTACAGCGCCATGGGCCCCGAGATGGAACCCACAAGGCTGAAGGAAATTTTCGAAAACATTTACAAACGCCCAAGAGGCTAACGACGGTATTATCTATTGAAAACATTCGAAGATTTATAAAACCCGTTTATCAAACCATCGTAAAAACTCATTTGAAACCACAAGGCCCAAAATGCCAAAACTCAACAGTTTAAAAACATACGTTAAGCTATCGCTTACACATACCGACAGAACAAATTTAGAAAACGATTTCCCAAAGTAACCCAAGTTACCAGATACCAATAGGTCAGTTTAAAAATACTTACGCAGCGGATAAAGACAAACAATTAAAATACTCTAGCAATGAAATACAAAACTGCTCAGTGGAACTCAATACACAAATACATGCCCTAGCCAAGATCCTCCGGAAGTTCATCTCTCCACGACCGCTACAAGCTTGATAATCCAAGAACCTAAAAGAAAGCCCACGACGGGTCACCATAATATCCAACAATGATAACCATCACATCTCGTCAATAATTACATATCAATGGAAATACTAAGTAAGAATACGACCAATGTAATCTTACCGTCAGAACTTTACGAGAATCCACGATTCGTATCCTTAACAACACATGAAGATAATACCGAAGTATGCATGCGGTATCTCAATAATACTCAAGGTTCTCAAAACATTATCATAACTCGGGATACGGAAATTTTACCAACTCTGGCCAATTCAATCCATCGGATAACGTCGACATTTCCAATACGATAATCGATTGCCAATCAAAGACAAGTATCAAGGAAATACGGAACATACCTCAAGATACGAAATACCATTACCATCACGTCAGTCTAATCCGAGATCGATCAACACAACATACGAACATGGTCCTAACACAAGACCTACAAATGCATACTCATATGACAACGTCAATATGATCACAACAATAACGACAATGTATACTTATGGCAACCCATAATATACATATGCACAATAACAACAACATATGGTAATCCAACGATCCAGACACAAACTATAGATTCCCATGATGATCCCGTCGGACCAACGCATGGTGGCATTACATCCGGCGATCCAGCGCTGCGACTATAGATTCCCATGATGATCTCGTCGGACCAACGCATGGTGGACATATGACAACAATGCACAACTGCACAGAACAACAATGCACAATACACGACAACAACAATGCACAAATGCATGACAACAACGATACACGAATGTATCACGACATGATCGACACAAATGACAGAAATGATTAAAATACTTGCTCCGAGTCCTTCGAGAGCAATCTCGATATCTAAACCATCACCAACCATTATTCTGAATATTCACCGATCCAAAACATCACGGACGGTAGATAATTCACGCTTTGTCAATACCATGATGTATCCTCGATAACAAGTATACCAACGACAATTATAAATCATATACATTATGATTTAAATTCCCAAAACTCGAATACAACCTATAATTTCAAATCTCCTGTGATTACGATTTATAAACATTGCTATACGAATTATAAACGAATGAAACTGAAACCATTCATTAAATATTATAACTGAGCAAGTAATAACTTGCCTCGATACCGATACGATGATGATGAAGCCGCTACCAGTCACAATGCCTTCATCTACGGGCTCCTCGGTCCCGACCAAAGCAATTCACGAACGTACTCGAACATGACCGCAACATATGGTTCTAATCACCGATCAATAATCTCAACCTATCGAATTAATCAAATAACACATATCCGATAACAATTAACAACCGACATGACCAACCAAATCATCTCAACGATTCAACAATACCTCGATCATACATAAAACCGAACCATACAACTCAAACCAATCAAACACGAATTCAAAACAACAATACGATTCCACATTCCATCTTAAATACGCTTACAAGTTTCCTCCTTGTATATTCGTAATAAAACCAATTACCGATTATCATCATCAATCCGGACAATCCAATTAATTATAGATAATCATATTCCAAGAGTTCCACAACTTATTCCGAAATCACATTCAAAGTCCCCAAACGGCATAATCCGATGTGTTCTAACATCTAAACAATCCTTATTCACAATTCAAGGTGTATGTAATCATGTTCTTCAACATATACACTTCTCATAACATCATGGATTACAACAAACTATCAAGAACATCGAGATTACTACGATTCCATAATCATAACGACATAATCAAGGTATTTGATCATCAATTCATTATCTTCCCTTAACAAAATTCCCATAATAACCAAGAATAATCATAACACAATCAATTCCATCACCATTCATACGAAAACGTGTAGAATTTCCCAAGTTCTACTCATTGAGGCATTTCATCGAACACTTTGAAGGCATAATCCAAATCAATCATTTTAACGAAGAAATACCGAATTTGTTCCACAAAACTTCAAGGATAATGTATAATCTCAAGAATACAACAAGGTTCCATCAATAACTCGAGTTAAAACGAATCAATCCGGCCAAATCATCTAGAAACTCCAACACTATCCAAAACCAAGTGTTTAGGTGTTCTTACCTTCGATCCGGATGGAAGATGATGTTAATCCATGATTCCAACTTCCAAAACATGTTGCTACATGATGTTCTTACTCAAATCCATCAACTTTCTCAAGAAATCGCGAGAAAGCGAAGAAAAATGAAAAATGACAAGGGTGACTCGGTCGGGCCTTATATAGGCCGAGACACGCCCGGCGATTACGTACGTAACCGGGCGGGTCCTTACGCACGTAGCCGGACGCGGCCTAACCTTCATCCATTTCACTCGGCGGCCTTACGACGTAGCGGCGGTGCTACGTACGTAACGGGCACTTACGGCCGTAATCGGACACCGCCTTACGTACGTAATCGGCGATCCTTACGCCCGGTAGTCGCTGCCGTGTGATCGGACACCCTGCGAGTCACCGCGACCATGATCGGCCACCGCAGTCCTCTCGGCCACGACTCGGCGGTAGCCCGTAACGCACGTAACACTTATTCCGTTGCGTCACGTTACACGACGTTGACTTGCTACGATATTATACTCGTATTACGTCGTAATACACCCGTATAACGTACGTAACTCCATCCGTTGACTCACTGTCCACATCTGCGCGAAAGCCGCCGACACCGGCCCAATCGTCCGATTCCTCCTGTTACGTACGTAATGTCTCGGCCATAACGTACGTAACTCTTGTGATTTAGCGTCGTAAGTCTTCAACATTAGCGTACGCTAAGTATTCCATACTTAGCCAATTTCAATTACTGCTTTGTCTCGACATACCGAAAACACATATACACTTACCGAATACATATCTCGAATCCATAACATCCTTATACGATATACTCTATATCGAAAGTACGATAACACGATACACAATATCCTCAATTGCAAATCACAACGGATCGACAATTATACCGATATCGACATCTCGGTCCTTTATTTAATTATTTTATCCATACTGCATGATTCCACGCTGCAATATAACTTCGGATAAAATAATATCAAACAATGATAGTAGAAATTAGGATATTACATACTACACCACTTAAAATAAGTTTCGTCCTCGAAACTTGAAATCCGTCATAAAAGAAACAAACCGTTCAACTAAAATATCCCAAAACCATCACGACAACGATCAATCATCATCATTCTTGAATAATCAAAAGAGTACACTTACAAATACGCAGTCGACGATCTCTGAGATACTAGCAAGCGATCTCAGCATGCGATCCCAATACGCTTACAATCACAATTCCTTGAGTCTCAACAAAATTTTATCATCGTCGATCAAATAATCTATTCGTGACAAATCCTGTTTGCACGATCGCATGATCAAGTTCCACTCGATAAGACGAATAATATCCGATATATCTGAAACAAGCTGCTCAAAACAATGGCAACCAATCTAAACATCGACACAAAATCCGAACACTTATACGATCATCAACAATGATCAACCAACAAATTAACTGAGAATACCATCGACATGATAAATTCCAATACGACCAATCCAATGGTTAAAGCACAATCGAGTATATCATAAACATGATAAACTCTAATATTACCAACGAAGGAACGATAATAATCAGGAATACCCTCACACAGTAAATTCCAACACGATACACAGAACCATAGAGACATATATACGGACGAATAAAGTTCTCAAAACGACACACCAATCACATACCGTGGATCTCAATAAACATACTCGACTGGTGAGTATACTCCTCGGCATACGAACAACCAATCAAGTCGACGAAAATAACCAATCATACCTGAAGTGGAAACGACCGCTCGACATCTAAAACAACCAACATGGGGTCACCATCCCCAAATCTACAAAAGAAATCATTCAAAATCATTATGGTAAAGTCACAATATTACCATACCAATGGAATCACATAGCACATATGCCCCATTTTCACAAAATCAAAAGTTCCAAAATTATATTATATGCATGCTTCTACAACACACGACATTTTTCCTTTATCCGATAAATCAATTGATCATCCTTGCATAACCAAACGACCATCCCAAAGTTCGGATCCCTTTTCATCGCACCATAGGAATGTCATAACCGATTCGTGAGTCACACTCACAACTTCACCATGATATGGAATATACACTAAAGGCGTATGGTTATCAATCACATTTTCAAAACTAGTTTGAAATCCTATAGTCTTGTCAAAAGACAAATTTTCGAAAATTCTTTCAAAATTATGAAAACTCAAAACATAAATTCTCGTAAGACCACAAAAACAATTTTCGAACCAACCGCTCGCTCGTGTCAAGTTCTCGATAAAAATTCTTTTCAAATACACACGATTAAATAAAATGGGATTTATGCAAATGCTTGACCATATCCATACTCCCGTATACCAATTCATCGTCACCAAATTCACTGATATTCCATCGGAAAACCACACGATAGAGTTCCAAAATCTCAAATATATAGACTCTGATAAAACTCCTCTCCACATACTACTCGCAACGTAAATCCTTAATCCATCCTGGATCACCTCAAATATGATATGACAAAACGTTGAAACAATTCAACAAATCAAACACGGCGAAAGACTTCCCGAGAATTTCCATTTGAACCAATAAATCAAAACCCCGAAAGGTAGTGATAAAGTAGATAAACAATTGATAACGTGTTTTACAAATCTCGGGAGTTTTAGAAAACAGGAAAGTCTTTTGAAACATTAGGGTCTCAGTCCGTATCTCATTCCACATTACAAGAAGTTTAAAAAGTAGAAAACTCATTTCGGACCCCAAGTCCTGAGTTATAAAACCATTTCAAAATCGATTGGGTCTCGGCCCAAAATCATTTTCCATAAAACATCAGTAAGACATTCATTTTTGAAAAGTATCATTTTCAAATGCTCAAAAGCAGTTTCATGTATCACAAAATGATCTATCATGACTACATGTTTTTCTCAACCATCCACAACCTTCTCCCAAATGCACAATTCCGTTCTAAAATCTACTCAACATACTGATTTCCAAAATCATAGTTTCTCAAGATCATCAATCCTGTCCCAAATCTGTCATCTCATACTGTGAAGCATAATATCTTTCTGAATCTCAAACCATATCAACTTAGAACGGCAATAAATCTCAATGCAATTCAAAAATCCAAATACTTACAGATCGTGAAGCCGACGATTCCCCGCGATACTGGCACATGTCTCGACTCAAGGAAATACTCGACACAGATATTATCAAAACACACGTTTGCCAAATCAGTTCGACTCAAGAACACAATACATCTCATTCCAGAGAATCTCGTTAACACCATTTGGAAAAGTTATAACAAGCCCAGTACGATACTGGCAAATCTGATGACGCACAAGCCTGAGTGAACAACAAAGACTAACGGCTCTAATATTTTTCAATCGACAACTCGAATGACGCAACAAAAACACGACCCAACTCGACCCAAATGCCTAGGTTTTCTCAACCTAAGCTCTGATACCATATTCTGTAACACCCCCAGATCCGACCGGGAATATTACAGCGCCATGGGCCCCGAGATGGAACCCACAAGGCTGAAGGAAATTTTCGAAAACATTTACAAACGCCCAAGAGGCTAACGACGGTATTATCTATTGAAAACATTCGAAGATTTATAAAACCCGTTTATCAAACCATCGTAAAAACTCATTTGAAACCACAAGGCCCAAAATGCCAAAACTCAACAGTTTAAAAACATACGTTAAGCTATCGCTTACACGTACCGACAGAACAAATTTAGAAAACGATTTCCCAAAGTAACCCAAGTTACCAGATACCAATAGGTCAGTTTAAAAATACTTACGCAGCGGATAAAGACAAACAATTAAAATACTCTAGCAGCGGAAATACAAAAACTGTTCAGGGAACTCAATACACAAATACATGCCCTAGCCAGTATCCTCCGGGAAGTTCATCTCTCCACGACCGCTACAAGCTTGATAATCCAAGAACCTAAAAAGAAAGCCCACGGGGAGTCAGCCATAATATCCAACAATGATAACCATCACATCTCGTCAATAATTACATATCAATGGAAATACTAAGTAAGAATACGACCAATGTAATCTTACCGTCGTAACTTTACGAGAATCCACGATTCGTATCCTTAACAACACATGAAGATAATACCGAAGTATCTGTACGGTATCTCAATAATACTCAAGGTTCTCAAAACATTATCATAACTCGGGATACGGAAATTTTACCAACTCTGGCCAATTCAATCCATCGGATAACGTCGACATTTCCAATACGATAATCGATTGCCAATCAAAGACAAGTATCAAGGAAATACGGAACATACCTCAAGATACGAAATACCATTACCATCACGTCAGTCTAATCCGAGATCAGATCAACACAACATACGAACATGGTCCTAACACAAGACCTACAAATGCATACTCATATGACAACGTCAATATGATCACAACAATAACGACAATGTATACTTATGGCAACCCATAATATACATATGCACAATAACAACAACATATGGTAATCCAACGATCCAGCGCACACAACTATAGATTCCCATGATGATCCCGTCGGACCAACGCATGGTGGCATTACCTGTCCAGCGATCCAGCGCACACAGCTATAGATTCCCATGATGATCTCGTCGGACCAACGCATGGTGGACATATGACAACAATGCACAACTGCACAGAACAACAGTGCACAATACACGACAACAACAATGCACAAATGCATGACAACAACGATACACGAATGTATCACGACATGATCGACACAAATGACAGAAATGATTAAAATACTTGCTCCGAGTCCTTCGAGAGCAATCTCGATATCTAAACCATCACCAACCATTATTCTGAATATTCACCGATCCAAAACATCACGGACGGTAGATAATTCACGCTTTGTCAATACCATGATGTATCCTCGATAACAAGTATACCAACGACAATTATAAATCATATACATTATGATTTAAATTCCCAAAACTCGAATACAACCTATAATTTCAAATCTCCTGTGATTACGATTTATAAACATTGCTATACGAATTATAAACGAATGAAATCGAAACCATTCATTAAATATTATAAGCGAGCAAGTAATAACTTGCCTCGATACCGATACGATGATGATGAAGCCGCTACTACCACAATGCCTTCATCTACGGGCTCCTCGGTCCCGACCAAAGCAATTCACGAACGTACTCGAACATGACCGCAACATATGGTTCTAATCACCGATCAATAATCTCAACCTATCGAATTAATCAAATAACACATATCCGATAACAATTAACAACCGACATGACCAACCAAATCATCTCAACGATTCAACAATACCTCGATCATACATAAACCGAACCATACAACTCAAACCAATCAAACACGAATTCAAAACAACAATACGATTCCACATTCCATCTTAAATACGCTTACAAGTTTCCTCCTTGTATATTCGTAATAAAACCAATTACCGATTATCATCATCAATCCGGACAATCCAATTAATTATAGATAATCATATTCCAAGAGTTCCACAACTTATTCCGAAATCACATTCAAAGTCCCCAAACGGCATAATCCGATGTGTTCTAACATCTAAACAATCCTTATTCACAATTCAAGGTGTATGTAATCATGTTCTTCAACATATACACTTCTCATAACATCATGGATTACAACAAACTATCAAGAACATCGAGATTACTACGATTCCATAATCATAACGACATAATCAAGGTATTTGATCATCAATTCATTATCTTCCCTTAACAAAATTCCCATAATAACCAAGAATAATCATAACACAATCAATTCCATCACCATTCATACGAAAACGTGTAGAATTTCCCAAGTTCTACTCATTGAGGCATTTCATCGAACACTTTGAAGGCATAATCCAAATCAATCATTTTAACGAAGAAATACCCGAATTTGTTCCACAAAACTTCAAGGATAATGTATAATCTCAAGAATACAACAAGGTTCCATCAATAATCTGAGTTAAAACGAATCAATCCGGCCAAATCATCAAGAAACTCCAAAACTATCCAAAACCAAGTGTTTAGGTGTTCTTACCTTCGATCCGGATGGAAGATGATGTTAATCCATGATTCCAACTTCCAAAACATGTTGCTACATGATGTTCTTACTCAAATCCATCAACTTTGTCAAGAAATCGCGAGAGAAACGAAGAAAAATGAAAAATGACAAGGGTGACTCGGTCGGGCCTTATATAGGCCGAGACACTGCCGGCGATTACGTGCGTAACCGGCGGGTCCTTACGTACGTAGCCGACGCGGCCTAACCTTCGTCCATTTTGCTCGGCGGCCTTACGTCATGTAGCGTGCTTACGTGCATGCGGGCACTTACGGCCGTAGCAGGACCTCGCCTTACGTACGTAATCGGCGATCCTTACGCCCGAAGTCACTGCGATTGTGATCGGCCACCTGCGAGTCACCGCGACCATGATCGGCCACCGCAGTCCTCTCGGCCATGACTCGGCCGGTAGCCCGTAACGCACGTAACACTTATTCCGTTGCGTGCGTTACACGACGTTGACTTGCTACGGTATTATACTCGTATTACATGCGTAATACACCGTATAACGACGTAACTCCATCCGTTGACTCACCTGTCCACATCTGCGCCGAAAGCCGCCGACACCGGGCCCAACTGTCCGATTCCTCTTGTTACGTACGTAATGTCTCGGCCATAACGTACGTAACTCTTGTGATTTAGCGTACGTAAGTCTTCTGTAATACCCGAGATTTCTGTTATGTAGTTGGAACTTGTGATATTGTAATGATTGTACTTGATTTGAGTATTATTTTCCGTATTTCATAATCCGATGTTGTCGAGCGTTTAATTCCGTGATTTGGAATTAAAGATTGTAAATCTGCGCATGTAGCGCACGCTATCAGCTATGTTTAGCGTGCGCTAACGTGGGTTCATAGCGCAGGCTACTGAGTGTCCTTAGCGCACGCTATGCACGGTCAAATTGATTGAGACGTACGGTAGGTGAGAGCTGGCCGGGGGACCCCTGTCGGTTGGTGTCGGGATGTACCTGGACGTCTTTCGGGGAAGATCCGAGTCAACGCCTTAGCGCACGCTACAGGTATATGCGTAGCGCATGCTAAGTGCCGAGTACAGTTTAGTCCAGTGAGCCGTTAGCGCACGCTACGAGCAGGGTCTAGCGCGCGCTAATAGCCATTTATTATAAATAGGACAGCATCCTATTCGTGATTTCAGTTCTCTCTTCTCCCATTACCCGAGTTCCTACACTTAGAACATGTCTTCCTTCATCCTAAACATCTCATATCAACATCCTGATTCGTGATTGAAGATCGTTTATCATTGGAAATTGTTGTTCAAGCTTTCGGTGTCGGATTGCTTCATTTTCCTCCGTGTTCTTTACTACTTGAGGTAGGTGATTCTTCACTAATGTTAGTAATGTTCTTAGAGACGTCTGATCATGCTTAGATAGCCAGTTATTTCGTTTATGATCGGTCATCACATGATAGAAGGATACTTTGACGTATCGGCACTATCTATCTTATGAACCTTTGAACCATCTTAGTAGATTGGACTCCTAAGCGTTTTCAAATCAATTTATGATCGAATCGGATATTACCTGGTTGCTACGTTGTACACGTTGGAATCATGTGTTTTGGGACTTGGAATAATCGGAACTTAGAATACTTCCTGAAGATCTTAGAAAAGATATGATATTGAGATGACTATCCGTATATTTGTATTTCACGATCATAAATCTTCCACAACCTTATTAGCATGATTTGCCCGAAGATAACTTGTATTATCACGGTAGAATTCATGAGTTCTTCACCATTCAACCCAGTTTTCGGGTTGTAGTATTCTGCCATGCAATATTAGCGCACGCTAACACATGTGAGTTAACGTGCGCTATCGGGGTCGATCGCCCAAACGCACGTAGCGTGACGTTATGAGACGGCCGAGCCGATCGCCAGACGTGGCTAGCGCACGCTAGTCTTACACGATAGCGCACGCTAACAAGCTCGCTTAGCGCACGTTACGTAGAGTACGTAGCGCACGCCAAGCGATTCAGCATTGTATTTTATGAACTTTTGACCGTGAATCAAATTGTTAAACATTCATGCGACGTGAGATAAATCCTATATCATTTCTTTTGTTAAGGTTTGGCCTCGTTACGTGATTGATTGAGGAGGACGACCGCCGAGTGTTCATTTCGTGGAAGTATTGTTATTATCTTCAAATCGAGGCAAGTACCTTGATATACGAATTATAATTACGTTGAAATCATTGTTCTCAAGTATATGAATTATGTCATGAATATCTGTATTTATATTATATATATATATATAGATATGTGTGGATATTTATGTAGTATTAATTGATAGAGTTGAAGGCCCGATGTGCAAAGTCTTGATGAATAACGTGTGAGTTATTGTTTATTCTGCGTAGTTGCGTGCATCGCGATTAAATTATGTGGATTGATGAACCGATTTGATAATTGTGGAAACGATTGATCGTGTGTTTGGTATTTGTAATAATGTGAATACTTGTTATGAGAGACGTCATATCCGGGTACCTCGAGGGCGGGGCGTGCACTCCGGCTGTTGTACGCTGCAATGAGCGGTTCCATATGATTGGTGAACACCGGTGTTACTTAATGCGCGAGCAAGGGGCGGCTCTGTGGGAGTGAACGCCGGCGCGGTGACATGTGCAATGGGCGGCCAATATAGTGGAGTGAACGCCGGTACAGTGTGTAAGGGAGGCGCCCGGCAGCTTATTGGTAACGGATATTTGAGTGATAGCTAAGACCCCGTTACCAAATGATTTTCAAATTTAAATCCTTGCAACTTGCTTTTAATGTTGGTCTTGATGTAGACCGCGGATTGTGTTTCTCGGAGTTCGCTCCAACTCGCTTTTAAATGTTGGTATCGAGTTAATTAACCAAGGATATTTGACGAGATCTCCGAGGGTTAATTAACCAGGGTCTTGAGCAGATCTGTCGAATGAGAGGTCGTGCCTTTGATTATCTTGTGTTGATTATTCTCGTATTGGGTCGAGGACCCCGTGAGATGTTGAGATTTGATCTCGTGATGATATTATTTGGATTGGGCCGAGAACCCCGTGAGATGTTGTAATGATTCACTTGTGATAGTGTTTTATCATTTGGGTCGAGGACCCCGAATAACGTTGTAATGGTTTTCTTGCAAATTGTTTTCCACATGCTGGGTCAAGGACCCGAGAGCTTTTGAAGTATTTTCTAAAATATATTTCCATCTGATTTTCAAAATCCCAAGATGGCCCGAGTCAATATTAATGTGTTCTAACTTTCTTAACAAAATACTTTTCATTTTATTAAAAAGGGAATTTTCTGACTCCTTGGGCTCGTTTAAAGTTTCATTTGTGTTATGTTCTGTACGGAGAATATGACAATGTGATTATCTTTCACCTTGTGTATGTAATACTATTCTGTGTTAACCATTTGAATGTGTGGGTTGTGTTAAGGTTTCACGACTGTTGAGTTTGTGTTATTATTATTCGTATATCTTGTGTGTTATGTACTTGCACTAGCAAAATTCCAGTTTGCTAACCCCCGAGTTTTCGGGGGGTGGGTGCCTGTTATGCGCTGTGTTTTGGCAAATGGGAGCGATCCACAGGATCGGGCCGGGAAGGAGATGGAGGACAATGATACTAATCACACGAGTTAGAGTCTTTTCTTTTGTTTCATTTTGGTCGGTATTTCTCTGTCGTTCGAGTATTCACCCTTGCATGGGTGTAGTTTTCATTTATTAAATTGAATTGTCGTTCTTTTCTGTGTTCATCTTTATTTTCATCATTGAGATGTAAAGTTCATTTGTTTCCGAATTGTTTAATGACCTTGTCGGTCTGTGTTGTATTTAGATTGACCCCGGTCAGTCAGTCATTTTGTAGTCTAGTAGAGTTTAGCCTTGTAGATCCTTGTAAGAAGGGCCTACGGCGTGTAACATTTCCGGATGTATTCTGGGGGTGTTACATCTTCAACATTAGCGTACGCTAAGTATTCCATACTTAGCCAATTTCAACTGTTACCGTCTGTCTCGACATACCGAAAACACATATACACTTACTGAATACATATACTGAATCCAATAACATCCTTATACGATATACTCTATATCGAAAGTACGATAACCTGATACACAATATCCTCAATTGCAACTGTCAACCAGATACGACAATTATACCGATACTGACATCTCAGTCCTTTATTTAATTATTTTATCCATACTGTACAGATTCCACGCTGTACAATATAACTCGGATAAAATAATATCAAACAACAGTAGTAGAAATTCCGGATATTACATCTTCCGGTCTGATTGGCTCGGCATTTGCACAGGTCACACGTGACGCGAAAGTCCAATGATACTAGTCTGATGACGATGATTTCAAATGAGACATGACTCGGAAGGTAGTATTCAAAACCACGCTCCGATACCAACTCTGTAACACCCCAAACTAGGCGGATATTACAGTGCCGTAGATCCCCAACTGGGACCCACCAGGCAAATGAAAATGAATGAATTACACAGGATAAATGTAGTACCGAACCACATTACAACAATAATTACTCCGATGAGGAGTTTGGTTACAACACACCAGGACAATACCGAATACTAGTGTATTTTATATGAAGATAAAATACACAACACTGAATGAAACGGAGTATCCAAATGAAAGTCTGCAGCGGAAATATAGGACAATAACATGAATAACTGAAAGATCGGGGCCCCCTACTAGTATCACTGGGACTCCTCGACATCAACATGCTATTCCCGTGCTTTTGCCTTGCCATGACCTGAAAAACAAAATCCTCAAATGGGCCGGCCATACGTAACAACAATCCTCAAGGGTTGAAAATACACAAACATGATTTAATCAAGTTATGAAATATCCTTAGTTATGAATTACGTCAAGAAGAGTATCATAGTACGCCCGTAGTGTTCTCAGGTAAGTGTACAAGACGGATGACCGGACACACCCGCCCTTGTACCTAATTAGTCTCACGAGGTAATCGTTACCGTGTGCATACCCAATGTATCACTCCCAATACATGGCCATCATGTGCCCGACTAAAAATTCCACACATCCGCACCCGGCCACGCAATATGAACCTTAAGGTCATATGAACGAGAATGACCATAATGAATATCAATGAATAATAATAATTTGACAAAGTCAAGAATGACTCACCGATATGAAAGTGATAATGAAGTGATTGATAGTTTCAATGGAATGATTGGAACCGCTGCCTCGTTAATGAAGTGATTGTTCAACAATTACAAGTCTCAATATGATTAATACAATGATGAATGAGTTATGATTATGAATGATCAACAACAAAAGGAATGAATATCCTTTTAACCGAGTAAGAATTAACTTACACAACACCGGTGACAATTATCCTTCCACGAACAACGTCCTAATAGAGATATTGGTCGCTCGAACAACCTTGAATAACACAATAACCAACAATCCGTTCAACATACGTAACAAACATGAATATAACGAACTCAACGCGTCGATACGACTAAACCAAGTCCATTGAGGCATTAAATCAAACACGCTAAGGCCCAAACTCCGATTGTTTACAATCAAACCTCAAAAACCAATATCAAA
This sequence comes from Orobanche coerulescens, assembly GCA_033398695.1. NCBI lineage: Eukaryota > Viridiplantae > Streptophyta > Magnoliopsida > Lamiales > Orobanchaceae > Orobanche > Orobanche coerulescens. The sequence goes on along the minus strand of JAWKAU010000094.1, from coordinate 502,621 downwards.
TCCCCCAAGAAGTGTTTCAAACCAACAAAACATCTTCAATACGATTAATAATCCAAAACGAATATCCAAAAACGTGATTATAACGACAATTAATCGAAAACCCCCAATTTCAACTCAATAATCAAAGTGTTCTTGAATAATCCCTCAATAATCCAATGAATCCTTATACAAACTCATAATCATATATATATCCCTTCATATAACATGATTATAACGTCCAAAACATCATATTTCAACACAAAATCGAAATCCAAGGTGTTGAAGAAATTACCTCTTGAAGATCCAGTCACTATGATTCGAAGAACACGCGATAGATCGATGATCCGAGCTTCACAACCGAATGAAAATGATTAAAAACCACACTCAAGTGATAGGTGAAGAGAATTCTCTCCCTCAAGCCCCTCTCTCTCGTATGAAGGTGGAAGAAATGGAAGGAATGAGTTGAAATGCTCAAAAAACGAAAATATAGGGGTTGACTGCCCTGTCGGACACGGCCCGTGCCGATCGGCACGGCCGCGGCGCACAACTGGCCGGCAGGGACTCGACCGTGTCCTGCTTGACACGGTCGCGGCGCGAAGGGGCCTACCGATAGTGACCTGCCGACAGTGACTAAGATTGACTCGACCGTGTCCTCGAACACGGCCGGGCGTCGGGCGCCGGCTCGCTTATCCGGAAGAGTTTGACTCGGCCGTGCCAGACGACACGGTCGAGTCCTGTGGGCAGAGACTTCGGCATTTCCGGACGAGTACAGCACGGCCGTGTCGGACGACACGGCCGAGTTCGGTCGGCAGTTATCGGCCAAAAACTGAAAAAATGAGCGGGTGAGCTAAAACGACCATAACTCTCTCGTCCGGACTCCGATTGACTCACCGTTTGAACCATTGGAAAGCTAATTCGATGCTCTATAATATTGCAAAGACTCAGATTTTTTGGAGTTACCAAAAATTAATGGTGATCTAACAAAGTCGAACTCATATGTGGAAAGTTGAAACAATGGACAATAACGATATACAACTCGAAGTTTCTACGAACGGTGAACACGGGTGAATGAACATGATTGATGAATGATTATAAATGAGTGAAAATCCACTGAGTGACAATCACCTAATGAAATTACTGAATGATAATGACTGAATTACAACCGGGTATTACAATAACAAGTTTCTCCAACGAGAAATATCAACAACACATATCATATCATAACAGTTTCAACATACTGATGGTATTCCAACGATCCAGCGCACACAGCTATAGATTCTCATGATGACCCCATCGGACCAACACATGGTGGAACTACCTGTCCAACGATCCAGCGCACACATCTATAGATTCCCATGATGATTCCCGTCGGATCAACGCATGGTGGACATATAATCACAACACATTTACACAATACAATCACATCATAACTGTCATAATATAAACAATTCTAATTAGAGTACTTGCCTCGGTTCGTTGACAAGAATAAAACTTCCACGAATATAAAAATACTCGAAGGTCGTCCCCTTCGATCAATCACGTTGCTAAGCTCGAACCTTAACAAAAGAAATAATATAAATTCATCGCATGCCGTACGAATGTCTAACAATCCAAAATTACGGTAGGAAGTCCTTAAAATGCAATTTGTCTGGATCGCTTAACGCACGCTACTCATCCTATGTAGCGTACGTTAATGCTACTCGTTAGCGCACGCAGTACACACAGCCTAGCGTACGCTAACCATGCACGGTCAGTGCCTCACTGATCAGCCGACTGACTCGCCTGATGACTTAACGCGCGCTAAGTTCCAAACGTGGCGTACGCAAAACATACTCGATAGCGCACGTTAATTCACGTAGCTTAGCGCACGCTAAGCATGCATGGCAGTTCACTGAAAGGCAGCAGATTGTACAAATGGTGATGAAGTAAGCGAATTCCTCAGTGATTAATGTTTGTTATCCGAATACATGTTATGTTCATAAACTTATGAATGATCTCACGGATAATAACAACTTCGAGATACAAGTATACGTATGATCATCACAACACCATAATCCATCTTGATTACAATTCTCATGCGAAGTTTGGTGATCTCCGGTTGGTGCATTAGATTCTACTATCATTATACACATTCGGACTTTATCTTGAGGTGAACTAACAATTCCGACTCATACGAAAGGATATTTCCTAAGATGATTCTTCCCTTAAGTCCTTATAACTGAAAATGATATCACCTCCAATTTATGATCACTAAGATAACATAAATCATACGCATAATCAACTTCAGAATGTTTCTCTCATCATTTGAAGTACTAGGATTCCAACTACGAGGTTCCAACGATAATATCATAAGCATAGACATTCCAATCTCCTAAACATGATATTTGTTGAATAATTCACTAATGAAATTCAATATCACGTTAGCATGATCATCTAATTCCTTAGAATCCAAATCTAAGGCTGGAGATAGATTGAACATGCCTTAATATGACGAAATCACTGAACCGCAAGGTAGAATCTGACTCCGGTTGGTTATATGCCACTCCAAGGTGTTACTTTTCTTCAATGATCACTCACAAGTAATATTCAATATTCAAGGATCAAGTAGATGTGTTCTAAGTGTGTTAGGAGGATAATTATTGCTCTCTGGTCTCTCAAGACTGAAGAATGAACGAAGGAAATGTAAGCCAAAAACGGATTGTTGTCTCATTTATAACATTCTGCAGTTTAGCTAATTAGCGCACGCTACCATACATATTTGGCACACGCTAATAAGCGTTGACTCCAAATCTGTCCAGGTTCGTCCGCGGGAATCTTATCCGGACCCATGTCCCAGCTGGCGCATGTGCTAGCCGCCCAGCTCAATAATTGAGTGCCTAGCGCACGCAACTCCTACATACGTAACGTGCGCTAGTAGTAGCCGATAGCGCGCGTTAAGCTACATTCTTAGCGTGTGCTATCACGAGTTTGCATGAGAAATTTTGGATGTTGATATACTTATATACAAAGATACCAATGTAAGAAATATCATACTCCAATTATCAAGACCACAAATCCGAATAATACAGGGTTCGAATACAGATGAAATACACAGTAATAAATCCGGATATTACATACTATCCTACTAAAAAGGAGTTCCGTCCCGAAACTCAAGAAGAAAATAACTCGGGATATCTGGACTTCATGCCATCTTCCGTTTCCCATGTGGCTTCTTCCACTCCGTGACGTGACCATTGAACTTTGACCAAAACGATTGGTTTGTTCCTCAACTGCTTAACTCGACTCTCGAGTATCTTGACCGGTCTTTTTTCAAACGTCCCATCATTAGCGACTTCGATCTCGCCGAAATCAATGGCATGACTAGGATCTGGTATATACCTCCATAACTGGGATACGTGGAACACGTTATGAACATGGCACAATGACGGCGGCAATGCCAATCTGTATGCCAACTCTCCAACTCTCTCAATGATCTCAAATGATCCGATATATCTCGGACTCAGCTTTCCTTTTCTTCCGAAACGAAAAATTCCCCGAGTAGGATAAACCTTTAAAAGTACGTGGTCTCCTGTACTGAACTCCAAAGGGCGACGGCGTACATCTGCATAAGATTTCTGTCGACTCTGGGTGGTCAACAGTCTTTCATGAATTAAAGCTATCTTCTCCCGAGTCTGTACGATCAACTCTGGTTATGTTCCGATCAAGTTTGATGAATCGTCCCAGCATAGGGGCGATCTGCATCTTCTCCCGTATAATGCCTCAAATGGTGCCATTTTAATGGAAGCATGCCAACTATTGTTGTAAGTAAATTCAATCAACGGTAGATTAACTTCCCAATCAGTTGACTAATCTAAGGAACAAGCCCTCAGCATATCTTCCACCGTTTGAATGGTCCTCTCGGATTGTCCGTCAGTTTGCCGGTGATAAGTTCTACTGAAGTTCAATTCGGTCCCCAAGGCCTTATGAACTGCTTTCCAAAAGTGAGACACGAAACGGCCGTCTCGATCAGAAATAATGGTCTTCGGCGTACCATGCAGTCGAACTATCTCTGAAATAAATACTCGTGCCAACCTCTCTGGTCTCCACGTGTCCTTAATGCCTAGGAAATGAGCTGATTTGGTTAGACGATCAACTATCACCCAAATCATGTTCACTCCTGTCTTGCTTCTTGGCATGCCAGTGATAAAGTCCATCGATATGTCCTCCCACTTCCATTCAGGAATCGGGAGCGGCTTCAACATTCCGGCAGGTCGTTGATGCTCGATCTTAACCTGTTGACAAGTCAAGCATTTTGAAACATAGTCCGCTACATCTTTCTTCATGTTGCCCCACCAGAAATTCTGTTTCAAGTCCTTATACATCTTACTGGTGCCCGGGTGGATAGAATAGGGCGAGCTGTGAGCTTCCTTCATAATCGTCTGTTTCAGAACATCGATATCAGGAACGCAAAGTCGGTTCTGAAATCTCAAAACTCCATCATCATGAATTAGGAATCCGGGGGCCTTTTCCTTGATCACTTCATCACGTAACCGAATCATCAGAGGATCATCTTCTTGTCTAGATTTGATTTCTTCGGTTAATGACGAAGTTAATTCCATCACACACAGTTGTCCTTGGACTCTTTGTAACCACACTTCAATTCCTTCTTTAATCATCTCTTGTTGAAGGCTAAGTTGGGAGGTCAGAGTCTCCAGCATCTGAATAGAAACAGGCTTGCGGCTAAGTGCATCTGCCACCACATTCGCTTTGCCTGGATGATACAAAATCTCCAAGTCGTAGTCCTTAATCAGCTCTAACCATCTTCTTTGCCGCATGTTAAGCTCTTTCTGACTGAAGATGTATTTGAGACTCTTGTGATCAGTAAAGATCTGACAGTGAGTCCCGTACAGATAATGTCTCCAGATCTTCAAAACAAAAACTACTGCCGCTAGCTCTAAATCATGTGTTGGGTAATTCACTTCATAAGGTTTCAACTGTCGTGAAGCATAAGCGATCACCTTATCATTCTGCATCAATACGCATCCGAGTCCTTGGTTCGAAGCATCACTATAAACTATGAGTCCTCCAGTCCCCTGTGGAAGTGATAAAATTGGTGCTGTCGTCAATCTCCTCTTCAATTCATCAAAACTAGTCTGACACGTCTCGTTCCACTCAAACTTTTGAGTTTTCTGCAGGAGTCGAGTAAGTGGGCGGGAGATTTTAGAAAATCTTTCCACGAATCGACGATAATATCCAGCAAGTCCTAAGAAGCTTCGGACTTCTTTCACGTTCTTTGGAGGCTTCCAATCCATAATTGCTTCAATCATCTGAGGATCTACTCGGACTCCTTTAGCTGATACCTCATGGCCGAGGAACATTACTTCCTTTAGCCAGAATTCACACTTAGAAAATTTGGCGTACAATTGCCCGCTTCTCAAAAGTTCTAATACCATCCGCAAATGCTGCGCATGTTCTTCCGGGCTCTTAGAATACACCAGAATGTCATCAATGAACACGACCACAAATTTATCCAAATATTCGATGAACACTCGGTTCATCAATTGCATGAATACAGCAGGTGCATTAGTGAGACCAAACGGCATCACTACAAACTCATAGTGTCTATAGCGAGTTTTGAATGCTGACTTTGGAACATCAGATTCCTTAATCCTCAGCTGATGGTATCCTGATCTCAAATCGATTTTAGAAAATACTGTTGCTCCTTGCAACTGGTCAAATAAATCATCAATTCGTGGCAATGGATATTTATTCTTAATCGTCATCTTGTTCAGCTCTCGATAGTCGATACACAGTCGTAGCGATCCATCCTTCTTCCGGACAAAAAGAACTGGCGCTCCCCAGGGCGAAACACTTGGCTGGATATAGCCTTTGTCCAGTAACTCCTCCAGCTGCTTTTTCAGTTCATACATCTCAGTAGGTGCCATACGATACGGCGCCTTAGAAATTGGTGTAGCTCCGGGTTCCAGCTAAATGGTGAATTCTACATCCCGTCGTGGAGGTAGTCTAGGTAACTCGTCAGGAAATACATCTGGAAATTCGTTAACAACAGGAATGGATGAAAGTTCCACAATTTTGTCTTCTCTCTTCATTGCATAACACCAGTATCCGGTACAGCCCTGTTTCAATAATTTGACAGCTTTCATAGCCTTGATCAACTTTCCTGAGCTTCCTGGTTTCCATCCTTCAAACAGTACTTCGGAGCCATCGTCAGCGATCAGCGAAATATTCCTCCTTCGGTAGTTTACAATAGCCCCATATCGATTAAGCCAATCGTCTCCGAGTATTAGGTCGTCTCCTTGCATTTCTATTACAATCATATTTGAGAGCCACTCTCTGCCCCCAAATGATACAGGAAAATCTCTAGTCTCTAAGTTCCCAACAATCCTTTCTCCACTCGGTAAACCAACAACATAAGGTTCACAAGTATGAAAACTAGAAATATTCAAACGATTTACACAAGACAAGGATATAAAAGAATGCGTAGCTCCTGTATCGAATAAAACGCTAACTGGCTGGGAAAGGATCGGGCAGACTGCACGACAAGACATCATCCTGATCGTCTGTCCTCCTCATCTCGTACAGACGTGGGGGAAAAGATCTGGCACTCGATGTCCCATTTCGGTCCCATTGTCCTCTGCCTCGTCCGCGGCTAAAATTCTGAGGCATCTGAATACTTTGTTGTGTCTGTTGGATACTAGCTTCCTTCTGAACTGGCTGCGATGAACGGGTTCCATTGAACTTGGTGACATCCTTGCAAAACGTCGCACGGTGCCCTTCCTGTCCGCAATCAAAACATGTAATTGGAGTGCGCAAGCAATCACGCCAAAGGTGGCCTGGGCGACCACAGTTAAAGCACTTCCTAACTGTATCCGTCGTGGCTGACATTGTTCCTAAATTCTTTCCGCTCTTAGATGGGTGCGGAGGTTTCTTGAAAGAATGAAAGGATGTCTGGGATTTGCGAGGCCCGTTGTTCTTGTGCTCTGTAAAAGTACCAGAGACTTTCTGCTTCTTCGACTCCATAAACTTCTCCATTGCTGCTTCTTTGATTTCGTACGCCAACGCCTTATCCTGGTATTGACGGAGAGTGGTACATTCAAAACCAGACATGTACCTCTGGATTTCTGGTTTCATCCTCATTTCAAAATGAATCATTATCTCTGCATCTGTTCTGACCAGATGTCGAACAAATGCTAGCTGCTAGTTAAACGTCTTAATTGTCTGGGATACGGGTTCGTCTGATGGCTGAGCGGAGAAAAACTCCCGAACTTTGGCTTCCCTCACAGGACGAGGGCAGTACTGAGCTTCCATCATCATTTTAAATTCTGTCCAATCCGCATCATGATCTGCAGGTCGGATAGCTTCCCACCACTCGGATGCTTCCCCTATCAGAAAGTATTAAGCGATAGAGGCTCTCCGGTCGTCTGGGCAGTTAATTCCGGAAAAAGATTTTCTCCAATTCCTTCAACCAATGATCCCATGTGGGGGTCTCGGAAAAGCCGTCAAATTTGGGTGGTTGCATCTTCGCCACCTTTTGCAACCATCAGTCACCTCGATTTCCCATTTCTGGGATCCTTTGTTGTCCATCTCCCTGCTGAAATCCCACCGCTACCTGCATTCGGTCCACGACCTGAGCGAACTGAGTCATCTGGTTCACCACTTGAAGAAGGATTTCTGGTACAGCAGGTTCCGGTTCGTTATTGATGGATCGTTGCGGCTCGCCTGAGCTATGACTGGCCTGATTAAAAGGCGACGCTTCCCTTTCAGCATTCCTTCGTCCGCGTCCACGACCGCGACCACATCCACATCCGCCTCTCAACATACTGTAAGCATAAGTACTCAATATACAGGAAACAACATCGTTTTAATGTTCAAGTATAAAGAGATACAACATGTAAAGAATGAGATAGAGTTTAGGAACTTACAACCGCCGTTCGCATAAAGACGTAGGCAGTACAGTGATGTCATTCACGGCCGGTTACCTCAAAAGACGTAAATGACCCCTATTTTAACCCAATGGCCAAGATATCCATAATCTTTGCTCTGATACCATATTTTGTAACACCCCCGATATATTCAAGAATATTACAGCGTCGTAAATCCTTTACATAAGAATTTACAAGGCTGAAGAAATGAAATGACAATAACATATACCAACTTATATGAAATCATTGAAATAAAATACAACAGTCTGGTTCAGTACCGAGAATACAAATATCCAATGAAGAGTTATTAATACATCACCAAAATCCAAACATCAAAAACTGACGATGTACTCAAGTACTTATTTAAATAACCAACAAACAACAGACATTAAACCCGGCTGGAACATCACTCTGCACCCTCGTCGTCATGCAGCTCCAGTGGTTGTTTCCCCGCTCTCCTGGATCCTGAACATAAACAAATGTTCACCCCCAAAGGGGTTAGCACAACAATGCTAGTACAAGTACAATAATCATACAACAGTGATATAATCAACAATTATGTCATAACAAGTTTCTCCAACGAGAAATATCAACAACACATATCATATCATAACAGTTTCAACATACTGATGATATTCCAACGATCCAGCCCACACATCTATAGATTCCCATGATGATCCCGTCGGACCAACACATAGTGGAACTACCTGTCCAACGATCCAGCACATGTAACACCCCAAAATACGGCTATTACAGTGCCGTGGACCCCACTCTGGGACCCACCAGGCGATATCCAAAACAGATTAAATAAATATTATTTGTGATACCGAACCACAATGAATAGTCATTACTCCGATTAGGAGTCTATTAAAAATATGGCCAACGGCCTTATAATACACAGGATCCGAAAAACAAGTATAAACCATATGGAGATGGAAATACTTCAAATGTCAATACAACCAGATAGTAATTTAAATGAAGCAGAAGATAAAATAACATAACACGGTTTAACATAACCGGACAACAAATGATTTGGGGCCCCCGAACTAGTATCCTTTGAATCCTTCGCCGTCGACATGCTCTTCCCGTGCCTTGCCCTTGCCTCGACCTAAAATACAATACAAGTATTTCGCCCAAAACACAGGGTCAGATATACATGATAATTAATTCTTCCGACATTATACAATTCACATATATAGATCTCAAGGAAATCATTTCGACTATTAATCATACCCCTCGGGCGTATGAAACAATCAGTCACAAATCGTCGAACACATCCAATCACACATGGACTATGAACGATTAACAATATGGCTCAAGATGGACATCACAGTACGCCCGATCCGGAAATGTGTCCGTGTACATGGCCACCCCGTATACGGAATCCAGAATATACGTGTGACGATGTACCTAATTAGCCTCACGAACTACGTCTCGTGTGCACAGTCCAATGCGGAATAATATCCACGCATGACTATATATGTGCCTGGCTAAAAATCCTGCACAATAACCAATCGGAACGCAGATATGATTCCGGATATGTCACGATACAACATGACAACGAATTCAATAAATCACATATCCGATTAAGGATCAAGAAAACTCACCGAAGTGAAAATAAAGACCAACGAGATCAACGATTCAAAGCGACGTACTTGGGAATGCAACCCCATGATGAAACGGAATAACGTCAAGGACAATGTCAAATCACGACAAACATTACATGAACAGTTCATACATATGAAATGTATAACCATCACAAGAATCTAATCATCATTATAACCAAGCAAGATAACTTGCCTCAATACGGAGACGAGAATAGTCCTCTTCTTGTTGGAACGAACGAACGGTCCTCGACTAATATTGTTTACTCGAACAATCAACCTTAAACGAAATACATTTTACTCAATAACATATTCGTATAATTATCAATATAGGATTAGTAAGACGTCATCCTACAATCCTTTAGAATAGTTTGCTATCTCCAATTATCGAAGCCTTATGTCAAGAGTTCTTTTAACATCATTACAACCATAAACAATCGGTTTACAATACTTTTATCGAATGTTCACATGGTTCATCATAAATAAGAATTCTATAAAGGGCATGTTGAATAATCAATTATGATGTTAAGATCATCTTATGATGATTAAACTTTCCAAAACATTAAAATGTTGAAAGGTAAAATCTGCACCATTGTGATCCTTCTCCTCTCATCTAAGTTGAATATTAAGCTTACAACAAGGTTATTTGTTATAAGATTACACCATATTCATGAAGGTTATCAAAATCTTTCTTTACAAGGCTGGAAGATCCATTAACATCATGGTGAATTCACCATCTACCTAGTATGATGATCAAAACATTCTAAGTTCTCAACATATTAGATTAATGAAAAGTTATTGTTGTTGGTTTCACAAATATCCTTAACCATTCAAAATCTTACTGAACTAGACATAAGGAGAATATGATTCTTAAGAAATCTGAGCAAGAAGACATCCTTCTACTTCTAACATGGCCAAGTCCTTCCCAAGGTAAGTGAAAACTTAAAATAGTGTTTAATCACTTTATGATAACAACTCTATTAGTTAAATCCAACTATGGTGAAGTTAACTGATTCAAAGGTGTTCTACTAAGCTAAATTCGTCCAGCAAGATGAGTATGATAGTTACAACATGGTTAAAATCACTATACCATCAAGAACACATCCACCTCAAACCCTTATTTATCATATTCATCAACAGTGTTAAAAAGGTTGGATTAAAACTATGTTTTACTTGATTAATCTAACTTTAGGTGAAGTATAATTCGTTACTAACATCAACATATGAAAATAATACAGAGAGGAAAGTACACCTACCTCCAGGAACGAAGAACAACCTCAATGCTATGAGAAAATATATTCCAAGCTCAAGAACACCTCCTAATCTCCAAGAAAATGAGCTCTACTCCAAGATTTAAGGCTTAGAATCAAGTTAGGGGAGGTTGATATCGGTTTGGGAGTGCAGAGGGACGATATATGGAGAGAGAATTGGTTTGGAGTTGTGAAGAAATGAAAAATAGGCTGGTCCTATAAATAGACTGTGCAGACTTAGCGCACGCTAACGGGAAGCTTTAGCGTACGCTAACACACTTACGTACGCTAACTGGTTAATATTACGTAGGTAAGCGGCTTACAGTGGCTACTGTCTTGAATCCGCAGGTCGTTAGCGCACGCTAATGAAAAAGGGGTTACGCACGCTAATAAAAGTTGACTCTGGCCGACATGACAGCTCAGACATTACTCACATGCATGCCAACGGCTAAGGAGTTCACGTGCTGAAGTCAACTGATGCCAGATTCTCTCTTAGCGTACGCAACAGAGGAAACATTACGCACGCTAAGGCACAAGATTAACGTACGTTAATCATGCTACGTAGCGTACGCTATGTCAACAGAAAAGTTAAAAATGCATCTCTCTAATAACATAGAATCATCGAGTATGAAATGAAATAACAACGATATGAAGTTCAAATCTATAATACCTCAACATAATACTAAATGCAACGATTCATGATAATCAGATTATCCAAATAATACAATGACAGGTAAAAACGAAAATTACAGTCGGATATTACATACCCCCCCTTAAAAAGAGTTTCGTCCTCGAAACTAAGGGGTAAATAACTCGGGGTATCTTGCTCGCATACTATCCTCGGTTTACCACGTAGCCTCCTCAACTCCGTGTCGTGACCACTGAACCTTCAGTAGGGGAATCGTCTTGTTTCGCAACTGCTTGATCCTCCTCTCGAGTATCCGCACAGAACGTTCCTCGTACGAATGATCCTCCGCTAATTCAATCTCTTCGAACTGAAGTACATGGCTCGGATCAGCAACATATTTCCTCAACTGGGAGACATGAAACACGTTGTGAATCTTAATCAAAGTCGGTGGCAAATCTAGTCGATAGGCCAGATCACCTACACGCTCCAAAACCTCAAACGGCCCAATGTACCTCGGGCTCAGCTTGCCCCTCTTCCCGAAACGAAAAACACCTCGGGTAGGAGACACCTTCATTAACACATGGTCACCAACCTCGAACTCAAGCGGTCGTCGACGGTGGTCAGCATAAGACTTCTGTCGACTTTGAGCCATTAACAACCGACTCCTAATCAAAGTGATCTTCTCACGGGCTGCTAATAGTATATCGGGTTCCGTACCCAGAGATTCTGATAGTTCGTTCCAACACAAAGGGGACCTACAGCGTCGGCCATACAATGCCTCATACGGTGCCATCTGAATTGAAGTGTGCCAACTATTATTATAAGTGAATTTCACCAAAGGTAGCTGGGCCTCCCAATCGTCCTTCCAATCAAGAGCACATGCACTCAACATATTTTCTAGAGTCTGTATGGTTCTCTCAGACTGACCATCGGTCTGCGGATGAAAAGCCGTACTAAAATTCAACTGCGTGCCTATCGCACGATGAACTGCCTTCCAGAAGTGCGACACGAATCGCCCGTCACGGTCTGATACAATACTCTTGGGGGTACCATGTAATATCACAATTTCCTTAATAAACAGCTGGGCCAATCTCTCGGGACCCCACGTGTCCTTAATCTCCAAGAAGTGGGCTGATTTGGTCAGACGGTCCACAATCACCCAAATCGTATTCATTCCTCGATGACTCGTAGGCAAGCTAGTGATAAAATCCATAGATATGTCCTCCCATTTCCACTCAGGAATCGGGAGCGGTTTCAGCATTCCTGCGGGTCGCTGATGTTCAATCTTAACCTGCTGACAGGTTAAACATCTCGAAACGAATTCAGCAACCTCATGTTTCATATTCCCCCACCAATAATTCTGCTTCAAATCCTTATACATCTTGCTAGATCCCGGGTGAATAGAGTACGGGGTAGCATGGGCTTCTCTCATGATAGAGTTCCTCAACTCTTCGTCAGCGGGTACACAAACTCGATTTCTAAAGCGTATCAATCCATCCTCGTGGATCACGAATCCAGGGGCTTTCCCTTGGGTTACCTCATCCCGAACTCGAGATAAGAATGGGTCCGTAATTTGCTTCGATTTGATCATATCGTCAAGAGACGAAGAGTTCTCAAGGGTGCAAAGTTGTCCCTGAACACGCTGTAACCAAACTTCAATTTCTGGCCTCATAAGGTCTAACTGCAACTCTCTCAGGCCACAAACGGTTCAAGATCTGCTCTCGCACTGTCTTACGGCTCAAAGCGTCGGCAACCACATTTGCTTTACCCGGATGATAAAGGATCTCGATATCATAGTCCTTGATTAATTCTAGCCACCTTCTCTATCTCATGTTCAACTCCTTCTGAGTAAAAATGTACTTTAGGCTCTTGTGTTCTGTAAAGATCTGGCAGGTAACTCCATAAAGATAGTGACGCCAGATTTTCAAAGCAAATACCACGGCTGCTAACTCCAAGTCATGGGTCGGATAGTTAACTTCATAGGGTCGCAATTGTCTCGACGCATAGGCAATAACTTTCCCTTCCTGCATTAGTACACATCCCAGACCCTGTCACGACGCGTCACTATACACCACAAATCCTTCCGTTCCTTTTGGTAAGACCAAAACAGGTGCCGAAATCAATCGACTCTTGAGCTCATCAAAACTTTGCTGACATGCTTCTGACCACAAATACTTCTTATCCTTCCGCAGTAAGTTGGTCATCGATTGCGCAATTTTAGAAAATCCTTCTACGAACCGTCGGTAGTAACCTGCTAGGCCGAGGAAACTACAAACTTCCTTCACGTTATTCGGTGGTAGCCAATCTCGAATGGCTTCCGTCTTTTGTGGGTCCACTCTCATCCCTTCAGCTAATATCACATGCCCGAGAAAGATAACCTCAGGCATCCAGAATTCACACTTAGAAAATTTCCCATAAAGCTGTTCCCGCCTCAATGTATCGAGAACTTGGTGGAGGTGACGCTCGTGCTCTTTGTGGTCACGAGAGTAAATCAGAATGTCGTCAATAAAAACGACTACAAAGCGATCCAGATAGTTAATAAAAACTCGATTTATCAACTCCATGAATACTGCCGATGCCTTAGTCAGTCCAAATGGCATCACCACAAACTCATAATGCCCATAGCGAGTACGGAATGCTGTCTTTGAAATGTCAGACTCTCGAATCCTCAACTGATGATAACCAGATCTCAAGTCGATCTTAGAAAACACGACAGCTCCCTGAAGTTGATCCAATAAATCATCAATACGAGGCAAAGGATACTTGTTCTTGATGGTTACCCTGTTCAGCTCACGGTAATCAATACATAAGCACAGAGATCCATGTTTCTTCCGTACAAATAACACTGGTGCTCCCTAAGGGACGCACTAGGTCGAATATAGCCCTTTTCAGTCAACTCCTCAAGCTGGTTCTTCAATTCCTGCATCTCAGTCGGAGCCATACGATACGATGCTTTTTAAAGCGGGGATGTACCTAGTTCTAACTCAATAATAAACTCCACGTCACGACGAGGAGGTAAGCCTGACAACTCGTCTGGAAATACATCTGGGTAGTCTCGGACTACCGGAATGTCGGCCAATTCAACTGGTCGATCTGCTGTTTTGGTCATGTAGCACCAATAACCAATACACCCTTGATTAAGCAGTTTCACTGCTTTCATAGCGCTGATGACTCTCCCAGAACGACTAGGATTATCACCTCGAAAAATACACTCGAAACCATCATCAGAAGTGATGGTTACCACCCGCTTGCGGACACTAAGTATTGCATCATGACGATCCGTCCAATCGATACCCAAGATTATATCATCCTTAGGTAGATCTACTACAATCAGATTTGACAACTACTCACGGTCGTTTAAACGAATCCGACAGTTCTGGACTTCACGATTTCCAATAATTCTTCTACCATCAGGTAGACCAATCACGTAGGGCTCACAATTGATAACATGGTCTAAGGGCAAACGACTTAAACAAGAAGAAGATATAAAGGAGTGTGAAGCACCGGTATCGAAAAGAACACACACAGGCTGGGAGTGGATCTCGAGTATACCTGAAATCATGCTGGCCTCGGGATCGTCAGCTTTCTTCATCTCGTAAATCCTGGGTTTCGCAGTTCCGGCACCAGGTGTACCACTTTGATTCCCACGGCCCATTCCCCTATTCGCCCCGGTGGTCTGATAGGAAGCGGACGGAGGCGCCCGGTTCTGGACAGAGGACTGAACTGGAGCATGAGACGCTACTGGTTCAGGTCCGGGCCCACTCCTGCAAAAACGAGCACGGTGACCAATCTTGCCACAAGTATGGCATGTGACGGCAGGCTTCGGGCATTTGGAGCTGAAGTGCCCCTGGTCTCCGCAGTTATAGCACACAACAGATGAGGGGACCGCTCGAGAGTGCGATCCAGCTGGCTTCGACGCCATGGGTGGTCGATCAGAAGGGTTTGGCAATGACTGGGGCTTCCTGAATGTCCCCCGGTTACTCTCAGTCTGGTTCTGGTTCCTGGACCTTTTGTTGTTGGACTGTGGTTGCTTCTTGGAAATCTCCTTCGCGGTGAGTTCATACTCCAGAGCCTTCTCGATGAACTCTGGTAAGGTAGTACAGTGGTGATTCAATAGCTGCATTCTCATTCGGGGTTTTAGCCTCTTGAGAAAGTATTTGATCTTATCAGCCTCTGTTCGGATAATTGTTGTGGCGAAAGGAAGGAGTGCCTGAAATTTCTCAGCAACAGATAATACATCATAGTCTTCAGACGGCCTGGGTTCAGTTAGCCCGATTTGCCTCACGGAGTGGCCCTGGATAGTAACGGTATAGCATGAGGTTTTTAAATTCCTCCCAAGTATAAACACCATCAGCTGGCCTTACTGAAAGCCACCAGGTATGAGCGCCTTTACTAAGATAGTACGCGGCTACCGAGACGCGGTTCTCTTCCGGGCAGTCCACCATCTGGAAAAGTTTCTCAAAATGTTGATCCAATGCACAATGTCAGCAGGCTCAGAGGAGCTTTCAAAGGTCGGAGGTCGCTGGCGATAGATGTCGCTGATGATCCGACTCACGGGTCCGCCAAGCACAGGAGGAGGATGAGGCCCCTGTTGCTGGCCAGTAGTGGCCCTCTGCATAGCTTCCATTAGTTGACCCATCTGGGTCATCTGCGTCATCATGCCCTGCATCACAACGTAAGGATCGACACGCGCATCCCCACACCCACTGTGGTGCGATTGATCCCTAGAAGGTGAACCACTGTCTGCGGAACTATGATCCACATTCGCGTGTCTGTTGGCTCGAGGTATCGGGATTCGGCCCCTTCCGCGGCCTCGTCCCCCTCTGCCACGACCTCTCAGGTTTCTTTCCATACTGAAAGAATCAATCATAATGATAACCATAAGTACAGTTCAAGATACTAAAATTCACGCTGAGTTAATAGCAACAAGGAATCACATATTCAAGGAAACGGTTCACAATTAGTTATCGACACCACGAATGTCGCACCGAATATTATATCGACGTCAAGTCGAACAATTTCAATCATATAATCAATTTAGCATTTATCTCGGATTATTAATCAGATAAATCCTGTCACAAATCCTTGAAATAACAAGATCAACAATGAGACCCATTCTGATATCGATATCATGCCAGTAATTAAATCATGGCTCATAAAGTACATACCGTATTTGGCTCGTAGGGTCAGGCGCTTGCACAGGTCACACGTGACACGAAGGTCCCTTGATACTAGTTCATTTCACAATGACTCATAAAAAGAAAACAACTCTCCGATAGCATCTTTTGTAACACCCCAAAATACGGCTATTACAGTGCCGTGGACCCCACACTGGGACCCACCAGGCGATATCCAAAACAGATTAAATAAATATTATTTGTGATACCGAACCACAATGAATAGTCATTACTACGATTAGGAGTCTATTAAAAATATGGCCAACGGCCTTATAATACACAGGATCCGAAAAACAAGTATAAACCATATGGAGATGGAAAATACTTCAAATGTCAATACAACCAGATAGTAATTTAAATGAAGCAGAAGATAAAATAACATAACACGGTTCAACATAACCGGACAACAAATGATTTGGGCCCCCCGAACTAGTATCCTTCGAATCCTTCGCCGTCGACATGCTCTTCCCGTGCCTTGCCCTTGCCTCGACCTAAAATACAATACAAGTATTTCGCCCAAAACACAGGGTCAGATATACATGATAATTAATTCTTCCGACATTATACAATTCACATATAGATCTCAAGGAAATCATTCCGACTATTAATCATACCCCTCGGGCGTATGAAACAATCAGTCACAAATCATCGAACACATCCAATCACACATGGACTATGACCAATTAACAATATGGCTCAAGATGGACATCACAGTACGCCCGATCCGGAAATGTGTCCGTGTACATGTCCACCCCATATACGGAATCCAGAATATACGCATGACGATGTACCTAATTAGCCTCACGAACTACGTCTCGTGTGCACAGTCCAATGCGGAATAATATCCATGCATGACTATATATGTGCCTGGCTAAAAATCCTACACAATAACCAATCGGAACGCAGATATGATTCCGGATATGTCACGATACAACATGACAACGAATTCAATAAATCACATATCCGATTAAGGATCAAGAAAACTCACCGAAGTGAAAATAAAGACCAACGAGATCAACGATTCAAAGCGACGTACTTGGGAATGCAACCCCATGATGAAACGGAATAACGTCAAGGACAATGTCAAATCACGACAAACATTACATGAACAGTTCATACACATGAAATGTATAACCATCACAAGAATCTAATCATCATTATAACCAAGCAAGATAACTTGCCTCAATACGGAGACGAGAATAGTCCTCTTCTTGTCGGAATGAACGAACAGTCCTCGACTAACTCGAACAATCAACCTTAAACGAAATACATTTTACTCAATAACATATTTGTATAATTATCAATATAGGATTAGTAAGACGTCATCCTACAACCCTTTAGAATAGTTTGCTATCTCCAATTATCGAAGCCTTATGTCAAGAGTTCTTTTAACATCATTACAACCATAAAAAATCGGTTTACAATACTTTTACCGAATGTTCACATGGTTCATCATAAATAAGAATTATATCAAGTGCATGTTGAATAATCAGTTATGATGTTAAGATCATCTTATGATGATTAAACTTTCCAAAACATTAAAATGTTGAAAGGTAAAATCTGCACCATTGTGATCCTTCTCCTCTCATCTAAGTTGAATATTAAGCTTACAACAAGGTTATTAGTTATAAGATTACACCATATTCATGAAGGTTATCAAAATCTTTCTTTACAAGGCTGGAAGATCCATTAACATCATGGTGAATTCACCATCTACCTAGTATGATGATCAAAACATTCTAAGTTCTCAACATATTAGATTAATGAAAAGTTATTGTTGTTGGTTTCACAAATATCCTTAACCATTCAAAATCTTACTGAACTAGACATAAGGAGAATATGATTCTTAAGAAATCTGAGCAAGAAGACATCCTTCTACTTCTAACATGGCCAAGTCCTTCCCAAGGTAAGTGAAAACTTAAAATGGTGTTTAATCACTTTATGATAACAACTCTATTAGTTAAATCCAACTATGGTGAAGTTAACTGATTCAAAGGTGTTCTACTAAGCTAAATTCGTCCAGCAAGATGAGTATGATAGTTACAACATGGTTAAAATCACTATACCATCAAGAACACATCCACCTCAAACCCTTATTTATCATATTCATCAACAGTGTTAAAAAGGTTGGATTAAAACTATGTTTTACTTGATTAATCTAACTTTAGGTGAAGTATAATTCGTTACTAACATCAACATATGAAAATAATACAGAGAGGAAAGTACACCTACCTCCAGGAACGAAGAACAACCTCAATGCTATGAGAAAATATATTCCAAGCTCAAGAACACCTCCTAATATCCAAGGAAATGAGCTCTACTCCAACATTTAAGGCTTAGAAGCAAGTTGGGGGAGGTTTATTTCGGTTTGGGAGTGCAGAGGGACGATATATGGAGAGAGAATCGGTTTGGAGTTGTGAATAAATGAAAAACAGGCTGGTCCTATAAATAGACTGTGCAGACTTAGCGCACGCTAACACACTTACGTACGCTAACTTGTTAATATTACGTACGTAAGCGGCTTACAGTGGCTACTGTCTTGAATCCGCAGGTCGTTAGCGCACGCTAATGAAAAAGGGGTTACGCACGCTAATAAAAGTTGACTCTGGCCGACATGACAGCTCAGACATTACTCACATGCATGCCAACGGCTAAGGAGTTCACGTCTCAAGTCAATCGATGCTGATTCTCTTAGCGACGCAATGAGGAAACATTACGCACGCTTAAGGCACAAGATTAACGTGACGCATCATGCTACGAGCGTACGCTACGCCAATAGAAAAGTTAAAAATGCATCTCTAATAACATAGAATCATCGAGTATGAAATGAAATAACAACGATATGAAGTTCAAATCTATAATACCTCAACATAATACTAAATGCAACGATTCATGATAATCGATTATCCAAATAATACAATGACAGTAAAAACGAAAATTACAATCGGATATTACAACAAGACACAACTATAGATTCCCATGATGATTCCCGTCGGATCAACGCATGGTGGACATATAATCACAACACATTTACACAATACAATCACATCATAATCACATAATATAAACAATTCTAATTAGAGTACTTGCCTCGGTTCGTTGACAAGAATAAAACTTCCACGAATATCAAAATACTCAAGGTCGCCCCTTCGATCAATCATGTTGCTAAGCTCGAACTTTAACAAAAGAAATAATATAGAATTCATCTCATGCCGCATTTAATGTCTAACAATCCAAAATTACGGTAGGAAGTCCTTAAAATGCAATCTGTCTGGATCGCTTAACGCACGCTACACATCCTATGTAGCGTACGTTAATGCTACTCGTTAGCGCACGCAGTACACACAGCCTAGCGTACGCTAACCATGCAAGGTCAGTGCCTCACTGATCAGCCGACTGACTTGCCTGATGACTTAACGCACGCTAAGTTCCAAACGTGGCATACGCAAAACATACTCGATAGCGCACGTTAATTCACGTAGCTTAGCGCACGCTAAGCATGCATGGCGATTCATCAAGGGCAGCAGATTGTACAAATGGTGATGAAGTAAGCGAATTCCTCAGTGATTAATGTTTGTTATCCGAATACATGTTATGTTCATAAATGATCTCACGGATAATAACAACTTCGAGATACAAGTATACGTATGATCATCACAACACCATAATCTATCTTGATTACAATTCTCATGCGAAGTTTGGTGATCTCCGGTTGGTGCATTAGATTCTACTATCATTATACACATTCGGACTTTATCTTGAGGTGAACTAACAATTCCGACTCTCACGAAAGGATATTTCCTAAGATGATTCTTCCCTTAAGTCCTTATAACCGAAAATGATATCACCTCCAATTTATGATCACTAAGATAACATAAATCATACAGATAATCAACTTCAGAATGTTTCTCTCATCATTTGAAGTACTAGGATTCTAACTACGAGGTTCCAACGATAATATCATAAGCATAGACATTCCAATCTCCTAAACATGATGTTTGTTGAATAATTCACTAATGAAATTCAATATCACGTTAGCATGATCATCTAATTCCTTAGAATCCAAATCTAAGGCTGGAGATAGATTGAACATACCTTAATATGACGAAATCACTAAACCGCAAGGTAGAATCTGACTCCGGTTGGTTATATGCCACTCCAAGGTGTTACTTTTCTTCAATGATCACTCACAAGTAATATCCAATATTCAAGGATCAAGTAGATGTGTTCTAAGTGTGTTAGGAGGATAATTATTGCTCTCTGGTCTCTCAAGACTGAAGAATGAACATGTAAGCCAAAAACGGATTGTTGTCTCATTTATAACATTCTGCACTTTATCTAATTAGCGCACGCTACCATACATATTTAGCACACGCTAATAAGCATTGACTCCAAATTTGTCCAGGTTCGTCCGCGGGAATCTTATCCGGACCCATGTCCCAGCTGGCGCATGTGCTAGCCGCCCAGCTCAATAATTGAGTGCCTAGCGCACGCAACTCCTACATACGTAACGTGCGCTAGTAGTAGCCGATAGCGCGCGTTAAGCTACATTCTTAGCGTGCGCTATCACGAGTTTGCATGAGAAATTTTGCATGTTGATATACTTATGTACAAAGATACCAATATAAGAAATATCATACTCCAATTATCAAGATCACAAATCCGAATAATACAGTGGTTCGAATACGATGAAATACACAAGAATAAATCCAGATATTACAAAACGAGGCAAAGACGCCTAGTAAAATATAGCATTTGTCGTAATGATGACCATGACATAAGGGGATGTCCCTATTGTGAAACTTAAATTGCTTATGTATTTTGATATTTTTAACTATATGGCAACAATCATGTGCCGATATTTTAATCCTCGATGGACTATCTATGTATTAATTCATTATTCTAATTATAAGTTGTGTTCGTGAATTGAAAAAACATGATTTTATTTGAAATTTAATGTCGGCCTATGTAGTGCACAAGATGGTAACCCACGGGCAGCGATCTTGTGCTCCCAACGTGTGCAAATTTGAAAATTGAAAACTACGTGTCACCGTGTCCACGGTGTCACCATGTCACTATATCCACGCACACATGATGGAGCACATGACCGCGCCCACGATGGGACTAGCCATCGTGTGCACAAGAACATGCACATTTTTCACTAATTTCTAAAATAACTCGTCAATTTACTTGTTGTTACTTATATATTAACATATATTTGTTAACAATATACTTATTATTAAATTTATAGACTGTAACATAATCTATTGTATATCATGTGTAGTCTATATGTTCTCAATGTATAAATTCGTGCATATAAGTTCATCATCTGTATGAAATAACTCATATACTAATGAATTACAAGAAATAACAAATATGAATTTGCATAAGATATGTAGTTTTTAATGTTTGAACAAGCAAGTTTAGAATCACAAAATATCCATTAGATAACACATTAAATCAAATTGGCCAAAAAAATCCAAAGTTCATGTGCACACGATGGAGCACACGATCGTGCCCACGATGGGACTAGTCATCATGTGCACAAAAACATGCACATTTTTCACTAATTTCTAAAATAACTCGTCAATTTACGTCTTGTTACTTATATATTAACAAGTATTTGTTAACAATGTACTTATTTATAAAGTTATAGACTGAATTAACATAATCTATTGCATATCATGTGTAGTCTATATGTTCTCAGTGTATAAGTTCGTACATATAAGTTCATCATTTATATGAAATAGCTCATAACTAATGAATTACATGAAATAACACATACGAGCTTGTATAGAATGTTATGTAGTTTTTAATGTTTGCAAACAATTTTAGAATCACAAAACATCCATATAGATAACACATTAAATCAAATTGGCCACAAAACCCAAAGTTCATGTGCACACGATGGAGCACACGATCGTGCACACAATGGGACTAGCCATCGTGTGCACAAGAACATACACATTTTTCACTAATTTCTAAAATAAGTCGCCAATTTACATGTTATTACTTATATATTAACAAGTATTTGTTAACAATATACTCATTTATAAAGTTATAGACTGAATTAACATAATCTATTGCACACCATGTGTATTGTCTATATGTTCTCAATGTATAACTTCGTAAATATAAGTTCATCATCTGTATGAAATAGTTCGTATCCTAATGAATTACACGAAATAACAAATACGAGTTTGCATAAGATGTTAGGTAGTTGTTAATGGTTGAACAAGCAATTTTAAAATCACAAAACATCCATATAGATACTAACACATTAAATCAAATTAGCCAAAAACTCAAACTTCATGTGCACACGATGACAGCCATGATCGTGCCCACGACGGGACTAGCCAACATATGCACATGGGTGTGGTCCGGACAAGGAAGTCCGTGGATACAACACACCCTCTCTGGCTCCTCTCCTGGTAGCTCCGGTCAGCTGTCTCTGCACCATTTACTGGTGGGGTACTCTATCGGCGTTGCTTCGACACTTTATGTGCCGACTCATGTATAATTATTTTCCATGTAGCCGTCTTCAACCTATCTATAACTTTCTTTCTCGGCTTCGGCGTAGGCTCATCCTCCTTGTTCTTATATGTTATTCGTATAAGCTTTATGAACTTAACATCGTATGGCGAGTCATTCTCAAAACTGAGGTAGTAGTATTCATCCTCATCCTCCTCGAGATACGGTAAAGAGGGAAGTACTTTGTGCTGCAAAAGAAGTCATTAAAGCATACCATTAAAGTAAAATGACATGACGTTGAAGAAATGAGTGAAGTCACAATAAAATATTTTTATAAATTTACGTACCTATTCGTCGAAGAAATGAGTGAAATCACATAACATATTCCTTGTAGTCCACATCATCGGGTAACCTGAACAGATTGATCTCGAATTCCACACAATTCTCCCAAAGAATGAATCATCTCGCATTTATCATATCTCGTAAAGCCTAAACCGGATCATAGAAGTGACAGCTTTTTATGTTCTTGTCCCTCCTTCATAGACATATTGTCTATGTAGTAAGACAAAACTCCAAAGTCGTAAGAACCCAAGCAAATATATCATTGTTTGAAATCCTCAAACAATGAAGAAATTATTTACTTTATGGATAGATTTAGGCGGCAGCTTCTAATCGCCTCTTCCACAAAGCCTTCCTCGTCTTCTCGCCGGTTGTTCATTCTCTAGTTTAAAAGGAAAACGATGGGGTGAGACAAAAGGTCTCGGTGAGTGAGTGATCGTGTGCGAATGTGGCTTTATTTCCTTTGAAATTTTTAAGTGATGCATGACTTTGTCAAGTTATAAGAAAAGTGAAAAAGGTTTCAAAGATATGTCGCGATTTATCGAATGAAAATCATTTAGTAGTGAAATAGTATAATCTTGTACCTCGGGATGATGTCGAGTCAATCAATCACCAATCACCGATCACCAATCTAGCTTTGAATCCCGCCGATGTGGACTTTGATTCTGTGCCTCCTTATACTCCTAGCAAGATAGCCGCCGCCCCAAGATTCGGACCGTCGCCCCAAAGAGCCGAGCCTTCTCTCTCACACTTGGCGTGTGCTTCCTTATCTCTTATATGGGCTCGGTATGTCCCTAGCCGTGGGTCAATACCTAGATCAAACCATAATCGCGATTATACCCCAAGTTCTACGACTCCAGTGTTCCTAACCCTCCGTCTCTTGGTTATGGGAATAGCAACAACGACAACCTTGTTCATGAACCGCAGACGCGCCGCTCGATCCAAGACTCGGCCTAACTGCATCGACTTGATTTGGAATTCTAGAGGTGGCTCCTACGCTTCAAGAGGTGGCCCATGGATTTTAGGTTCTGCGCTCTGCTTCGTATGGGTTCAAGAGGTGGCCCCCATCCGACGACGTGACACTTTGTCCCGATAGAGTTAGAGGGCGGACCTGGCCCGTGGCACTTTGTTTGTATAGCACTTAGTTCCCGAACAGTCATAATTGTCGGCTTAGTTGCATAGCACGAGTAACACTTAAAACATTCGATCGGTGAGATTAATTGGTCTTTTGATTAAGTATGGAATATAGTTACTTATATTTGTGGCACGGTAATACGGATAGGACTTGTATATTAATTTGAAAATATTCTCAATATTTCATCAACGGTTTTAAAGGGTTCAAGTCGGATGTATTGGATTGATAGGTTCGATGAAAAGAAGTCGAGAATTTTTCAAGTTGGTCGAATTATACCCTTAGGTTGAGCCTAGGCATTTTGGAGATATGAAATGAACTCGATGGTCGTGAAAATGTATAAGAAGGTCAAAGATACTATTTCAATTTCAGATTTAAGAAGAGATTCGAATTTCCAGTTTCGAGAATGTAATTTTCAGAAATTACGAATTGGCCCCAAAATTTAACAAATTCGCTCCGAGGCCTATAGGGCTTTGAATTTAGCTCGAATTTAACGGAATTTTACAAGATGGATCGTGATGAATCTGGAATCCCAGATTTGTGAAAATTCCAGAAAATTCAGACTTGGTCCAGAATTTTGATTTCTTGCAATTTGACCTAATTATTTTAAAATTGCAAATTTGACTATTAAGCTTAGATATCGAACTCCGATTCACATGAAACTTTATGGACAGCCTATATGTGATAAAATATATGCTACTTAGGGTCCAGAACAGTTTATTTTCGAAAATTTCAGTTTAGTTCATAATTTTCCATTAATTACAATTTATGCCCTTAAATTCCATTTATTTATTTTCAAGTCCCCTTTTGCCACAAATAAGTTATCCAAACACCATAAGAAATTTATATAACACAAAATTCCAAATTTGGTAGAGTTTGAGCAAGATTTCGAATAGGACATACAATATTCAATTTTTCACATAATCAAAATCCGACTACCGAATCGGTTATCGTTTAAATACAACAAATCGTATTGCATGTTAATATAACCATAACATATATCTCTAAGACATGTATTTATGCAAAATTTCTAGATTTGTGCATGCTCACCATACTTCAGAATTTTCGAAAGTAAAATTCAAGAAAAATGAATATACATGTAATTCAAAGCGCAAATATCATAGCATGAATTTTTAATATGGTGATTTCAACAATTTGTCAACATCATACTTGAATAAATTTCAGATTTACATGCATCAAGTAAGAAAAGATTGTTACTTAAAGATTTAAAAGAGTTTCACCCGTCGATTTTTCGTTGCTACGGTCGGTTCTAAGTCTTGAAAGTTGGAAGATGACATTCCTTTCACTTCTATGATGATTCGGCTATGACCAACATTACACCATGGAGGTGTGTTTTATTTGCATGATGGAATTTAAGTTAATTTATGAAGGTTTATAACTATAAATTATATAAGAGATTAGAGGGAGTAAGATTACCTAGTTTTTGCTTGAACTCTTTCTTCCTCCTTGCTTTCCTAATGTTCAGCCCTCTCACTAAATCTCTCTCTAATGCAGATTTAAGTGTAGATATTTAAGGTGTGTTATTAGGGCTTCAGAAGTGTGGTTGCATGGAAGATAAGAGACATGTGTATTGGTTGAGGGTGAAAGCTCTAGACCAATAACCTTTAATTTGATTTTTTTGTTATTTTAAGTGTATAGGTTATTATTATTGTAGTGGGTTGGGTTAGTTAGTTAGTTGGGCTTTAAATTGTAAATTCAAGTCTTAGGAATTTTATTGAGTTGGGTTAGAGTCCATTAGTGAGTATATATATATATATATATATATATATAAAATTAGGTATTAACACATAGTCCATTAGGCGAATTAATACTCTACTTTAATTTTATTATTTGGTTTATAAATATAATTAACGAAATTAATGAGTGGAATAACATAAAATTAGACGTAGATTATATCTCATGCCCATGTCTCGACCATCACGTCGTCATGGCATAGGATAAAGTAGTAGTATATCAGCAAATTGGCTACTTTCACATAATCTCTTATGTCTTTACCTAAATCTCGATCATTGAACTTCTTACGCAGAACATTAACATTAATATTTTCGCCATGGAGTATTCTGTAAAAAATACCATCAAATCGAATGACATGGTTGTCCTGTGGATGGAAGGTAGAGTTTTCAAAGTGCAGTTCAGTGATCATGGAAAAATTACATGCCGTAATACGAATGCCCCCCAAACCGGGAACCACGATTCGTCCGGAGGGATTTGATCACCCTCCAACTGACGGGCAATCAAGTGATGTAAGGCAGTATTTATACTCCTATTTATCCTCACTTTAATCAAACGCCCAAGGACCCCCTGGCCAAGCTCTCAATAGCTAGCTCACCAACTGCAGACTTGCTGTCAATACTTCTTAGTGTCTCAATCATCTCTTTAAATACCGCCTCTCGTATGTAAAGATTGACTTCTCGTGTAGCAAAGCGCAATGTTGGTCTCTTCCATAGGCACAGTCTACAATATAGACATATAAATCATAAGAACCATGATAAAATGCCTAAGGGAACAAACAAAAAAAGACCTCTGCTTGCAGATGGTGGCCTGCACACGATCGATGCCCGTCGTGTGAAGACCATCGTATGGACGGCTCACACGATCGATGCCCGAAGTGTGTAGACCATCGTGTGCAAGGCAGATGCCTTTGATCTTGTTGCCCACGATGGCTCACACGATTAATACTCGTCGTGTGTAAGCCATCGTGCCCACGAACGACCATCGTGCACACAATGGTGTCATCATCTTCAGCACCATCGTGAGATGATGAACAACTAGTTGGGATTCGGTGTCTAAAATGAAGGTCCAGCAGAAACGATAAAAGGAAAATTAATACGATCCGAATCCCTACGAGGATCGATCAAGCTGGTATATACGAATATATAAATGAAAACGAGAATAGGATTCGAAATCATACCCTTGAAGTTTGTTGATTTAATGATTGTCTCGTCCACGAATCCGATATGCCAAGCTCTTGAAATCCCGAGCACCGAAAGCACCGTGCCTCTACTTGCCACGCGCCGGAAAAATGATCGGAACGACTTCCACTTCATTGTCCTCTAAGGATACGGCTAGAACAAAGTGGTAAGAGCTATCAAATATAATCTAAAACACTCTAAGTGTATAGATATATTTTCTCTCTATTTTTCTCTCGATTTTTCTCCAAGAAAAACTCAAGAAGGAATGAAGAAGATAAAATGAAGAAGAAGAAGAAGAAGTCTTGAGAAAAATAATTCTCTCTTTCCTTTGCTCAAAAATGCCGTGAGTCTTTTCTTAAAGTGAGTAAGTCTCGCTTTTATTCTTCTACTTTACTTCTTTATAATTATTCTCCAGAATAATACTCACCCCCATTTTCCATGGTCTTCCACCTATTAAGGTGGAAAGTGAAGACCAAGACAAAAATAAAAAGGGGTGGTTCGGCCATCTAGAAGGACCGAAGAACTGTCCGTTTGACTCTCTCGAGTCCAAACAGATAAATTCCATTCCGCTTCGATGTATTTATATCAATTAATTAATCCAATTAATTAATTGTATCAAATACAAATTAATATAATTAATTTCTCCAAGAAATAATTATATCTTTGAATTAAATTAATCACCTAGTAATTTATTTAATTCATTAGGCCGTAAATTAATTTATCCAATAAATTAATTTAGACATCCAATGTCCCTAAGTAAATTAGACATCTAATGTCCAATAAATTAGATATCCAATATCTAATATTTATAAAAGAGAGATTAAGCTCGATCTGCTCCGTCGTCAATCCTAATGCGCGACTCGGTAGGTCCGTCTCTACCAAGAATGAGAGGAACCAAAGAGTAGTAGTACCACCTAGCCAGCCTGGCGGCCTACACTGTACCCCAACTGAGAATGAATGATTGGGATCATTCAAGAACTATTCTGTCGTGAATACTAGTATACGTATAAACCCTTCTTTCAAATGTCCCGATCAAGTTATAGGGTCACACTACCAAAACCTATCTGTACTTGACGCTATGCATGCATTGATGCAAATCGAGATCATCGAGCTCTCGTGTATCCAATACAACTAGCTCAAATGCTTTGGTCAAAGACTTTGATCTCATCTCACAATAACCGCATAGACATATAACCCGCCACTAATCGGTGAAAGAATTTATCTTAGTATTTAGTAGACTCGCTACTTGTCCGTCAAGATGCACGCCGAGGTTGACCCCACCTTCCGGCTTGCGGGTCGAACTACTCTAATGAAAATCTTGACGCCACAAGCACATCCCTACTAAATCTTCAAGTCAAAGGTTCATGAATACCTATCAAAACCTTTCGATTCCGTCATCGATCGTCCCGTGAGTGAAATCCGTGTGACGAATTGAGGGTGAGTCGGTCCGAGTATACTAATCCAATTAGCATACCTATAACGTGTGCTCCCACTAACCATTAGTGTTCGATGTGCACTCTCCATGTCAAAGAACACGTCATACAAGTTTCACATAAACTTAACGCCTACCAAGTTTCATCGATTTTCGAACGGCTCCAAGCTTCTATGAAAAAGTGGCTTGGTCACTGGATCAATGACGTTGTCACCGAGTCTACTCTATGCAAAGACAATGTATCCCTTGCGAACAAATTCTTTTATGAGATGATACTTCCTCTCAATATGTTTGGTGTTGTGAAACCTCGCCTCCTTGGCTCGCGCTACTCCGTCGTTGTCGCAAAGATGCTGGAAACAGCACCAAAGACATGGTATCACTTGAAGTTCTCCTAAACTTCTTAATCCGTAAACCTTCCTTGGAAGCCTCCGAGGCCGCTTGATACTCATCCCGACAGTGGAATCAGCAATGCACTTTGCTTGGTGCTACGCCAAGATATCGCTCCTTCATTAAGAGTAAATATGTAGCCACAAGTAGACATCGAGTCGTCCTTCTGTCCTTGG
Source organism: Orobanche coerulescens (assembly GCA_033398695.1). Lineage (NCBI taxonomy): Eukaryota > Viridiplantae > Streptophyta > Magnoliopsida > Lamiales > Orobanchaceae > Orobanche > Orobanche coerulescens. The sequence continues at coordinate 473,191 of JAWKAU010000094.1, read as the reverse complement.
AAGTTCGAATCAGTAAATCCCACCACATCCAATTATCCACTGCCATACATAAAAACCTTATCTCTAGTCCTTCTTAAGTACTTGTGAACGTTCTTTACGGCAGTCCAATATTCACTACCTGGGTTTGCCTGAAACCTGCTCACCACGCTTACAAAGATGCGCAATGTCGTCTTGTACACAACATAGCATACATAAGGCTACCCACGGCTGAATCATATGGTATATTACTCATGTCCCATCGTTGTTCCTCACTTTTAGGACATATCTTCGAGGTGAGTTTTATTCCATGTCGCATCTAAGGAACTCTCTTTTAGAATCATCCATCTTAAACCGATTTAAGATCTTATCTAAATAGAGGGCTTGGGAAAGACCTATTGTTCTCTTCGCACTATCCCGGTAGATCCTAATTCCAAGAATATAGGTTGCTTCTCCCAAGTCTTTCATGGAGAAATTACTCAAAGCCAAGCTTTCACCGAACTAAGCATTCCCACATCATTTTCTATTAGTAGAATGTCATCTACATATAGTATTAAGAATGTGATCTTGCTCCCACTAACCCTCTTGTATACACAAGGTTCCTCTTCATTTTGCACGAAGTCAAACTCTTTGACCGCCTCACAAAACGAAGGTTCCAACTACGCGACGCTTGCTTCACCATAAATGGAACGAAGCTTGCACACTTTCTCGAATATCGACTTCGGACACAAAGCCTTTAGCCGCTCCATATAGATTTCTTCCTCGAGGAATCCATTAAGGAAAGCCGCCTTTACGTCCATTTGCCATATCTCATAATCGTGGTAGCGGCTATAGCAAGCATCATGCGAATAGACTTGATCATGGCTCGCGAGAAGGTATCGTGGTAATCGCTCCCTTCCTACAGGGTATAACCATTTGCCAAAAGTCAGGCATTATAGGCGTCAACCTTGTCATCTCAATCAGTCTTTCTCTTGTAGATCCACTTGTTCCCAATAGGTACTATGCCCTCGGGGCGGTCTACTAGAGTCCAGACCTGATTGACATGCATCGAATCTATCTCAGCTTCCATAGCTTCACGCCATTTCGCGGAGTCTACATCCATCATCGCTTGGTCATAGGTCGTTGGGTCGGTCTCTTGGCTATCACTTGGAACCTCATAGAGACCCAGCTCCTCCAAGTGTACAAGCCCATACCTCTCAGTTAAATGAGACACCCTACTAGACCTACGAGGTGGTTGTACTTGTGTTTCAGAAGGTTCGGTTCCAACTTCTTGCACAGGTGTCTCCTGAAGAGTTTCATTGTATTCTAAGAAATACTTCTACCTGCTCCGCCTTCCTGAATGAACTCATCTTCCATGAAATGTGCTTGTTAAGCAACAACGATCCTTCGATCTTCGGGCATGTAAAATAGATACCCCATCGTCCCAGATGGAAATCCAATGAAACATCCCTTCACGGACCTAGCTTCCAACTTTTCCACCTTAGTCTTCTTGACATAGGCGGGACATCCCCAAATCCTAATATGATTAAGACTTGGTTTCCTGCCCTCCCACATCTCATGTAGAGTTTTAGGAACAGATTTGGAAAGACATCTGCTCAAGATGTAAGCGGCAATGGAGTGCGTACTTCACAGGTAAACCGTAAGCCAAGATAGCTCAAGATGGAACGGACCATGTTCAACAAGGTCCGTGTTGGGAAAACAAGAACCCAGATCGAAACAAATGGGATATTCAATCTCGTATCGAACGGTATTTGATAAAAGAGGTTTTGACATATATGCCAATCCGCATACAAGAAAGGGAATCAGTATCGAAGCATTGAGGCATTATCCCGTATCGAAGACCCGCCTCGAATCAAGATATTGTGAAGCCCTTCAAGACAAAGAAGAAGTCTTATAAAAGACCTAGTATGGAAACTGCCTTGAAACTCAAATACGCTTATCTTCCATACACTTTCACAACAGACAAAGAAGGAATCTCCGTAAGTCAAGTCTCGTTGAATAAAGAAGTATTTAAATACTCAAGGATAAAGTATTTAAATATCGTTACCACAGATCTTCAAAATCCCGCTAAATCCGGATCGTGTCATAATCCCGCTGGAACGAAATCTCACTCAAACGGATACATCTCAACGGATATATATTTCAAAGACTATATATATCTTATGAAGGCATTGAAGATCGCTACCAAAAACCTAAGCTATCGAAACCATTATCGAGCAAAACATATCTCCAAAGCTTACCGCAACTCGATCAAAAGAGATATACAGTGGTCATCATTCGAACAACACTTCATCACCGAAAGCTCTTAAAGTCAAAGTTATTGTTCACCATCTGTTCTATACTTTGAACAAACAAATGTGTGGACCGAACAATCTGGCTTCTCCTAATCGTGTGTGAAGGATTTGCATTGAAGAAGACGATGCTTTAGAACCGTGTGAAGAAGCAAGTCGAAGCATTAGCTCAAAACCAATCTGTGTGAACGGTTGAAGCTAAGATCTTTATATCAACTGCGGTGAATGATATATTGATTGTGTGTTGTTATAATTACGTAGTTGTGTACGTAGTAATTATAATAAACTTTACTCCCGTGTGGAGGACCAGTGGACGAGAGGGGTTTACCTCGAACCACTTTAATTACCGTGTTATTTACATTCGGCTTTTAATGTTTTAATTAATGTGATTAATTAAGTATACTCTATACATTTAGTTGTCGAATCCACAAAGAACTCCATTGTATCAAGACTTCCGCTACGCACTCGTATTTAAAATCCATACACTTTGTTGTTTAAACTATTTCCCAAATCGTATCCAAGATACTTAGTGGCCAACAAGTGGTATCGGATCGGTTGATTCTAAAAAGAATCAGTCGTATTTTTAACCGAATCAGATCCAAATCACATATTTTCAAAACAGTCTCTTTCATTCTTGTATTATCACATGGATACTTCTTTGTTTAACAAAGTTCCTATGTTGTCTATTAAGGAATTTGACGATCGGAGAATTAGAATGGAGGCTCATCTTGCAAAGAATGCACGAAGAGATGATTTTTGTTATACAGATGGTCCTATCAAGATCATGAAGGTGAACACGGCCGCAAGGATTTAAGGCCAAGCCCATGCGGAGATGCTCGAGAAGGATCGCGAGCAATGGACCACAGATGAAAGAAAGCGAGCAAACCTTGACAACGTAGCTAAGAACGCGTTATTTGTCACTCTTGACAAAGGCATGTTCTCGAAGGTAAAGAGCTGCAAAACAGCCAAAGAAATCTGGGATAAACTCAAGTTGATTTGTGAGGGAACCGAGCTCTCAAAAGAAAACAAGATTTCAAAACCGACTCAAGAATTTGAATCTTTTGAAATGAAACCAACCGAGACACTTGAGGAACTTGACCTCGCATTCACCGGTATTGTCGGTGAACTTGAAGCGTTGGGCAAAATCTATACCCAAAAGGAGAAGAACTTAAAATTTTCAGATCTCTCCCACTCGATGGGACATTAAGACCACAAATATGCGTGTATCTTGTAATCTTAATGAAATATCTACTTTTGATCTCTTCTCCGACCTCAAAGCTTTTGAGTATGATATTGACAAAGAGAGAAAGTCAAGAATCTCCTTCAAAGGTCACAGCTCTAGCCAGACGAACCGTCGACACAAAGATGCCCGATTCGAAGCCTAGTCACAAGATCGCCGACAAGGACGACGACATCCCGTCTCAAGATGAAATGGCGCTTCTCATGCATAAATTCAAAAAGTTCATCAAACACTGAAAGACTCCTACAGCCCAAACTCGCCATAAGGTAAGTACGAAACATCATCCGGTGATGCTAACCTATGCTATAATTGCAGGAAACTGTGGCATTATGCAAATAAATGTCCTCATCCTAAAGTCCAAAGATTGCCGAGGCCGAGCAACAAGAGAGAGATGAAAGAAGACGTGCTTGGAAAGACAAGCTCAAGGCCCCGATTGAGAATTAGAAGCCTCCCCACACCATCCAAATCACAGAATGTCTTCAGTGGTCATTGAAAGTGATTCATCCGACGATGAGTTCGATGATAAAGCATATATGTGCTTTATGGCCAAAGATGTTCCGTAAGGTGAAGACAATGACGATGAGGTAAGTTCAACCTCACTATTCCACAAATGCATCTCATACTTTCGAAAACATGATGAATGAATTTAAAAACATTCAAAAGGCCCATGAGACTCTAAAACGAGAATATACAACTTCAATTAAATAATTTAGAGTCGAAAGATGAAAATGACTTATTAAAATAAATTATGAAAATATGTCTCTTGATTGTGAAACCAAAGAAGGTCGATTTTGAAAAACTCATGGAGAGCAATCATCAACTTTCTCATGAACTAAGTGAGGCTAAAACTCACAACGAGAGCAAGACAAATGATTTGGTTCTACTACAAGCCAAAATCACAACTCTCAAAAGCGAAATCGAACTTGAGACCACTCAAATCGCTCGAGAAATCGCCTAAAAGAATGGAAGAAATTCGAGCACTAGGCAAAATGCTCATGATAAAAGTGGCTTAGGATATAGCTCATGTTCAAACAAAGGGAAAACTAGTACGTTGTTCGCCAAGAGTGTGGAACACATTCCAGACCTAAGAAATCCCGAGTCCCGTGAAGGAACTCATTGCATCGAGAAAACCGAAGGCTATTCGCCCCCGCAATCCTACTCTGCATAGCGGAATCATAAGCCGTTCCAACATGTGAGGCGCACTCAAAGATGCTCTCGAGCATATCAACAGCGCCAACACTGCTCAGAAGGAAGGTCAGATCCAATCACCAAAGGCTCGCACGGCAACTATCATCTGACAAAGACGCCGAGGTATTGATACAGAGCCCCGTTATCCTCGAGACACAGATGCCGGTTCAAGATCAACAACAAGATTGGGAATCCAACTGGAGACCCGTAAGGCAAGTCGTTAGGCCTAAGAAAATGGCTCCACCTCCAAGACGGCACTCGATCGATTAATAATAATAACCCCGAATTTTTCATGCATAATAATTATCATGGTTATAACAACTACGGATATGCCCCGTAGATATCAAAACACTGCACCGAGTATGTCCTACAAGAAACCAATTGTCGCCAGAAAACTTGGGTACCAAGAGGAACTAACAATCATGGACCCAAAAATCAAAGGGGACCTAAATCTACTTAAACTCTTTGTTACAGGACATTCTAGAGGAGGATACCTGGTACTTTAATAGTGGATGCTCTCGGCACATGACCGGAGATAGGAGCAAGCTATCAGATTTTGTAGAAGGTCGCGGTCCAAAAGTTCGCTTCGGTGATAAATCTAAAGGAAGAACAAGAGGGAAAGGAAACTGTTGGTCCCCGTAAATGATGAAGACTGCCCTCACTGTACCAACACGAGTCTTTTCTAGCGCGCTTTGTCCTCACTCACGCGCACCTGAGAAACTTCCCAGGGGGTCACCCATCCCATAACTACTCCAGGCCAAGCACGCTTAACTTTGGAGTTTCTATGAGATGACTACCAGAAAAGAAGATGCATCTTGTTGGTATGAGTAGTCCAAATCAATTCATTTAACCACTATCTAGTGCAGATCTCACAGGTCGAATCGCAAGCCGCGCCTCGTGTATTTTTAAGCCCATGCAGGCAGGATGCTGGACCAAAGCCCAACAGAAACCTACTTGTCGGGAAATTCAAAGTCACCGATGTTGCATATGTTGTAGGCTTACAAGATAATCTACTTAGTATTAGCCGCCTGTGATAAACAGCTTCTCGGTGATGTTCTATATTGGTCGTTGTAGTGTCAAGAACATCAATACCAATGTAGTTGTGCTTACAGGAAGCGCATCGTAATATGTATATTGCCGATCGAAGCCTATGAGCTCCTCAATTCCATGCTTTGTTGCCAAAGGCTGCAGATCTTAGCCGGTTATGGCACAAGAGGATGTCTCACGCCAACTTCAAGACAATCAACAAGCTCTCAAGATAGGGAATGGTTAGAGGTTTGCCAAATGTGTCATTCAAGAAGGACAGGTCTGCGGACCATGTCGAAAGGCAAACAAATCAAGTCAACCTGAAGAGCAAATCCTACCTTTCAACCCAAAGAGTGTTGGAAATCCTACACATGGATCTCTACGGTCCTGCAACCCCATGATGAAACGGAATAACGTCAAGGACAATGTCAAATCACGACAAACATTACATGAACAGTTCATACACATGAAATGTATAACCATCACAAGAATCTAATCATCATTATAACCAAGCAAGATAACTTGCCTCAATACGAAGACGAGAATAGTCCTCTTCTTGTCGGAATGAACGAACAGTCCTCGACTAACTCGAACAATCAACCTTAAACGAAATACATTTTACTCAATAACATATTTGTATAATTATCAATATAGGATTAGTAAGACGTCATCCTACAATCCTTTAGAATAGTTTGCTATCTCCAATTATCGAAGCCTTATGTCAAGAGTTCTTTTAACATCATTACAACCATAAAAAATCGGTTTACAATACTTTTACCGAATGTTCACATGGTTCATCATAAATAAGAATTATATCAAGTGCATGTTGAATAATCGCTTATGATGTTAAGATCATCTTATGATGATTAAACTTTCCAAAACATTAAAATGTTGAAAGGTAAAATCTGCACCATTGTGATCCTTCTCCTCTCATCTAAGTTGAATATTGCTTACAACAAGGTTATTAGTTATAAGATTACACCATATTCATGAAGGTTATCAAAATCTTTCTTTACAAGGCTGGAAGATCCATTAACATCATGGTGAATTCACCATCTACCTAGTATGATGATCAAAACATTCTAAGTTCTCAACATATTAGATTAATGAAAAGTTATTGTTGTTGGTTTCACAAATATCCTTAACCATTCAAAATCTTACTGAACTAGACATAAGGAGAATATGATTCTTAAGAAATCCGAGCAAGAAGACATCCTTCTACTTCTAACATGGCCAAGTCCTTCCCAAGGTAAGTGAAAACTTAAAATGGTGTTTAATCACTTTATGATAACAACTCTATTAGTTAAATCCAACTATGGTGAAGTTAACTGATTCAAAGGTGTTCTACTAAGCTAAATTCGTCCATAAAGATGAGTATTATAGTTACAACATGGTTAAAATCACTATACCATCAAGAACACATCCACCTCAAACCCTTATTTATCATATTCATCAACAGTGTTAAAAAGGTTGGATTAAAACTATGTTTTACTTGATTAATCTAACTTTAGGTGAAGTATAATTGCTACTAACATCAACATATGAAAATAATACAGAGAGGAAAGTACACCTACCTCCAGGAACGAAGAACAACCTCAATGCTATGAGAAAATATATTCCAAGCTCAAGAACACCTCCTAATATCCAAGGAAATGAGCTCTACTCCAACATTTAAGGCTTAGAAGCAAGTTGGGGGAGGTTTATTTCGGTTTGGGAGTGCAGAGGGACGATATATGGAGAGAGAATCGGTTTGGAGTTGTGAATAAATGAAAAACAGGCTGGTCCTATAAATAGACTATGCAGACTTAGCGCACGCTAACACACTTACGTACGCTAACTTGTTAATATTACGTACGTAAGCGGCTTACAGTGGCTACTGTCTTGAATCCGCAGGTCGTTAGCGCACGCTAATGAAAAAGGGGTTACGCACGCTAATAAAAGTTGACTCTGGCCGACATGACAGCTCAGACATTACTCACATGCATGCCAACGGCTAAGGAGTTCACGTGTCAAGTCAATCGATGCGATTCTCTCTTAGCATACGCAATGAGGAAACATTACGCACGCTTAAGGCACAAGATTAACGACGTTAATCATGCTACGTAGCGACGCTACGCCAATAGAAAAGTTAAAAATGCATCTCTCTAATAACATAGAATCATCGAGTATGAAATGAAATAACAACGATATGAAGTTCAAATCTATAATACCTCAACATAATACTAAATGCAACGATTCATGATAATCGATTATCCAAATAATACAATGACAGTAAAAACGAAAATTACAATGGATATTACAAATAAGACACAAATATAGATTCCCATGATGATTCCCGCCGGATCAACGATGGTGGACATATAATCACAACACATTTACACAATACAATCACATCATAACCGTCATAATATAAACAATTCTAATTAGAGTACTTGCCTCGGTTCGTTGACAAGAATAAAACTTCCACGAATATCAAAATACTCAAGGTCGTCCCCTTCGATCAATCATGTTGCTAAGCTCGAACTTTAACAAAAGAAATAATATAGAATTCATCTCATGCCGCATTTAATGTCTAACAATCCAAAATTACGGTAGGAAGTCCTTAAAATGCACTGTCTGGATCGCTTAACGCACGCTACACATCCTATGTAGCGACGTTAATGCTACTCGTTAGCGCACGCAGACACACACTTAGCGTACGCTAACCATGCAAGGTCGGTGCCTCACCGATCACCGATCGACTTGCTCGATGACTTAACGCACGCTAAGTTCCAAACGTGGCATACGCAAAACATACTCGATAGCGCACGTTAATTCACGTAGCTTAGCGCACGCTAAGCATGCATGGCAGTTCACTGAAGGGCAGCAGATTGTACAAATGGTGATGAAGTAAGCGAATTCCTCAGTGATTAATGTTTGTTATCCGAATACATGTTATGTTCATAAATGATCTCACGGATAATAACAACTTCGAGATACAAGTATACGTATGATCATCACAACACCATAATCTATCTTGATTACAATTCTCATGCGAAGTTTTGTGATCTCCGGTTGGTGCATTAGATTCTACTATCATTATACACATTCGGACTTTATCTTGAGGTGAACTAACAATTCCGACTCTCACGAAAGGATATTTCCTAAGATGATTCTTCCCTTAAGTCCTTATAACCGAAAATGATATCACCTCCAATTTATGATCACTAAGATAACATAAATCATACAGATAATCAACTTCAGAATGTTTCTCTCATCATTTGAAGTACTAGGATTCTAACTACGAGGTTCCAACGATAATATCATAAGCATAGACATTCCAATCTCCTAAACATGATGTTTGTTGAATAATTCACTAATGAAATTCAATATCACGTTAGCATGATCATCTAATTCCTTAGAATCCAAATCTAAGGCTGGAGATAGATTGAACATACCTTAATATGACGAAATCACTAAACCGCAAGGTAGAATCTGACTCCGGTTGGTTATATGCCACTCCAAGGTGTTACTTTTCTTCAATGATCACTCACAAGTAATATCCAATATTCAAGGATCAAGTAGATGTGTTCTAAGTGTGTTAGGAGGATAATTATTGCTCTCTGGTCTCTCAAGACTGAAGAATGAACATGTAAGCCAAAAACGGATTGTTGTCTCATTTATAACATTCTGCACTTTATCTAATTAGCGCACGCTACCATACATATTTAGCACACGCTAATAAGCATTGACTCCAAATTTGTCCAGGTTCGTCCGCGGGAATCTTATCCGGACCCATGTCCCAGCTGGCGCATGTGCTAGCCGCCCAGCTCAATAATTGAGTGCCTAGCGCACGCAACTCCTACATACGTAACGTGCGCTAGTAGTAGCCGATAGCGCGCGTTAAGCTACATTCTTAGCGTGCGCTATCACGAGTTTGCATGAGAAATTTTGCATGTTGATATACTTATGTACAAAGATACCAATATAAGAAATATCATACTCCAATTATCAAGATCACAAATCCGAATAATACAGGGTTCGAATACAGATGAAATACACAGTAATAAATCCAGATATTACAAAACGAGGCAAAGACGCCGGCAGAAAATATAGCATTTGTCGTAATGATGACCATGACATAAGGGGATGTCCCTATTGTGAAACTTAAATTGCTTATGTATTTTGATATTTTTAACTATATGGCAACAATCATGTGCTGATATTTTAATCCTCGATGGACTATCTATGTATTAATTCATTATTCTAATTATAAGTTGTGTTCGTGAATTGAAAAAAAACATGATTTTATTTGAAATTTAATGCTGGCCTATGTAGTGCACAAGATGGTAACCCACGGTGGCAGCGATCTTGTGCTCCCAACGTGTGCAAATTTGAAAATTGAAAACTACGTGTCACCGTGTCCACGGTGTCACCATGTCACTATATCCACGTGCACACATGATGGAGCACATGACCGTGCCCACGATGGGACTAGCCATCGTGTGCACAAGAACATGCACATTTTTCACTAATTTCTAAAATAACTCGTCAATTTACTTGTTGTTACTTATATATTAACATATATTTGTTAACAATATACTTATTATTAAATTTATAGACTGTAACATAATCTATTGTATATCATGTGTAGTCTATATGTTCTCAATGTATAAATTCGTGCATATAAGTTCATCATCTGTATGAAATAACTCATATACTAATGAATTACAAGAAATAACAAATATGAATTTGCATAAGATATGTAGTTTTTAATGTTTGAACAAGCAAGTTTAGAATCACAAAATATCCATTAGATAACACATTAAATCAAATTGGCCAAAAAAATCCAAAGTTCATGTGCACACGATGGAGCACACGATCGTGCCACGATGGGACTAGTCATCATGTGCACAAAAACATGCACATTTTTCACTAATTTCTAAAATAACTCGTCAATTTACGTCTTGTTACTTATATATTAACAAGTATTTGTTAACAATGTACTTATTTATAAAGTTATAGACTGAATTAACATAATCTATTGCATATCATGTGTAGTCTATATGTTCTCAGTGTATAAGTTCGTACATATAAGTTCATCATTTATATGAAATAGCTCATAACTAATGAATTACATGAAATAACACATACGAGCTTGTATAGAATGTTATGTAGTTTTTAATGTTTGCAAACAATTTTAGAATCACAAAACATCCATATAGATAACACATTAAATCAAATTGGCCACAAAACCCAAAGTTCATGTGCACACGATGGAGCACACGATCGTGCACACAATGGGACTAGCCATCGTGTGCACAAGAACATACACATTTTTCACTAATTTCTAAAATAAGTCGCCAATTTACATGTTATTACTTATATATTAACAAGTATTTGTTAACAATATACTCATTTATAAAGTTATAGACTGAATTAACATAATCTATTGCACACCATGTGTATTGTCTATATGTTCTCAATGTATAACTTCGTAAATATAAGTTCATCATCTCGTATGAAATAGTTCGTATCCTAATGAATTACACGAAATAACAAATACGAGTTTGCATAAGATGTTAGGTAGTTGTTAATGGTTGAACAAGCAATTTTAAAATCACAAAACATCCATATAGATACTAACACATTAAATCAAATTAGCCAAAAACTCAAACTTCATGTGCACACGATGACAACCATGATCGTGCCCACGACGGGACTAGCCAACATATGCACATGGGTGTGGTCCGGACAAGGAAGTCCGTGGATACAACACACCCTCTCTGGCTCCTCTCCTGGTAGCTCGGCCACTGTCTCGCACCATTCTTGGTGGGGTACTCTATCGGCGTTGCTTCGACACTTTATGTGCCGACTCATGTATAATTATTTTCCATGTAGCCGTCTTCAACCTATCTATAACTTTCTTTCTCGGCTTCGGCGTAGGCTCATCCTCCTTGTTCTTATATGTTATTCGTATAAGCTTTATGAACTTAACATCGTATGGCGAGTCATTCTCAAAACTGAGGTAGTAGTATTCATCCTCATCCTCCTCGAGATACGGTAAAGAGGGAAGTACTTTGTGCTGCAAAAGAAGTCATTAAAGCATACCATTAAAGTAAAATGACATGACGTTGAAGAAATGAGTGAAGTCACAATAAAATATTTTTATAAATTTACGTACCTATTCGTCGAAGAAATGAGTGAAATCACATAACATATTCCTTGTAGTCCACATCATCGGGTAACCTGAACAGATTGATCTCGAATTCCACACAATTCTCCCAAAGAATGAATCATCTCGTACGATCATATCTGTAAAGCCTAAACCGGATCATAGAAGTGACAGTCTTTATGTTCTTGTCCCTCCTTCATAGACATATTGTCTATGTAGTAAGACAAAACTCCAAAGTCGTAAGAACCCCAAGCAAATATATCATTGTTTGAAATCCTCAAACAATGAAGAAATTATTTACTTTATGGATAGATTTAGGCGGCAGTTTTCTAATCAGTCTCTTCCACAAAGCCTTCCTCGTCTTCTGCTGGTTGTTCATTCTCTAGTTTAAAAGGAAAAACGATGGGGTGAGACAAAAGGTCTCAGTGAGTGAGTGATCGTGTGCGAATGTGGCTTTATTTCCTTTGAAATTTTTAAGTGATGCATGACTTTGTCAAGTTATAAGAAAAGTGAAAAAGGTTTCAAAGATATGCTGCGATTTATCGAATGAAAATCATTTAGTAGTGAAATAGTATAATCTTGTACCCTTGGACAGATGTCGAGTCAATCAATCACCAATCACCGATCACCAATCTAGCTTTGAATCCTGCCGATGTGGACTTTGGATTCTAGGCTCTCCTTATACTCCTAGCAGTATAGGCCGTCGCCCCAAGATTTGGACCGTCGCCCCAGTAGCTGAGCCTTCTCTCTCACACTTGGCGTGTGCTTCCTTATCTCTTATATGGGCTCGGTATGTCCCTAGCTGTGGGTCAATACCTAGATCAAACCATAATCGCGATTATACCCCAAGTTCTACGACCCAGTTCCTCGGAACCCTCCGTTCCTTGGTTATGGGAATAGGCAACAACGACAACCTTGTTCATGAACCGCAGACGCGCTGCCGATCCAAGACTCGGCCCAACTGCATCGACTTGATTTGGAATTCTAGAGGTGGCTCCTACAGTTCAAGAGGTGGCCCATGGATTTTAGGTCTGCGCTCTGTTTCGTATGGGTTCAAGAGGTGGCCCCCATCCGACGACGTGACACTTTGTCCCGATAGAGTTAGAGGGCGGACCCGTCCGTGGCACTTTGTTTGTATAGCACTTAGTTCCCGAACAGTCATAATTGTCAGTTAGTTGCATAGCACGAGTAACACTTAAAACATTCGATCAGTGAGATTAATTGCGTCTTTTGATTAAGTATGGAATATAGTTACTTATATTTGTGGCACGGTAATACGGGATAGGACTTGTATATTAATTTGAAAATATTCTCAATATTTCATCAACGGTTTTAAAGGGTTCAAGTCGGATGTATTGGATTGATAGGTTCGATGAAAAGAAGTCGAGAATTTTTCTGAAGTTGGTCGAATTATACCCTTAGGTTGAGCCTAGGCATTTTGGAGATATGAAATGAACTCGGATGGTCGTGAAAATGTATAAGAAGGTCAAAGATACTATTTCAATTTCAGATTTAAGAAGAGATTCGGAATTTCCAGTTTCGAGAATGTAATTTTCAGAAATTACGAATTGGCCCCAAAATTTAACAAATTCGCTCCGAGGCCTATAGGGCTTTGAATTTAGCTCGGAATTTAACGGAATTTTACAAGATGGATCGTGATGAACCTGGAATCCCAGATTTGTGAAAAATTCCAGAAAATTCAGACTTGGTCCAGAATTTTTGATTTCTTGCAATTTGACCCCAGAATTATTTTAAAATTGCAAATTTGACTATTAAGCTTAGATATCGAACTCCGATTCACATGAAACTTTATGGACAGCCTATATGTGATAAAATATATGCTACTTAGGGTCCAGAACAGTTTATTTTCGAAAATTTCAGTTTAGTTCATAATTTTCCATTAATTACAATTTATGCCCTTAAATTCCATTTATTTATTTTCAAGTCCCCTTTTTGCCACAAATAAGTTATCCAAACACCATAAGAAATTTATATAACACAAAATTCCAAATTTGGTAGAGTTTGAGCAAGATTTCGAATAGGACATACAATATTCAATTTTTCACATAATCAAAATCCAACTACCGAATCGGTTATCGTTTAAATACAACAAATCGTATTGCATGTTAATATAACCATAACATATATCTCTAAGACATGTATTTATGCAAAATTTCTAGATTTGTGCATGCTCACCATACTTCAGAATTTTCGAAAGTAAAATTCAAGAAAAATGAATATACATGTAATTCAAAGCGCAAATATCATAGCATGAATTTTTAATATGGTGATTTCAACAATTTGTCAACATCATACTTGAATAAATTTCAGATTTACATGCATCAAGTAAGAAAAGATTGTTACTTAAAGATTTAAAAGAGTTTCACCCGTCGATTTTTCGTTGCTACGGTCGGTTCTAAGTCTTGAAAGTTGGAAGATGACATTCCTTTCACTTCTATGATGATTCGGCTATGACCAACATTACACCATGGAGGTGTGTTTTATTTGCATGATGGAATTTAAGTTAATTTATGAAGGTTTATAACTATAAATTATATAAGAGATTAGAGGGAGTAAGATTACCTAGTTTTTGCTTGAACTCTTTCTTCCTCCTTGCTTTCCTAATGTTCAGCCCTCTCACTAAATCTCTCTCTAATGCAGATTTAAGTGTAGATATTTAAGGTGTGTTATTAGGGCTTCAGAAGTGTGGTTGCATGGAAGATAAGAGACATGTGTATTGGTTGAGGGTGAAAGCTCTAGACCCATAACCTTTAATTTCAGATTTTTTTTTTGTTATTTTAAGTGTATAGGTTATTATTATTGTAGTGGGTTGGGTTAGTTAGTTAGTTGGGCTTTAAATTGTAAATTCAAGTCTTAGGAATTTTATTGAGTTGGGTTAGAGTCCATTAGTGAGTATATATATATATATATATATATATATATATAAAATTAGGTATTAACACATAGTCCATTAGGCGAATTAATACTCTACTTTAATTTTATTATTTGGTTTATAAATATAATTAACGAAATTAATGAGTGGAATAACATAAAATTAGACGTAGATTATATCTCATGCCCATGTCTCGACCATCACGTCGTCATGGCATAGGATAAAGTAGTAGTATATCAGCAAATTGGCTACTTTCACATAATCTCTTATGTCTTTACCTAAATCTCGATCATTGAACTTCTTACGCAGAACATTAACATTAATATTTTCGCCATGGAGTATTCTGTAAAAAATACCATCAAATCGAATGACATGGTTGTCCTGTGGATGGAAGGTAGAGTTTTCAAAGTGCAGTTCAGTGATCATGGAAAAATTACATGCCGTAATACGAATGCCCCCCAAACCGGGAACCACGATTCGTCCGGAGGGATTTGATCACCCTCCAACTGACGGGCAATCAAGTGATGTAAGGCAGTATTTATACTCCTATTTATCCTCACTTTAATCAAACGCCCAAGGACCCCCCTCGGTCAAGCTCTCAATAGCTAGCTCACCAACTGCAGACTTGCTGTCAATACTTCTTAGTGTCTCAATCATCTCTTTAAATACCGCCTCTCGTATGTAAAGATTGACTTCTCGTGTAGCAAAGCGCAATGTTGGTCTCTTCCATAGGCACAGTCTACAATATAGACATATAAATCATAAGAACCATGATAAAATGCCTAAGGGAACAAACAAAAAGACCTCTGCTTGCAGATGGTGGCTCGCACACGATCGATGCCCGTCGTGTGAAGACCATCGTATGGACGGCTCACACGATCGATGCCCGAAGTGTGTAGACCATCGTGTGCAAGGCGATGCCTTTGATCTTGTTGCCCACGATGGCTCACACGATTAATACTGCCGTGTGTAAGCCATCGTGCCCACGAACGACCATCGTGCACACAATGGTGTCATCATCTTCAGCACCATCGTGAGATGATGAACAACTAGTTGGGATTCGGTGTCTAAAATGAAGGTCCAAAGCAGAAACGATAAAAGGAAAATTAATACGATCCGAATCCCTACGAGGATCGATCAAGTCGGTATATACGAATATATAAATGAAAACGAGAATAGGATTCAAATCATACCCTTGAAGTTTGTTGATTTAATGATTGTCTCGCCCACGAATCCGATATGCCAAGCTCTTGAAATCCCGAGCACCGAAAGCACCGTGCCTCTACTTGCCACGCGCCGGAAAAATGATCTAACGACTTCCACTTCATTGTCCTCTAAGGATACGGCTAGAACAAAGTGGTAAGAGCTATCAAATATAATCTAAAACACTCTAAGTGTATAGATATATTTTCTCTCTATTTTTCTCTCGATTTTTCTCCAAGAAAACTCAAGAAGGAATGAAGAAGATAAAATGAAGAAGAAGAAGAAGAAGTCTTGAGAAAAATAATTCTCTCTTTCCTTTGCTCAAAAATGCCGTGAGTCTTTTCTTAAAGTGAGTAAGTCTCGCTTTTATTCTTCTACTTTACTTCTTTATAATTATTCTCCAGAATAATACTCACCCCCATTTTCCATGGTCTTCCACCTATTAAGGTGGAAAGTGAAGACCAAGACAAAAATAAAAGGGTGGTTCGCCATCTAGAAGGACCGGAAGAACTGTCCGTTTGACTCTCTCGAGTCCAAACAGATAAATTCCATTCCGTTTCGATGTATTTATATCAATTAATTAATCCAATTAATTAATTGTATCAAATACAAATTAATATAATTAATTTCTCCAAGAAATAATTATATCTTTGAATTAAATTAATCACCTAGTAATTTATTTAATTCATTAGGCCGTAAATTAATTTATCCAATAAATTAATTTAGACATCCAATGTCCCTAAGTAAATTAGACATCTAATGTCCAATAAATTAGATATCCAATATCTAATATTTATAAAAGAGAGATTAAGCTCGATTCGTTCCGTCGTCAATCCTAATGCGCGACTCGGTAGGTCCGTCTCGACCAAGAATGGGAGGAACCAAAGAGTAGTAGTACCACCTAGCCACTGGCGGCCTACACTGCACCCAACCGAGAATGAATGATTGGGATCATTCAAGAACTATTCTCACGTGAATACTAGTATACGTATAAACCCTTCTTTCAAATGTCCCGATCAAGTTATAGGGTCACAGTCAGTCAAAACCTATCTGTACTTGACGCTATGCATGCATTGATGCAAATCGAGATCATCGAGCTCTCGTGTATCCAATACAACTAGCTCAAATGCTTTGGTCAAAGACTTTTGATCTCATCTGTCAATAACCGCATAGGACATATAACCCGCTCACTAACTGGTGAAAGAATTCTATCTTAGTATTTAGTAGGACCTGCTACTTGTCCGTCAAGATGCACGTCGAGGTTGACCCCCACCTTCCGGTTTGCAGGGTCGAACTACTCTAATGAAAATCTTGACGTCACAAGCACATCCCTACTAAATCTTCAAGTCAAAGGTTCATGAATACCTATCAAAACCTTTCGATTCCGTCATTGACTGTCCCGGAGTGAAATCCGTGTGACGAATTGAGGGTGAGTCGGTCCGAGTATACTAATCCAATTAGCATACCTATAACGTGTGCTCCCACTAACCATTAGTGTTCGACAGGCACTCTCCATGTCAAAGAACACGTCATACAAGTTTCACATAAACTTAACGCCCAGTCAAGTTTCATCGATTTTCGAACGGCTCCAAGCTTCTATGAAAAAGTGGCTTGGTCAGTGGATCAGCGACGTTGTCAGCCGAGTCTACTCTATGCAGCACAATGTATCCCTTGCGAACAAATTCTTTTATGAGATGATACTTCCTCTCAATATGTTTGGTGCTGTTGTGAAACCTCAGCTCCTTGGCCTGCGCTTCTGACTCGTCGTTGTCGCAGATGCGGTGGAACAGCACCAAAGACATGGTATCACTTGAAGTTCTCCCGAAACTTCTTAATCCGAAACCTTCCTTGGAAGCCTCCGAGGCTGCTTGATACTCATCCTGACAGGTGGAATCAGCAGTCGCACTTTGCTTGGTGCTACGCCAAGATACTGCTCCTTCATTAAGAGTAAATATGTAGCCACAAGTAGACATCGAGTCGTCCTTCTGTCCTTGGAAGTTCGAATCAGTAAATCCCACCACATCCAATTATCCACTGCCATACATAAAAACCTTATCTCTAGTCCTTCTTAAGTACTTGTGAACGTTCTTTACGGCAGTCCAATATTCACTACCTGGGTTTGCCTGAAACCTGCTCACCACGCTTACAGCATGCGCAATGTCAGGTCTTGTACACAACATAGCATACATAAGGCTACCCACGGCTGAATCATATGGTATATTACTCATTTCCCATCGTTGTTCCTCACTTTTAGGACATATCTTCGAGGTGAGTTTTATTCCATGTCGCATCGGAAGGAACTCTCTTTTAGAATCATCCATCTTAAACCGATTTAAGATCTTATCTAAATAGAGGGCTTGGGAAAGACCTATTGTTCTCTTCGCACTATCCCGGTAGATCCTAATTCCAAGAATATAGGTTGCTTCTCCCAAGTCTTTCATGGAGAAATTACTCGAAAGCCAAGCTTTCACCGAACTAAGCATTCCCACATCATTTTCTATTAGTAGAATGTCATCTACATATAGTATTAAGAATGTGATCTTGCTCCCACTAAACCTCTTGTATACACAAGGTTCCTCTTCATTTTGCACGAAGTCAAACTCTTTGACCGCCTCGTCAAAACGAAGGTTCCAACTACGCGACGCTTGCTTCAGTCCATAAATGGAACGCTGAAGCTTGCACACTTTCTGAATATCGACTTCGGACACAAAGCCTTTAGGCTGCTCCATATAGATTTCTTCCTCGAGGAATCCATTAAGGAAAGCCGTCTTTACGTCCATTTGCCATATCTCATAATCGTGGTAGGCAGCTATAGCAAGCATCATGCGAATAGACTTGATCATGGCTACTGGCGAGAAGGTATCGTGGTAATCGCTCCCTTCCTTCTGGGTATAACCATTTGCCACAAGTCTGGCCTTATAGGCGTCAACCTTGTCATCTCAATCAGTCTTTCTCTTGTAGATCCACTTGTTCCCAATAGGTACTATGCCCTCGGGGCGGTCTACTAGAGTCCAGACCTGATTGACATGCATCGAATCTATCTCAGCTTCCATAGCTTCACGCCATTTTGCGGAGTCTACATCCATCATCGCTTGGTCATAGGTCGTTGGGTCGGTCTCTTGGCTATCACTTGGAACCTCATAGAGACCCAGCTCCTCCAAGTGTACAAGCCCATACCTCTCAGTTAAATGAGACACCCTACTAGACCTACGAGGTGGTTGTACTTGTGTTTCAGAAGGTTCGGTTCCAACTTCTTGCACAGGTGTCTCCTGAAGAGTTTCATTGTATTCTAAGAAATACTTCTACCTGCTCAGCCTTCCTGAATGAACTCATCTTCCATGAAGTGTGCTTGTTAAGCAACAACGATCCTTCGATCTTCGGGCATGTAAAATAGATACCCCATCGTCCCAGATGGAAATCCAATGAAACATCCCTTCACGGACCTAGCTTCCAACTTTTCCACCTTAGTCTTCTTGACATAGGCGGGACATCCCCAAATCCTAATATGATTAAGACTTGGTTTCCTGCCCTCCCACATCTCATGTAGAGTTTTAGGAACAGATTTGGAAAGACATCTGTTCAAGATGTAAGCGGCAGTCAGGAGTGCGTACCCCCACAGGTAAACTGGTAAGCCAGTATAGCCCAGCATGGAACGGACCATGTTCAACAAGGTCCGTGTTGGGAAAACAAGAACCCTGTATCGAAACAGCCGGGATATTCAATCCCTGTATCGAACGGTATTTGATAAAAGAGGTTTTGACATATATGTCAATCCGCATACAAGAAAGGGAATCAGATCGAAGCATTGAGGCATTATCCTCGTATCGAAGACCCGCCTCGAATCAAGATATTGTGAAGCCCTTCAAGACAAAGAAGAAGTCTTATAAAGACCTAGTATGGAAACCGTCTTGAAACTCAAATACGCTTATCTTCCATCTGACTCACAACAGACAAAGAAGGAATCTCCAAGTCAAGTCTCGTTGAATAAAGAAGTATTTAAATACTCAAGGATAAAGTATTTAAATACCATCTCTGAGATCTTCAAAATCCCGCTAAATCCGGATCGTGTCATAATCCCGCTGGAACGAAATCTCACTCAAACGGATACATCTCAACGGATATATATTTCAAAGACTATATATATCTTATGAAGGCATTGAAGATCGCTTACCAAAACCTAAGCTATCGAAACCATTATCGAGCAAAACATATCTCCAAAGCTTACGCAACTCGGATCAAAAGAGATATACGGTGGTCATCATTCGAACAACACTTCATCACCGAAAGCTCTTAAAGTCAAAGTTATTGTTCACCATCTGTTCTATACTTTGAACAAACAACCTGTGGGTGAACAATCGTGCTTCTCCTAATGTGTGTGAAGGATTTGCATTGAAGAAGACGATGCTTTAGAACGTGTGTGAAGAAGCAAGTCAAGCATTAGCTCAAAACCAACTGTGTGAACGGTTGAAGCTAAGATCTTTATATCAACTGTGAATGATATATTGATTGTGTGTTGTTATAATTACGTAGTTGTGTACGTAGTAATTATAATAAACTTTTTACTCCTGTGTGGAGGACCAGTGGACGTAGAGGGGTTTACCTCGAACCACTTTAATTACTGTGTTATTTACATTCAGCTTTTACTGTTTTAATTACTGTGATTAATTAAGTATACTCTATACATTTAGTTGCTGAATCCACAAAACCTCGTCAGATTCAAGACTTCCGCTACGCACTCAGATTTAAAATCCATACAGTTTGTTGTTTAAACTATTTCCCAAACTGTATCCAGTATACTTAGTGGCCAACAAGTGGTATCGGAGCGGTTGATTCTAAAAAGAATCAGTCGTATTTTTAACCGAATCAGATCCAAATCACATATTTTCAAAACAGTCTCTTTCATTCTTGTATTATCACATGGATACTTCTATGATTAACAAAGTTCCTATGTTCTCTATTAACGAATTTGACGACTGGAGAATTAGAATGGAGGCTCATCTTGCAGCAATGCACGAAGAGATGATTTTTGTTATACAGGATGGTCCTATCAAGATCATGAAGGTGAACACGGCCGCAAGGATTTAAGGCCAAGCCCATGCGGAGATGCTCGAGAAGGATCGCGAGCAATGGACCACAGATGAAAGAAAGCGAGCAAACCTTGACAACGTAGCTAAGAACGCGTTATTTGTCACTCTTGACAAAGGCACGTTCTCGAAGGTAAAGAGCTGCAAAGCGACGAAGAAATCAGGATAAACTCAAGTTGATTTGTGAGGGAACTGAGCTCTCAAAAGAAAACAAGATTTCAAAACTGACTCAGCAATTTGAATCTTTTGAAATGAAACCAACTGAGACACTTGAGGAACTTGACCTCAGATTCACTGGTATTGTCGGTGAACTTGAAGCGTTGGGCAAAATCTATACCCAAAAGGAGAAGAACTTAAAAATTTTCAGATCTCTCCCAGCCCGATGGGACATTAAGACCACAGCTATGCGTGTATCTTGTAATCTCAATGAAATATCTACTTTGATCTCTTCTCGACCTCAAAGCTTTTGAGTATGATATTGTGAGAGAGAAAGTCAAGAATCTCCTTCAAAGGTCACACTCTAGCCGTGTATCGAACCGTCGACACGGCATGCCCGATTCGTCAAGCCTAGTCACAAGAGCCGACAGTGACGACGACATCCCGTCTCAAGATGAAATGGCGCTTCTCATGCATAAATTCAAAAAGTTCATCAAACAATCTGGAAAGACTCCTACTGTGCCCAAACCTCGCCATAAGGTAAGTACCGAAACATCATCCGTGATGCTAACCTATGCTATAATTGCGAAACCAGGGCATTATGCAAATAAATGTCCTCATCCCAAAGTCCAAAGATTGCCGGAGGCCGAGCAACAAGAGAGAGATGAAAGAAGACGTGCTTGGAAAGACAAGCTCAAGGCCCCGATCGAGAATTAGAAGCCTCCCCACACCATCCAAATCAGCAGAATGTCTTCGGTGGTCATTGAAAGTGATTCATCCGACGATGAGTTCGATGATAAAGCATATATGTGCTTTATGGCCAAAGATGTTCCAGAAGGTGAAGATGGCGACGATGAGGTAAGTTCAACCTCGGCTATTCCACAAATGCATCTCATACTTTCAAAACATGATGAATGAATTTAAAAACATTCAAAAGGCCCATGAGACTCTAAAACTCGAGAATATACAACTTCAATTAAATAATTTAGAGCCGAAAGATGAAAATGACTTCTTGAAAATAAATTATGAAAATATGTCTCTTGATTGTGAAACCAAAGAAGGTCGATTTTGAAAAACTCATGGAGAGCAATCATCAACTTTCTCATGAACTAAGTGAGGCTAAAACTCACAACGAGAGCAAGACAAATGATTTGGTTCTACTACAAGCCAAAATCACAACTCTCGAAAAGCGAGAACCGAACTTGAGACCACTCAAATCGTTCGAGAAATCGTCTAAAAGAATGGAAGAAATTCAGAGCACTAGGCAAAATGCTCATGATAAAAGTGGCTTAGGATATAGCTCATGTTCAAACAAAGGGAAAACTAGTACGTTGTTCGTCAAGAGTGTGGAACACATTCCAGAATCGGAAGAAATCCCGAGTCCCGTGAAGGAACCTTTGTCTGCAGAAAACCGAAGGTCGCTATTCGCCCCGCAATCCTACTCCTGCAATGGAATCATAAGCCGTTCCAACATGTGAGGCGCACTCAACAAAGATGCTCTCGAGCATATCAACAGCGCCAAAATTGCTCGGAAGGAAGGTCGTATCCAATCACCAAAGGCACGCAGCAAGATTATCGGACAAAGACGCCGAGGTATTGGATACAGGAGCCCCGTTATCCTCGAGACACAGATGCCGGTTCGGTATCAACAACGGCATTGGGAATCCAACTGGAGACCCGGAAGGCAAGTGTTAGGCCTAAGAAAATGGCTCCACCTCCAAGACGGCACTCAGATGGATTAATAATAATAACCCCGAATTTTTCATGCATAATAATTATCATGGTTATAACAACTACGGATATGCCCCGTAGATATCAAAACACTGCAGAGTATGTCCTACAAGAAACCAATTGCCGCCAGGAAAACTTGGGTACCAAGAGGAACTAACAATCATGGACCCAAAAATCAAAGGGGACCTAAATCTACTTAAACTCTTTGTTACAGGACATTCTAGAGGAGGATACCTGGTACTTTAATAGTGGATGCTCTCGGCACATGACCGGAGATAGGAGCAAGCTATCAGATTTTGTAGAAGGTCGCGGTCCAAAAGTTCGCTTCGGTGATAAATCTAAAGGAAGAACAAGAGGGAAAGGAAACTGTTGGTCCCGAAATGATGAAGACTGTCCTCACCGTACCAACACGAGTCTTTTCTAGCGCGCTTTGTCCTCACTCACGCGCACCCGAGAAACTTCCAGGGGGTCACCCATCCCATAACTACTCCAGGCCAAGCACGCTTAACTTTGGAGTTTCTATGAGATGACTACCAGAAAAGAAGATGCATCTTGTTGGTATGAGTAGTCCAAATCAATTCATTTAACCACTATCTAGTGCAGATCTCACAGGTCGAATCGCAAGCCGCGCCTCGTGTATTTTTAAGCCCATGCAGGCAGGATGCTGGACCAAAGCCCAACAGAAACCTACTTGTCGGGAAATTCAAAGTCACCGATGTTGCATATGTTGAAGGCTTACGGTATAATCTACTTAGTATTAGCTTGATTACGTGATAAACAGTTCTCGGTGAAGTTCTATATTGGTCGTTGTAGAGTCAAGAACATCCAAACCAAGGAAGTTGTGCTTACAGAAGCAGATCGTAATATGTATATTCCGATCGAAGCCTATGAGCTCCTCAATTCCATGCTTTGTTGCCAAAGGCACTGCAGATCTTAGCTGGTTATGGCACAAGAGGATGTCTCACGTCAACTTCAAGACAATCAACAAGCTCTCAAGATAGGGAATGGTTAGAGGTTTGCCAAATGTGTCATTCAAGAAGGACAGCGTCTGCGGACCATGTCAGAAAGGCAAACAAATCAAGTCAACCCTGAAGAGCAAATCCTACCTTTCAACCCAAAGAGTGTTGGAAATGCTACACATGGATCTCTACGGTCCTGCAACCCCATGATGAAACGGAATAACGTCAAGGACAATGTCAAATCACGACAAACATTACATGAACAGTTCATACACATGAAATGTATAACCATCACAAGAATCTAATCATCATTATAACCAAGCAAGATAACTTGCCTCAATACGGAGACGAGAATAGTCCTCTTCTTGTCGGAATGAACGAACAGTCCTCGACTAACTCGAACAATCAACCTTAAACGAAATACATTTTACTCAATAACATATTTGTATAATTATCAATATAGGATTAGTAAGACGTCATCCTACAATCCTTTAGAATAGTTTGCTATCTCCAATTATCGAAGCCTTATGTCAAGAGTTCTTTTAACATCATTACAACCATAAAAAATCGGTTTACAATACTTTTACCGAATGTTCACATGGTTCATCATAAATAAGAATTATATCAAGTGCATGTTGAATAATCAGTTATGATGTTAAGATCATCTTATGATGATTAAACTTTCCAAAACATTAAAATGTTGAAAGGTAAAATCTGCACCATTGTGATCCTTCTCCTCTCATCTAAGTTGAATATTAAGCTTACAACAAGGTTATTAGTTATAAGATTACACCATATTCATGAAGGTTATCAAAATCTTTCTTTACAAGGCTGGAAGATCCATTAACATCATGGTGAATTCACCATCTACCTAGTATGATGATCAAAACATTCTAAGTTCTCAACATATTAGATTAATGAAAAGTTATTGTTGTTGGTTTCACAAATATCCTTAACCATTCAAAATCTTACTGAACTAGACATAAGGAGAATATGATTCTTAAGAAATCTGAGCAAGAAGACATCCTTCTACTTCTAACATGGCCAAGTCCTTCCCAAGGTAAGTGAAAACTTAAAATGGTGTTTAATCACTTTATGATAACAACTCTATTAGTTAAATCCAACTATGGTGAAGTTAACTGATTCAAAGGTGTTCTACTAAGCTAAATTCGTCCAGCAAGATGAGTATGATAGTTACAACATGGTTAAAATCACTATACCATCAAGAACACATCCACCTCAAACCCTTATTTATCATATTCATCAACAGTGTTAAAAAGGTTGGATTAAAACTATGTTTTACTTGATTAATCTAACTTTAGGTGAAGTATAATTCGTTACTAACATCAACATATGAAAATAATACAGAGAGGAAAGTACACCTACCTCCAGGAACGAAGAACAACCTCAATGCTATGAGAAAATATATTCCAAGCTCAAGAACACCTCCTAATATCCAAGGAATGAGCTCTACTCCAACATTTAAGGCTTAGAAGCAAGTTGGGGGAGGTTTATTTCGGTTTGGGAGTGCAGAGGGACGATATATGGAGAGAGAATCGGTTTGGAGTTGTGAATAAATGAAAAACAGGCTGGTCCTATAAATAGACTGTGCAGACTTAGCGCACGCTAACACACTTACGTACGCTAACTTGTTAATATTACGTACGTAAGCGGCTTACAGTGGCTACTGTCTTGAATCCGCAGGTCGTTAGCGCACGCTAATGAAAAAGGGGTTACGCACGCTAATAAAAGTTGACTCTGGCCGACATGACAGCTCAGACATTACTCACATGCATGCCAACGGCTAAGGAGTTCACGTGCTGAAGTCAACTGATGCCAGATTCTCTCTTAGCGTACGCAACAGAGGAAACATTACGCACGCTAAGGCACAAGATTAACGTACGTTAATCATGCTACGTAGCGTACGCTACGTCAATAGAAAAGTTAAAAATGCATCTCTCTAATAACATAGAATCATCGAGTATGAAATGAAATAACAACGATATGAAGTTCAAATCTATAATACCTCAACATAATACTAAATGCAACGATTCATGATAATCAGATTATCCAAATAATACAATGACAGGTAAAAACGAAAATTACAGTCGGATATTACAGCGCACACAGCTATAGATTCCCATGATGATTCCCGTCGGATCAACGCATGGTGGACATATAATCACAACACATTTACACAATACAATCACATCATAACTGTCATAATATAAACAATTCTAATTAGAGTACTTGCCTCGGTTCGTTGACAAGAATAAAACTTCCACGAATATCAAAATACTCGAAGGTCGTCCCCTTCGATCAATCATGTTGCTAAGCTCGAACTTTAACAAAAGAAATAATATAGAATTCATCTCATGCCGTACGAATGTCTAACAATCCAAAATTACGGTAGGAAGTCCTTAAAATGCAATCTGTCTGGATCGCTTAACGCACGCTACACATCCTATGTAGCGTACGTTAATGCTACTCGTTAGCGCACGCAGTACACACAGCCTAGCGTACGCTAACCATGCAAGGTCAGTGCCTCACTGATCAGCCGACTGACTTGCCTGATGACTTAACGCACGCTAAGTTCCAAACGTGGCATACGCAAAACATACTCGATAGCGCACGTTAATTCACGTAGCTTAGCGCACGCTAAGCATGCATGGCAGTTCACTGAAGGGCAGCAGATTGTACAAATGGTGATGAAGTAAGCGAATTCCTCAGTGATTAATGTTTGTTATCCGAATACATGTTATGTTCATAAATGATCTCACGGATAATAACAACTTCGAGATACAAGTATACGTATGATCATCACAACACCATAATCTATCTTGATTACAATTCTCATGCGAAGTTTGGTGATCTCCGGTTGGTGCATTAGATTCTACTATCATTATACACATTCGGACTTTATCTTGAGGTGAACTAACAATTCCGACTCTCACGAAAGGATATTTCCTAAGATGATTCTTCCCTTAAGTCCTTATAACCGAAAATGATATCACCTCCAATTTATGATCACTAAGATAACATAAATCATACAGATAATCAACTTCAGAATGTTTCTCTCATCATTTGAAGTACTAGGATTCTAACTACGAGGTTCCAACGATAATATCATAAGCATAGACATTCCAATCTCCTAAACATGATGTTTGTTGAATAATTCACTAATGAAATTCAATATCACGTTAGCATGATCATCTAATTCCTTAGAATCCAAATCTAAGGCTGGAGATAGATTGAACATACCTTAATATGACGAAATCACTAAACCGCAAGGTAGAATCTGACTCCGGTTGGTTATATGCCACTCCAAGGTGTTACTTTTCTTCAATGATCACTCACAAGTAATATCCAATATTCAAGGATCAAGTAGATGTGTTCTAAGTGTGTTAGGAGGATAATTATTGCTCTCTGGTCTCTCAAGACTGAAGAATGAACATGTAAGCCAAAAACGGATTGTTGTCTCATTTATAACATTCTGCACTTTATCTAATTAGCGCACGCTACCATACATATTTAGCACACGCTAATAAGCATTGACTCCAAATTTGTCCAGGTTCGTCCGCGGGAATCTTATCCGGACCCATGTCCCAGCTGGCGCATGTGCTAGCCGCCCAGCTCAATAATTGAGTGCCTAGCGCACGCAACTCCTACATACGTAACGTGCGCTAGTAGTAGCCGATAGCGCGCGTTAAGCTACATTCTTAGCGTGCGCTATCACGAGTTTGCATGAGAAATTTTGCATGTTGATATACTTATGTACAAAGATACCAATATAAGAAATATCATACTCCAATTATCAAGATCACAAATCCGAATAATACACGGTTCGAATACAGATGAAATACACAGTAATAAATCCAGATATTACAAAACGAGGCAAAGACGCCGGCAGAAAATATAGCATTTGTCGTAATGATGACCATGACATAAGGGGATGTCCCTATTGTGAAACTTAAATTGCTTATGTATTTTGATATTTTTAACTATATGGCAACAATCATGTGCTGATATTTTAATCCTCGATGGACTATCTATGTATTAATTCATTATTCTAATTATAAGTTGTGTTCGTGAATTGAAAAAAAACATGATTTTATTTGAAATTTAATGCTGGCCTATGTAGTGCACAAGATGGTAACCCACGGTGGCAGCGATCTTGTGCTCCCAACGTGTGCAAATTTGAAAATTGAAAACTACGTGTCACCGTGTCCACGGTGTCACCATGTCACTATATCCACGTGCACACATGATGGAGCACATGACCGTGCCCACGATGGGACTAGCCATCGTGTGCACAAGAACATGCACATTTTTCACTAATTTCTAAAATAACTCGTCAATTTACTTGTTGTTACTTATATATTAACATATATTTGTTAACAATATACTTATTATTAAATTTAAAGACTGTAACATAATCTATTGTATATCATGTGTAGTCTATATGTTCTCAATGTATAAATTCGTGCATATAAGTTCATCATCTGTATGAAATAACTCATATACTAATGAATTACAAGAAATAACAAATATGAATTTGCATAAGATATGTAGTTTTTAATGTTTGAACAAGCAAGTTTAGAATCACAAAATATCCATTAGATAACACATTAAATCAAATTGGCCAAAAAAATCCAAAGTTCATGTGCACACGATGGAGCACACGATCGTGCCCACGATGGGACTAGTCATCATGTGCACAAAAACATGCACATTTTTCACTAATTTCTAAAATAACTCGTCAATTTACGTCTTGTTACTTATATATTAACAAGTATTTGTTAACAATGTACTTATTTATAAAGTTATAGACTGAATTAACATAATCTATTGCATATCATGTGTAGTCTATATGTTCTCAGTGTATAAGTTCGTACATATAAGTTCATCATTTATATGAAATAGCTCATAACTAATGAATTACATGAAATAACACATACGAGCTTGTATAGAATGTTATGTGGTTTTTAATGTTTGCAAACAATTTTAGAATCACAAAACATCCATATAGATAACACATTAAATCAAATTGGCCACAAAACCCAAAGTTCATGTGCACACGATGGAGCACACGATCGTGCACACAATGGGACTAGCCATCGTGTGCACAAGAACATACACATTTTTCACTAATTTCTAAAATAAGTCGCCAATTTACATGTTATTACTTATATATTAACAAGTATTTGTTAACAATATACTCATTTATAAAGTTATAGACTGAATTAACATAATCTATTGCACACCATGTGTATTGTCTATATGTTCTCAATGTATAACTTCGTAAATATAAGTTCATCATCTGTATGAAATAGTTCGTATCCTAATGAATTACACGAAATAACAAATACGAGTTTGCATAAGATGTTAGGTAGTTGTTAATGGTTGAACAAGCAATTTTAAAATCACAAAACATCCATATAGATACTAACACATTAAATCAAATTAGCCAAAAACTCAAACTTCATGTGCACACGATGACAGCCATGATCGTGCCCACGACGGGACTAGCCAACATATGCACATGGGTGTGGTCCGGACAAGGAAGTCCGTGGATACAACACACCCTCTCTGGCTCCTCTCCTGGTAGCTCCGGTCAGCTGTCTCTGCACCATTTACTGGTGGGGTACTCTATCGGCGTTGCTTCGACACTTTATGTGCCGACTCATGTATAATTATTTTCCATGTAGCCGTCTTCAACCTATCTATAACTTTCTTTCTCGGCTTCGGCGTAGGCTCATCCTCCTTGTTCTTATATGTTATTCGTATAAGCTTTATGAACTTAACATCGTATGGCGAGTCATTCTCAAAACTGAGGTAGTAGTATTCATCCTCATCCTCCTCGAGATACGGTAAAGAGGGAAGTACTTTGTGCTGCAAAAGAAGTCATTAAAGCATACCATTAAAGTAAAATGACATGACGTTGAAGAAATGAGTGAAGTCACAATAAAATATTTTTATAAATTTACGTACCTATTCGTCGAAGAAATGAGTGAAATCACATAACATATTCCTTGTAGTCCACATCATCGGGTAACCTGAACAGATTGATCTCGAATTCCACACAATTCTCCCAAAGAATGAATCATCTCGTACGATCATATCTGTAAAGCCTAAACCGGATCATAGAAGTGACAGTCTTTATGTTCTTGTCCCTCCTTCATAGACATATTGTCTATGTAGTAAGACAAAACTCCAAAGTCGTAAGAACCCCAAGCAAATATATCATTGTTTGAAATCCTCAAACAATGAAGAAATTATTTACTTTATGGATAGATTTAGGCGGCAGTCTTCTAATCAGTCTCTTCCACAAAGCCTTCCTCGTCTTCTGCTGGTTGTTCATTCTCTAGTTTAAAAGGAAAAACGATGGGGTGAGACAAAAGGTCTCAGTGAGTGAGTGATCGTGTGCGAATGTGGCTTTATTTCCTTTGAAATTTTTAAGTGATGCATGACTTTGTCAAGTTATAAGAAAAGTGAAAAAGGTTTCAAAGATATCTTTGCGATTTATCGAATGAAAATCATTTAGTAGTGAAATAGTATAATCTTGTACCCTTGGACGGATGTCGAGTCAATCAATCGATCAATCAGTCGATCAGTCAATCTAGCTTTGAATCCTGCCGATGTGGACTTTGGATTCTAGGCTCTCCTTATACTCCTAGCAGTATAGGCCGTCGCCCCAAGATTTGGACCGTCGCCCCAGTAGCTGAGCCTTCTCTCTCACACTTGGCGTGTGCTTCCTTATCTCTTATATGGGCTCGGTATGTCCCTAGCTGTGGGTCAATACCTAGATCAAACCATAATCGCGATTATACCCCAAGTTCTACGACCCAGGTTCCTCGGAACCCTCCGTTCCTTGGTTATGGGAATAGGCAACAACGACAACCTTGTTCATGAACCGCAGACGCGCTGCTCGATCCAAGACTCGGTCTAACCGTACCGACTTGATTTGGAATTCTAGAGGTGGCTCCTACAGTTCAAGAGGTGGCCCATGGATTTTAGGTCTGCGCTCTGTTTCGTATGGGTTCAAGAGGTGGCCCCCATCCGACGACGTGACACTTTGTCCCGATAGAGTTAGAGGCGGACCGTCCGTGGCACTTTGTTTGTATAGCACTTAGTTCCCGACAGTCATAATTGTCGATTAGTTGCATAGCGAGTAACACTTAAAACATTCGATCGGTGAGATTAATTGCGTCTTTTGATTAAGTATGGAATATAGTTACTTATATTTGTGGCACGTGTAATACGGGATAGGACTTGTATATTAATTTGAAAATATTCTCAATATTTCATCAACGGTTTTAAAGGGTTCAAGTCGGATGTATTGGATTGATAGGTTCGATGAAAAGAAGTCGAGAATTTTTAAAGTTGGTCGAATTATACCCTTAGGTTGAGCCAGGCATTTTGGAGATATGAAATGAACTCGGATGGTCGTGAAAATGTATAAGAAGGTCAAAGATACTATTTCAATTTCAGATTTAAGAAGAGATTCGGAATTTCCAGTTTCGAGAATGTAATTTTCAGAAATTACGAATTGGCCCCAAAATTTAACAAATTCGCTCCGAGGCCTATAGGGCTTTGAATTTAGCTCGGAATTTAACGGAATTTTACAAGATGGATCGTGATGAACCTGGAATCCCAGATTTGTGAAAAATTCCAGAAAATTCAGACTTGGTCCAGAATTTTTGATTTCTTGCAATTTGACCCCGGAATTATTTTAAAATTGCAAATTTGACTATTAAGCTTAGATATCGAACTCCGATTCACATGAAACTTTATGGACAGCCTATATGTGATAAAATATATGCTACTTAGGGTCCATAATAGTTTATTTTCGAAAATTTCAGTTTAGTTCATAATTTTCCATTAATTACAATTTATGCCCTTAAATTCCATTTATTTATTTTCAAGTCCCCTTTTTGCCACAAATAAGTTATCCAAACACCATAAGAAATTTATATAACACAAAATTCCAAATTTGGTAGAGTTTGAGCAAGATTTCGAATAGGACATACAATATTCAATTTTTCACATAATCAAAATCCGACTACCGAATCGGTTATCGTTTAAATACAACAAATCGTATTGCATGTTAATATAACCATAACATATATCTCTAAGACATGTATTTATGCAAAATTTCTAGATTTGTGCATGCTCACCATACTTCAGAATTTTCGAAAGTAAAATTCAAGAAAAATGAATATACATGTAATTCAAAGCGCAAATATCATAGCATGAATTTTTAATATGGTGATTTCAACAATTTGTCAACATCATACTTGAATAAATTTCAGATTTACATGCATCAAGTAAGAAAAGATTGTTACTTAAAGATTTAAAAGAGTTTCACCCGTCGATTTTTCGTTGCTACGGTCGGTTCTAAGTCTTGAAAGTTGGAAGATGACATTCCTTTCACTTCTATGATGATTCGGCTATGACCAACATTACACCATGGAGGTGTGTTTTATTTGCATGATGGAATTTAAGTTAATTTATGAAGGTTTATAACTATAAATTATATAAGAGATTAGAGGGAGTAAGATTACCTAGTTTTTGCTTGAACTCTTTCTTCCTCCTTGCTTTCCTAATGTTCAGCCCTCTCACTAAATCTCTCTCTAATGCAGATTTAAGTGTAGATATTTAAGGTGTGTTATTAGGGCTTCAGAAGTGTGGTTGCATGGAAGATAAGAGACATGTGTATTGGTTGAGGGTGAAAGCTCTAGACCCATAACCTTTAATTTCAGATTTTTTTTTTGTTATTTTAAGTGTATAGGTTATTATTATTGTAGTGGGTTGGGTTAGTTAGTTAGTTGGGCTTTAAATTGTAAATTCAAGTCTTAGGAATTTTATTGAGTTGGGTTAGAGTCCATTAGTGAGTATATATATATATAAAATTAGGTATTAACACATAGTCCATTAGGCGAATTAATACTCTACTTTAATTTTATTATTTGGTTTATAAATATAATTAACGAAATTAATGAGTGGAATAACATAAAATTAGACGTAGATTATATCTCATGCCCATGTCTCGACCATCACGTCGTCATGGCATAGGATAAAGTAGTAGTATATCAGCAAATTGGCTACTTTCACATAATCTCTTATGTCTTTACCTAAATCTCGATCATTGAACTTCTTACGCAGAACATTAACATTAATATTTTCGCCATGGAGTATTCTGTAAAAAATACCATCAAATCGAATGACATGGTTGTCCTGTGGATGGAAGGTAGAGTTTTCAAAGTGCGATTCGGTGATCATGGAAAAATTACATGCCGTATCTGAATGCCCCCAAACCGGGAACCACGATTCTTGAGGATGGATTTGATCACCCTCCAACTGACGGGCAATCAAGTGATGTAAGGCAGTATTTATACTCCTATTTATCCTCACTTTAATCAAACGCCCAAGGACCCCCCTCGGTCAAGCTCTCAATAGCTAGCTCACCAACTGCAGACTTGCTGTCAATACTTCTTAGTGTCTCAATCATCTCTTTAAATACCGCCTCTCGTATGTAAAGATTGACTTCTCGTGTAGCAAAGCGCAATGTTGGTCTCTTCCATAGGCACTGTCTACAATATAGACATATAAATCATAAGAACCATGATAAAATGCCTAAGGAACAAACAAAAAAGACCTCGCTTGCAGATGGTGGCCTGCACACGATCGATGCCCGTCGTGTGAAGACCATCGTATGGACGGCTCACACGATCGATGCCCGAAGTGTGTAGACCATCGTGTGCAAGGCAGATGCCTTTGATCTTGTTGCCCACGATGGCTCACACGATTAATACTCGTCGTGTGTAAGCCATCGTGCCTGACGACCATCGTGCACACAATGGTGTCATCATCTTGACACCATCGTGAGATGATGAACAACTAGTTGGGATTCGGTGTCTAAAATGAAGGTCCAGTGAAGCGATAAAAGGAAAATTAATACGATCCGAATCCCTACGAGGATCGATCAAGCTGGTATATACGAATATATAAATGAAAACGAGAATAGGATTCGAAATCATACCCTTGAAGTTTGTTGATTTAATGATTGTCTCGTCCACGAATCCGATATGCCAAGCTCTTGAAATCCCGAGCACCGAAAGCACCGTGCCTCTACTTGCCACGCGCCGGAAAAATGATCGGAACGACTTCCACTTCATTGTCCTCTAAGGATACGGCTAGAACAAAGTGGTAAGAGCTATCAAATAGAATCTAAAACACTCTAAGTGTATAGATATATTTTCTCTCTATTTTTCTCTCGATTTTTCTCCAAGAAAAACTCAAGAAGGAATGAAGAAGATAAAATGAAGAAGAAGAAGAAGAAGTCTTGAGAAAAATAATTCTCTCTTTCCTTTGCTCAAAAATGCCGTGAGTCTTTTCTTAAAGTGAGTAAGTCTCGCTTTTATTCTTCTACTTTACTTCTTTATAATTATTCTCCAGGAATAATACTCACCCCCATTTTCCATGGTCTTCCACCTATTAAGGTGGAAAGTGAAGACCAAGACAAAAAATAAAAGGGGTGGTTCGGCCATCTAGAAGGACCGGAAGAATCCGGTCCGTTTCGGACTCTCTCGAGTCCAAACAGATAAATTCCATTCCGTTTCGATGTATTTATATCAATTAATTAATCCAATTAATTAATTGTATCAAATACAAATTAATATAATTAATTTCTCCAAGAAATAATTATATCTTTGAATTAAATTAATCACCTAGTAATTTATTTAATTCATTAGGCCGTAAATTAATTTATCCAATAAATTAATTTAGACATCCAATGTCCCTAAGTAAATTAGACATCTAATGTCCAATAAATTAGATATCCAATATCTAATATTTATAAAAGAGAGATTAAGCTCGATTCGTTCCGTCGTCAATCCTAATGCGCGACTCGGTAGGTCCGTCTCAGTCAGCAATGGGAGGAACCAAAGAGTAGTAGTACCACCTAGCCAGCCTGGCGGCCTACACTGTACCCCAACTGAGAATGAATGATTGGGATCATTCAAGAACTATTCTGTCGTGAATACTAGTATACGTATAAACCCTTCTTTCAAATGTCCCGATCAAGTTATAGGGTCACAGTCAGTCAAAACCTATCTGTACTTGACGCTATGCATGCATTGATGCAAATCGAGATCATAGAGCTCTCGTGTATCCAATACAACTAGCTCAAATGCTTTGGTCAAAGACTTTTGATCTCATCATCAATAACCGCATAGGACATATAACCCGCTCACTAGCTGGTGAAAGAATTCTATCTTAGTATTTAGTAGGACTGCTACTTGTCCGTCAAGATGCACGTCGAGGTTGACCCCACCTTAGGTTTGCGAGGTCGAACTACTCTAATGAAAATCTTGACGTCACAAGCACATCCCTACTAAATCTTCAAGTCAAAGGTTCATGAATACCTATCAAAACCTTTCGATTCCGTCATTGGTATCCGGAGTGAAATCCGTGTGACGAATTGAGGGTGAGTCGGTCAGTATACTAATCCAATTAGCATACCTATAACGTGTGCTCCCACTAACCATTAGTGTTCGACAGGCACTCTCCATGTCAAAGAACACGTCATACAAGTTTCACATAAACTTAACGCCCGATCAAGTTTCATCGATTTTGAGCGGCTCCAAGCTTCTATGAAAAAGTGGCTTGGTCGGTGGATCGGTGACGTTGTCGGCCGAGTCTACTCTATGCGGCACAATGTATCCCTTGCGAACAAATTCTTTTATGAGATGATACTTCCTCTCAATATGTTTGGTCTTGTTGTGAAACCTCGGCTCCTTGGCTGCTTCTGACTCCGTCGTTGTCGCGATGCGGTGGAACAGTGACTCGGCACATGGTATCACTTGAAGTTCTCCCGAAACTTCTTAATCCGAAACCTTCCTTGGAAGCCTCCGAGGCTGCTTGATACTCATCTGACAGGTGGAATCGTGATCGCACTTTGCTTAGTGCTACGCCAAGATCTGCTCCTTCATTAAGAGTAAATATGTAGCCACAAGTAGACATCGAGTCGTCCTACGTCCTTGGAAGTTCGAATCAGTAAATCCCACCACATCCAATTATCCACTGCCATACATAAAAACCTTATCTCTAGTCCTTCTTAAGTACTTGTGAACGTTCTTTACGGCAGTCCAATATTCACTACCTGGGTTTTCCTGAAACCTGCTCACCACGCTTACAGCATGCGCAATGTCAGGTCTTGTACACAACATAGCATACATAAGGCTACCCACGGCTGAATCATATGGTATATTACTCATTTCCCATCGTTGTTCCTCACTTTTAGGACATATCTTCGAGGTGAGTTTTATTCCATGTCGCATCGGAAGGAACTCTCTTTTAGAATCATCCATCTTAAACCGATTTAAGATCTTATCTAAATAGAGGGCTTGGGAAAGACCTATTGTTCTCTTCGCACTATCCAGGTAGATCCTAATTCCAAGAATATAGGTTGCTTCTCCCAAGTCTTTCATGGAGAAATTACTCGAAAGCCAAGCTTTCACCGAACTAAGCATTCCCACATCATTTTCTATTAGTAGAATGTCATCTACATATAGTATTAAGAATGTGATCTTGCTCCCACTAACCCTCTTGTATACACAAGGTTCCTCTTCATTTTGCACGAAGTCAAACTCTTTGACCGCCTCGTCAAAGCGAAGGTTCCAACTACGTGACGCTTGCTTGATCCATAAATGGAGCTGAAGCTTGCACACTTTCGAATATCGACTTCGGACACAAAGCCTTTAGGCTGCTCCATATAGATTTCTTCCTCGAGGAATCCATTAAGGAAAGCCGTCTTTACGTCCATTTGCCATATCTCATAATCGTGGTAGGCGGCTATAGCAAGCATCATGCGAATAGACTTGATCATGGCTCTGGCGAGAAGGTATCGTGGTAATCGCTCCCTTCCTTCAGGTATAACCATTTGCCACAAGTCTGGCCTTATAGGCGTCAACCTTGTCATCTCAATCAGTCTTTCTCTTGTAGATCCACTTGTTCCCAATAGGTACTATGCCCTCGGGGCGGTCTACTAGAGTCCAGACCTGATTGACATGCATCGAATCTATCTCAGCTTCCATAGCTTCACGCCATTTCGCGGAGTCTACATCCATCATCGCTTGGTCATAGGTCGTTGGGTCGGTCTCTTGGCTATCACTTGGAACCTCATAGAGACCCAGCTCCTCCAAGTGTACAAGCCCATACCTCTCAGTTAAATGAGACACCCTACTAGACCTATGAGGTGGTTGTACTTGTGTTTCAGAAGGTTCGGTTCCAACTTCTTGCACAGGTGTCTCCTGAAGAGTTTCATTGTATTCTAAGAAATACTTCTACCTGCTCCGCCTTCCTGAATGAACTCATCTTCCATGAAGTGTGCTTGTTAAGCAACAACGATCCTTCGATCTTCGGGCATGTAAAATAGATACCCCATCGTCCCAGATGGAAATCCAATGAAACATCCCTTCACGGACCTAGCTTCCAACTTTTCCACCTTAGTCTTCTTGACATAGGCGGGACATCCCCAAATCCTAATATGATTAAGACTTGGTTTCCTGCCCTCCCACATCTCATGTAGAGTTTTAGGAACAGATTTGGAAAGACATCTGTTCAAGATGTAAGCGGCATTCAGGAGTGCGTACCCCACGGTAAACTGGTAAGCCGGTATAGCCCGGCATGGAGCGGACCATGTTCAACAAGGTCCGTGTTGGGAAAACAAGAACCTGTATCGAAGCAGTAGGGATATTCAATCCTGTATCGAGCGGTATTTGATAAAAGAGGTTTTGACATATATGCCAATCCGCATACGGTAAAGGGAGCTGTATCGAAGCATTGAGGCATTATCTGTATCGAAGACTGCCTCGAATCGGCATATTGTGAAGCCCTTGATCGGCAAGAAGTCTTATAAAAGACCTAGTATGGAAACTGTCTTGAAACTCAAATACGGTTATCTTCCATCTGACTCACAACAGGACAAAGAAGGAATCTCCGAAGTCAAGTCTCGTTGAATAAAGAAGTATTTAAATACTCAAGGATAAAGTATTTAAATACGTCGATCTGAGATCTTCAAAATCCCGCTAAATCCGGATCGTGTCATAATCCGTTGGAGCGAAATCTCACTCAAACGGATACATCTCAACGGATATATATTTCAAAGACTATATATATCTTATGAAGGCATTGAAGATCGATTACCAAAAACCTAAGCTATCGAAACCATTATCGAGCAAAACATATCTCCAAAGCTTACGCAACTCGGATCAAAAGAGATATACGGTGGTCATCATTACGAACAACACTTCATCAGTGAAAGCTCTTAAAGTCAAAGTTATTGTTCACCATCTGTTCTATACTTTGAACAAACGACCTGTGTGGTGAACAATCTGTGCTTCTCCGGGCTGTGTGTGAAGGATTTGCATTGAAGAAGACGATGCTTTAGAAGCTGTGTGTGAAGAAGCAAGTGAAGCATTAGCTCAAAACCAATCTGTGTGAGCGGTTGAAGCTAAGATCTTTATATCAATCTGTGTGAATGATATATTGATTGTGTGTTGTTATAATTACGTAGTTGTGTACGTAGTAATTATAATAAACTTTACTCTGTGTGGAGGACCGGTGGACGTAGAGGGTTTACCTCGAACCACTTTAATTCTTGTGTTATTTACATTCGGCTTTTCTTGTTTTAATTACGTGATTAATTAAGTATACTCTATACATTTAGTTCTTGAATCCACGGCAACTGCTGTATCCAAGACTTCCGCTACGCACTCGATTTAAAATCCATCTGGTTTGTTGTTTAAACTATTTCCCAAATGTATCCGGTATACTTAGTGGCCAACAAGTGGTATCGGAGCGGTTGATTCTAAAAAGAATCGGTCGTATTTTTAACCGAATCGAGATCCAAATCACATATTTTCAAAGCAGTCTCTTTCATTCTTGTATTATCACATGGATACTTCTATGATTAACAAAGTTCCTATGTTCTCTATTAACGAATTTGGCAGTGGAGAATTAGAATGGAGGCTCATCTTGCGGAATGCACGAAGAGATGATTTTGTTATACAGGATGGTCTATCAAGATCATGAAGGTGAACACGGCCGCAAGGATTTAAGGCCAAGCCCATGCGGAGATGCTCG
This sequence comes from Orobanche coerulescens, assembly GCA_033398695.1. Classification (NCBI taxonomy): domain Eukaryota; kingdom Viridiplantae; phylum Streptophyta; class Magnoliopsida; order Lamiales; family Orobanchaceae; genus Orobanche; species Orobanche coerulescens. The sequence continues at coordinate 434,143 of JAWKAU010000094.1, read as the reverse complement.
AGAAGGATCGCGAGCAATGGACCACGAGATGAAAGAAAGCGAGCAAACCTTGACAACGTAGCTAAGAACGCGTTATTTGTCACTCTTGACAAAGGCACGTTCTCGAAGGTAAGAAGGCGCAAAGCGACCCAAAGAAATGCAGGATAAACTCAAGTTGATTTGTGAGGCCGAGCTCTCAAAGAAAACAAGATTTCAAAGCGGCTCGGCAATTTGAATCTTTTGAAATGAAACCAACTGAGACACTTGAGGAACTTGACCTCGGATTCACCGGTATTGTCGGTGAACTTGAAGCGTTGGGCAAAATCTATACCCAAAAGGAGAAGAACTTAAAAATTTTCAGATCTCTCGGCCGATGGGACATTAAGACCACGGCTATGCGTGTATCTTGTAATCTTAATGAAATATCTACTTTTGATCTCTTCTCGACCTCAAAGCTTTTGAGTATGATATTGTGAGAGAGAAAGTCTGAAGAATCTCCTTCAAAGGTCACGGCTCTAGCCATGTCGAACCGTCGACACGGCATGCCCGGTTAATCGAAGCCTAGTCACAAGGCTGGCAGCGGTGGCACGACATCTGTCTCAAGATGAAATGGCGCTTCTCATGCATAAATTCAAAAGTTCATCAAGCGATCTGGAAAGACTCCCTACAGGCCCAAACCTGGCCATAAGGTAAGTACCGAAACATCATCTGGTGATGCTAACCTATGCTATAATTGCAGGAAACCAGGGCATTATGCAAATAAATGTCCTCATCCCAAAGTCCAAAGATTGCCGGAGGCCGAGCAACAAGAGAGAGATGAAAGAAGACGTGCTTGGAAAGACAAGCTCAAGGCCCTGATTGGAGAATTAGAAGCCTCCCCCACACCATCCAAATCAGCAGAATGTCTTCAGGTGGTCATTGAAAGTGATTCATCTGACGATGAGTTCGATGATAAAGCATATATGTGCTTTATGGCCAAAGATGTTCCAGAAGGTGAAGACAGCGACGATGAGGTAAGTTCAACCTCAGCTATTCCGTCAAATGCATCTCATACTTTCGAAAACATGATGAATGAATTTAAAAACATTCAAAAGGCCCATGAGACTCTAAAAACTGAGAATATACAACTTCAATTAAATAATTTAGAGATGAAAGATGAAAATGACTTGCTGAAAATAAATTATGAAAATATGTCTCTTGATTGTGAAACCAGCAAGGTCGATTTTGAAAAACTCATGGAGAGCAATCATCAACTTTCTCATGAACTAAGTGAGGCTAAAACTCACAACGAGAGCAAGACAAATGATTTGGTTCTACTACAAGCCAAAATCACAACTCTCGGCGGCGAACTTGAGACCACTCTGAAATCGTTCGAGAAATCGTCTAAAAGAATGGAAGAAATTCTGAGCACTAGGCAAAATGCTCATGATAAAAGTGGCTTAGGATATAGCTCATGTTCAAACAAAGGGAAAACTAGTACAGTGTTCGTCAAGAGTGTGGAACACATTCCAGAATCGGAAGAAATACCGACTCCCGTGAAGGAACTCTTTGTCTGAGAAAACCGAAGGCTGCTATTACGCCCCGCAATCCTACTCAGCATAGCGGAATCATAAGCCGTTCCAACATGTGAGGCGCACTCAACAGCATGCTCTCAGAGCATATCAACAGCGCCAACAGCCGTTCAGAAGGAAGGCTGTATCCAATCACCAAAGGCACACTGCGGCGATCTATCGATCTGACACGCCGAGGTATTGGATACAGGAGCCCCGTTATCCTCGAGACAGCAGATGCGGTTCGGTATCAACAACGGCATTGGGAATCCATTTGGAGACCCAGAAGGCAAGCTGTTAGGCCTAAGAAAATGGCTCCACCTCCAAGACGGCACTCGTCTTGGATTAATAATAATAACCACGAATTTTTCATGCATAATAATTATCATGGTTATAACAACTACGGATATGCCCCGTAGATATCAAAACACTGTCTGAGTATGTCCTACTGTAAACCAATTCTTGCCAGGAAAACTTGGGTACCAAGAGGAACTAACAATCATGGACCCAAAAATCAAAGGGGACCTAAATCTACTTAAACTCTTTGTTACGGGACATTCTAGAGGAGGATACAGTACTTTAATAGTGGATGCTCTCGGCACATGGCCGGAGATAGGAGCAAGCTATCGATTTTGTAGAAGGTCGCGGTCCAAAAGTTCGCTTCGGTGATAAATCTAAAGGAAGAACAAGAGGAAAGGAAGCTGTTGGTCCCAGAAATGATGAAGGCTGTCCTCCTGTACCAACACGAGTCTTTTCTAGCGCGCTTTGTCCTCACTCACGCGCACTGAGAAACTTCCCGGGGTCACCCATCCCATAACTACTCCAGGCCAAGCACGCTTAACTTTGGAGTTTCTATGAGATGACTACCAGAAAAGAAGATGCATCTTGTTGGTATGAGTAGTCCAAATCAATTCATTTAACCACTATCTAGTGCAGATCTCACAGGTCGAATCGCAAGCCGCGCCTCGTGTATTTTTAAGCCCATGCGGGCAGGATCTTTGGACCAAAGCCCAACGAAACCTACTTGTCGGGAAATTCAAAGTCACCGATGTTGCATATGTTGAAGGCTTACAGTATAATCTACTTAGTATTAGCTTGATTACGTGATAAACGGTTCTCGGTGAAGTTCTATATTGGTCGTTGTAGAGTCAAGAACATCCAAACCAAGGAAGTTGTGCTTACAGGAAGCAGATCAGGTAATATGTATATTGCTGACTGGAAGCCTATGAGATCCTCAATTCCATGCTTTGTTGCCAAAGGCACTGCAGATCTTAGCTGGTTATGGCACAAGAGGATGTCTCACGTCAACTTCAAGACAATCAACAAGCTCTCAAGATAGGGAATGGTTAGAGGTTTGCCAAATGTGTCATTCAAGAAGGACAGCGTCTGCGGACCATGTCAGAAAGGCAAACAAATCAAGTCAACCCTGAAGAGCAAATCCTACCTTTCAACCCAAAGAGTGTTGGAAATCCTACACATGGATCTCTACGGTCCTGCAACCCCATGATGAAACGGAATAACGTCAAGGACAATGTCAAATCACGACAAACATTACATGAACAGTTCATACACATGAAATGTATAACCATCACAAGAATCTAATCATCATTATAACCAAGCAAGATAACTTGCCTCAATACGAAGACGAGAATAGTCCTCTTCTTGTCGGAATGAACGAACAGTCCTCGACTAACTCGAACAATCAACCTTAAGCGAAATACATTTTACTCAATAACATATTTGTATAATTATCAATATAGGATTAGTAAGGCGTCATCCTACAATCCTTTAGAATAGTTTGCTATCTCCAATTATCGAAGCCTTATGTCAAGAGTTCTTTTAACATCATTACAACCATAAAAATCGGTTTACAATACTTTTACGAATGTTCACATGGTTCATCATAAATAAGAATTATATCAAGTGCATGTTGAATAATCGGTTATGATGTTAAGATCATCTTATGATGATTAAACTTTCCAAAACATTAAAATGTTGAAAGGTAAAATCGCACCATTGTGATCCTTCTCCTCTCATCTAAGTTGAATATTAAGCTTACAACAAGGTTATTAGTTATAAGATTACACCATATTCATGAAGGTTATCAAAATCTTTCTTTACAAGGTGGAAGATCCATTAACATCATGGTGAATTCACCATCTACCTAGTATGATGATCAAAACATTCTAAGTTCTCAACATATTAGATTAATGAAAAGTTATTGTTGTTGGTTTCACAAATATCCTTAACCATTCAAAATCTTCTTGAACTAGACATAAGGAGAATATGATTCTTAAGAAATCGAGCAAGAAGACATCCTTCTACTTCTAACATGGCCAAGTCCTTCCCAAGGTAAGTGAAAACTTAAAATGGTGTTTAATCACTTTATGATAACAACTCTATTAGTTAAATCCAACTATGGTGAAGTTAAGCTGATTCAAAGGTGTTCTACTAAGCTAAATTCGTCGACAAGATGAGTATGATAGTTACAACATGGTTAAAATCACTATACCATCAAGAACACATCCACCTCAAACCCTTATTTATCATATTCATCAACGGTGTTAAAAGGTTGGATTAAAACTATGTTTTACTTGATTAATCTAACTTTAGGTGAAGTATAATTCGTTACTAACATCAACATATGAAAATAATACGAGAGAGGAAAGTACACCTACCTCCAGGAACGAAGAACAACCTCAATGCTATGAGAAAATATATTCCAAGCTCAAGAACACCTCCTAATATCCAAGGAAATGAGCTCTACTCCAACATTTAAGGCTTAGAAGCAAGTTGGGGGAGGTTTATTTCGGTTTGGGAGTGCAGAGGGACGATATATGGAGAGAGAATCGGTTTGGAGTTGTGAATAAATGAAAAGCAGTGGTCTATAAATAGACTGTGCAGACTTAGCGCACGCTAACACACTTACGTACGCTAACTTGTTAATATTACGTACGTAAGCGGCTTACAGTGGCTACTGTCTTGAATCCGCAGGTCGTTAGCGCACGCTAATGAAAAAGGGGTTACGCACGCTAATAAAAGTTGACTCTGGCCGACATGACAGCTCAGACATTACTCACATGCATGCCAACGGCTAAGGAGTTCACGTCTTTGAAGTCAGCGATGCGATTCTCTCTTAGCGTACGCAGCGGAGGAAACATTACGCACGCTAAGGCACAAGATTAACGTACGTTAATCATGCTACGTAGCGTACGCTACGTCAATAGAAAAGTTAAAAATGCATCTCTCTAATAACATAGAATCATCGAGTATGAAATGAAATAACAACGATATGAAGTTCAAATCTATAATACCTCAACATAATACTAAATGCAACGATTCATGATAATCAGATTATCCAAATAATACAATGACAGGTAAAAACGAAAATTACAGTCGGATATTACAGCGCACACAGCTATAGATTCCCATGATGATTCCCGTCGGATCAACGCATGGTGGACATATAATCACAACACATTTACACAATACAATCACATCATAACTGTCATAATATAAACAATTCTAATTAGAGTACTTGCCTCGGTTCGTTGACAAGAATAAAACTTCCACGAATATCAAAATACTCGAAGGTCGTCCCCTTCGATCAATCATGTTGCTAAGCTCGAACTTTAACAAAAGAAATAATATAGAATTCATCTCATGCCGTACGAATGTCTAACAATCCAAAATTACGGTAGGAAGTCCTTAAAATGCAATGCATGCGGATTAACGCATGCGCTACACATCATGTAGCGTGCGTTAATGCTACTCGTTAGCGCCGCAGCGATACACCTGACTAGCGTCGCTAAGCATGCAAGGTCAGTGCCTCAGCGATCGGCCGTGACTTGCACGATGACTTAACGCACGCTAAGTTCCAAGCGTGGCATACGCAAAACATACTCGATAGCGCACGTTAATTCACGTAGCTTAGCGCACGCTAAGCATGCATGGCAGTTCAATGAAGTGCAGCAGATTGTACAAATGGTGATGAAGTAAGCGAATTCCTCAGTGATTAATGTTTGTTATCCGAATACATGTTATGTTCATAAATGATCTCACGGATAATAACAACTTCGAGATACAAGTATACGTATGATCATCACAACACCATAATCTATCTTGATTACAATTCTCATGCGAAGTTTGGTGATCTCCGGTTGGTGCATTAGATTCTACTATCATTATACACATTCGGACTTTATCTTGAGGTGAACTAACAATTCCGACTCTCACGAAAGGATATTTCCTAAGATGATTCTTCCCTTAAGTCCTTATAACCGAAAATGATATCACCTCCAATTTATGATCACTAAGATAACATAAATCATACAGATAATCAACTTCAGAATGTTTCTCTCATCATTTGAAGTACTAGGATTCTAACTACGAGGTTCCAACGATAATATCATAAGCATAGACATTCCAATCTCCTAAACATGATGTTTGTTGAATAATTCACTAATGAAATTCAATATCACGTTAGCATGATCATCTAATTCCTTAGAATCCAAATCTAAGGCTGGAGATAGATTGAACATACCTTAATATGACGAAATCACTAAACCGCAAGGTAGAATCTGACTCCGGTTGGTTATATGCCACTCCAAGGTGTTACTTTTCTTCAATGATCACTCACAAGTAATATCGAATATTCAAGGATCAAGTAGATGTGTTCTAAGTGTGTTAGGAGGATAATTATTGCTCTCTGGTCTCTCAAGACTGAAGAATGAACATGTAAGCCAAAAACGGATTGTTGTCTCATTTATAACATTATGCACTTTATCTAATTATCGCACGCTACCATACATATTTAGCACACGCTAATAAGCATTGACTCCAAATTTGTCGAGGTTCGTCCGCGGGAATCTTATCCAGGACCCATGTCCCAGCTGGCGCATGTGCTAGCCGCCCAGCTCAATAATTGAGTGCCTAGCGCACGCAACTCCTACATACGTAACGTGCGCTAGTAGTAGCCGATAGCGCGCGTTAAGCTACATTCTTAGCGTGCGCTATCACGAGTTTGCATGAGAAATTTTGCATGTTGATATACTTATGTACAAAGATACCAATATAAGAAATATCATACTCCAATTATCAAGATCACAAATCCGAATAATACAGGGTTCGAATACAGATGAAATACACAGTAATAAATCCAGATATTACAAAACGAGGCAAAGACGCCGGCAGAAAATATAGCATTTGTCGTAATGATGACCATGACATAAGGGGATGTCCCTATTGTGAAACTTAAATTGCTTATGTATTTTGATATTTTTAACTATATGGCAACAATCATGTGCTGATATTTTAATCCTCGATGGACTATCTATGTATTAATTCATTATTCTAATTATAAGTTGTGTTCGTGAATTGAAAAAAAACATGATTTTATTTGAAATTTAATGCTGGCCTATGTAGTGCACAAGATGGTAACCCACGGTGGCAGCGATCTTGTGCTCCCAACGTGTGCAAATTTGAAAATTGAAAACTACGTGTCACCGTGTCCACGGTGTCACCATGTCACTATATCCACGTGCACACATGATGGAGCACATGACCGTGCCCACGATGGGACTAGCCATCGTGTGCACAAGAACATGCACATTTTTCACTAATTTCTAAAATAACTCGTCAATTTACTTGTTGTTACTTATATATTAACATATATTTGTTAACAATATACTTATTATTAAATTTATAGACTGTAACATAATCTATTGTATATCATGTGTAGTCTATATGTTCTCAATGTATAAATTCGTGCATATAAGTTCATCATACGTATGAAATAACTCATATACTAATGAATTACAAGAAATAACAAATATGAATTTGCATAAGATATGTAGTTTTTAATGTTTGAACAAGCAAGTTTAGAATCACAAAATATCCATTAGATAACACATTAAATCAAATTGGCCAAAAAAATCCAAAGTTCATGTGCACACGATGGAGCACACGATCGTGCCCACGATGGGACTAGTCATCATGTGCACAAAAACATGCACATTTTTCACTAATTTCTAAAATAACTCGTCAATTTACGTCTTGTTACTTATATATTAACAAGTATTTGTTAACAATGTACTTATTTATAAAGTTATAGACTGAATTAACATAATCTATTGCATATCATGTGTAGTCTATATGTTCTCAGTGTATAAGTTCGTACATATAAGTTCATCATTTATATGAAATAGCTCATAACTAATGAATTACATGAAATAACACATACGAGCTTGTATAGAATGTTATGTAGTTTTTAATGTTTGCAAACAATTTTAGAATCACAAAACATCCATATAGATAACACATTAAATCAAATTGGCCACAAAACCCAAAGTTCATGTGCACACGATGGAGCACACGATCGTGCACACAATGGGACTAGCCATCGTGTGCACAAGAACATACACATTTTCACTAATTTCTAAAATAAGTCGCCAATTTACATGTTATTACTTATATATTAACAAGTATTTGTTAACAATATACTCATTTATAAAGTTATAGATCGAATTAACATAATCTATTGCACACCATGTGTATTGTCTATATGTTCTCAATGTATAACTTCGTAAATATAAGTTCATCATCTGTATGAAATAGTTCGTATCCTAATGAATTACGAAATAACAAATACGAGTTTGCATAAGATGTTAGGTAGTTGTTAATGGTTGAACAAGCAATTTTAAAATCACAAAACATCCATATAGATACTAACACATTAAATCAAATTAGCCAAAACTCAAACTTCATGTGCACACGATGACAGCCATGATCGTGCCCACGACGGGACTAGCCAACATATGCACATGGGTGTGGTCGGACAAGGAAGTCCGTGGATACAACACACCCTCTCTGGCTCCTCTCTGGTAGCTCCGGTCGGTGTCTCTGCACCATTCTTGGTGGGGTACTCTATCGGCGTTGCTTCGACACTTTATGTGCCGACTCATGTATAATTATTTTCCATGTAGCCGTCTTCAACCTATCTATAACTTTCTTTCTCGGCTTCGGCGTAGGCTCATCCTCCTTGTTCTTATATGTTATTCGTATAAGCTTTATGAACTTAACATCGTATGGCGAGTCATTCTCAAACGAGGTAGTAGTATTCATCCTCATCCTCCTCGAGATACGGTAAAGAGGAAGTACTTTGTCTTGCAAAAGAAGTCATTAAAGCATACCATTAAAGTAAAATGACATGACGTTGAAGAAATGAGTGAAGTCACAATAAAATATTTTTATAAATTTACGTACCTATTCGTCGAAGAAATGAGTGAAATCACATAACATATTCCTTGTAGTCCACATCATCGGGTAACACGAGCAGTTGATCTCGAATTCCACACAATTCTCCCAAAGAATGAATCATCTCGTACGATCATATCTGTAAAGCCTAAACCGGATCATAGAAGTGACAGTCTTTATGTTCTTGTCCCTCCTTCATAGACATATTGTCTATGTAGTAAGACAAAACTCCAAAGTCGTAAGAACCCCAAGCAAATATATCATTGTTTGAAATCCTCAAACAATGAAGAAATTATTTACTTTATGGATAGATTTAGGCGGCAGTCTTCTAATCAGTCTCTTCCACAAAGCCTTCCTCGTCTTCTGCTGGTTGTTCATTCTCTAGTTTAAAAGGAAAAACGATGGGGTGAGACAAAAGGTCTCAGTGAGTGAGTGATCGTGTGCGAATGTGGCTTTATTTCCTTTGAAATTTTTAAGTGATGCATGACTTTGTCAAGTTATAAGAAAAGTGAAAAAGGTTTCAAAGATATGCTGCGATTTATCGAATGAAAATCATTTAGTAGTGAAATAGTATAATCTTGTACCCTTGGACAGATGTCGAGTCAATCAATCAGTCAATCAGTCGATCAGTCAATCTAGCTTTGAATCCTGCCGATGTGGACTTTGGATTCTAGGCTCTCCTTATACTCCTAGCAGTATAGGCCGTCGCCCCAAGATTTGGACCGTCGCCCCAGTAGCTGAGCCTTCTCTCTCACACTTGGCGTGTGCTTCCTTATCTCTTATATGGGCTCGGTATGTCCCTAGCTGTGGGTCAATACCTAGATCAAACCATAATCGCGATTATACCCCAAGTTCTACGACCCAGGTTCCTCGGAACCCTCCGTTCCTTGGTTATGGGAATAGGCAACAACGACAACCTTGTTCATGAACCGCAGACGCGCTGCTCGATCCAAGACTCGGTCTAACCGTACCGACTTGATTTGGAATTCTAGAGGTGGCTCCTACAGTTCAAGAGGTGGCCCATGGATTTTAGGTCTGCGCTCTGTTTCGTATGGGTTCAAGAGGTGGCCCCCATCCGACGACGTGACACTTTGTCCCGATAGAGTTAGAGGGCGGACCCGTCCGTGGCACTTTGTTTGTATAGCACTTAGTTCCCGAACAGTCATAATTGTCAGTTAGTTGCATAGCACGAGTAACACTTAAAACATTCGATCAGTGAGATTAATTGCGTCTTTTGATTAAGTATGGAATATAGTTACTTATATTTGTGGCACGGTAATACGGGATAGGACTTGTATATTAATTTGAAAATATTCTCAATATTTCATCAACGGTTTTAAAGGGTTCAAGTCGGATGTATTGGATTGATAGGTTCGATGAAAAGAAGTCGAGAATTTTTCTGAAGTTGGTCGAATTATACCCTTAGGTTGAGCCTAGGCATTTTGGAGATATGAAATGAACTCGGATGGTCGTGAAAATGTATAAGAAGGTCAAAGATACTATTTCAATTTCAGATTTAAGAAGAGATTCGGAATTTCCAGTTTCGAGAATGTAATTTTCAGAAATTACGAATTGGCCCCAAAATTTAACAAATTCGCTCGAGGCCTATAGGGCTTTGAATTTAGCTCGAATTTAACGGAATTTTACAAGATGGATCGTGATGAACCTGGAATCCCAGATTTGTGAAAAATTCCAGAAAATTCAGACTTGGTCCAGAATTTTTGATTTCTTGCAATTTGACCCCGGAATTATTTTAAAATTGCAAATTTGACTATTAAGCTTAGATATCGAACTCCGATTCACATGAAACTTTATGGACAGCCTATATGTGATAAAATATATGCTACTTAGGGTCCAGAACAGTTTATTTTCGAAAATTTCAGTTTAGTTCATAATTTTCCATTAATTACAATTTATGCCCTTAAATTCCATTTATTTATTTTCAAGTCCCCTTTTTGCCACAAATAAGTTATCCAAACACCATAAGAAATTTATATAACACAAAATTCCAAATTTGGTAGAGTTTGAGCAAGATTTCGAATAGGACATACAATATTCAATTTTTCACATAATCAAAATCCGACTACCGAATCGGTTATCGTTTAAATACAACAAATCGTATTGCATGTTAATATAACCATAACATATATCTCTAAGACATGTATTTATGCAAAATTTCTAGATTTGTGCATGCTCACCATACTTCAGAATTTTCGAAAGTAAAATTCAAGAAAAATGAATATACATGTAATTCAAAGCGCAAATATCATAGCATGAATTTTTAATATGGTGATTTCAACAATTTGTCAACATCATACTTGAATAAATTTCAGATTTACATGCATCAAGTAAGAAAAGATTGTTACTTAAAGATTTAAAAGAGTTTCACCCGTCGATTTTTCGTTGCTACGGTCGGTTCTAAGTCTTGAAAGTTGGAAGATGACATTCCTTTCACTTCTATGATGATTCGGCTATGACCAACATTACACCATGGAGGTGTGTTTTATTTGCATGATGGAATTTAAGTTAATTTATGAAGGTTTATAACTATAAATTATATAAGAGATTAGAGGGAGTAAGATTACCTAGTTTTTGCTTGAACTCTTTCTTCCTCCTGCTTTCCTAATGTTCAGCCCTCTCACTAAATCTCTCTCTAATGCAGATTTAAGTGTAGATATTTAAGGTGTGTTATTAGGGCTTCAGAAGTGTGGTTGCATGGAAGATAAGAGACATGTGTATTGGTTGAGGGTGAAAGCTCTAGACCCATAACCTTTAATTTCAGATTTTTTTTTTGTTATTTTAAGTGTATAGGTTATTATTATTGTAGCGGGTTGGGTTAGTTAGTTAGTTGGGCTTTAAATTGTAAATTCAAGTCTTAGGAATTTTATTGAGTTGGGTTAGAGTCCATTAGTGAGTATATATATATATATATATAAAATTAGGTATTAACACATAGTCCATTAGGCGAATTAATACTCTACTTTAATTTTATTATTTGGTTTATAAATATAATTAACGAAATTAATGAGTGGAATAACATAAAATTAGACGTAGATTATATCTCATGCCCATGTCTCGACCATCACGTCGTCATGGCATAGGATAAAGTAGTAGTATATCAGCAAATTGGCTACTTTCACATAATCTCTTATGTCTTTACCTAAATCTCGATCATTGAACTTTTTACGCAGAACATTAACATTAATATTTTCGCCATGGAGTATTCTGTAAAAAATACCATCAAATCGAATGACATGGTTGTCCTGTGGATGGAAGGTAGAGTTTTCAAAGTGCAGTTCAGTGATCATGGAAAAATTACATGCCGTAATACGAATGCCCCCCAAACCGGGAACCACGATTCGTCCGGAGGGATTTGATCACCCTCCAACTGACGGGCAATCAAGTGATGTAAGGCAGTATTTATACTCCTATTTATCCTCACTTTAATCAAACGCCCAAGGACCCCCCTCGGTCAAGCTCTCAATAGCTAGCTCACCAACTGCAGACTTGCTGTCAATACTTCTTAGTGTCTCAATCATCTCTTTAAATACCGCCTCTCGTATGTAAAGATTGACTTCTCGTGTAGCAAAGCGCAATGTTGGTCTCTTCCATAGGCACAGTCTACAATATAGACATATAAATCATAAGAACCATGATAAAATGCCTAAGGGAACAAACAAAAAAAGACCTCTGCTTGCAGATGGTGGCCTGCACACGATCGATGCCCGTCGTGTGAAGACCATCGTATGGACGGCTCACACGATCGATGCCCGAAGTGTGTAGACCATCGTGTGCAAGGCAGATGCCTTTGATCTTGTTGCCCACGATGGCTCACACGATTAATACTCGTCGTGTGTAAGCCATCGTGCCCACGAACGACCATCGTGCACACAATGGTGTCATCATCTTCAGCACCATCGTGAGATGATGAACAACTAGTTGGGATTCGGTGTCTAAAATGAAGGTCCAGCAGAAACGATAAAAGGAAAATTAATACGATCCGAATCCCTACGAGGATCGATCAAGCTGGTATATACGAATATATAAATGAAAACGAGAATAGGATTCGAAATCATACCCTTGAAGTTTGTTGATTTAATGATTGTCTCGTCCACGAATCCGATATGCCAAGCTCTTGAAATCCCGAGCACCGAAAGCACCGTGCCTCTACTTGCCACGCGCCGGAAAAATGATCGGAACGACTTCCACTTCATTGTCCTCTAAGGATACGGCTAGAACAAAGTGGTAAGAGCTATCAAATATAATCTAAAACACTCTAAGTGTATAGATATATTTTCTCTCTATTTTTCTCTCGATTTTTCTCCAAGAAAAACTCAAGAAGGAATGAAGAAGATAAAATGAAGAAGAAGAAGAAGAAGTCTTGAGAAAAATAATTCTCTCTTTCCTTTGCTCAAAAATGCCGTGAGTCTTTTCTTAAAGTGAGTAAGTCTCGCTTTTATTCTTCTACTTTACTTCTTTATAATTATTCTCCAGGAATAATACTCACCCCCATTTTCCATGGTCTTCCACCTATTAAGGTGGAAAGTGAAGACCAAGACAAAAAATAAAAGGGGTGGTTCGGCCATCTAGAAGGACCGGAAGAATCCGGTCCGTTTCGGACTCTCTCAAGTCCAAACAGATAAATTCCATTCCGTTTCGATGTATTTATATCAATTAATTAATCCAATTAATTAATTGTATCAAATACAAATTAATATAATTAATTTCTCCAAGAAATAATTATATCTTTGAATTAAATTAATCACCTAGTAATTTATTTAATTCATTAGGCCGTAAATTAATTTATCCAATAAATTAATTTAGACATCCAATGTCCCTAAGTAAATTAGACATCTAATGTCCAATAAATTAGATATCCAATATCTAATATTTATAAAAGAGAGATTAAGCTCGATTCGTTCCGTCGTCAATCCTAATGCGCGACTCGGTAGGTCCGTCTCAGTCAGCAATGGGAGGAACCAAAGAGTAGTAGTACCACCTAGCCAGCCTGGCGGCCTACACTGTACCCCAACTGAGAATGAATGATTGGGATCATTCAAGAACTATTCTGTCGTGAATACTAGTATACGTATAAACCCTTCTTTCAAATGTCCCGATCAAGTTATAGGGTCACAGTCAGTCAAAACCTATCTGTACTTGACGCTATGCATGCATTGATGCAAATCGAGATCATCGAGCTCTCGTGTATCCAATACAACTAGCTCAAATGCTTTGGTCAAAGACTTTTGATCTCATCTGTCAATAACCGCATAGGACATATAACCCGCTCACTAACTGGTGAAAGAATTCTATCTTAGTATTTAGTAGGACCTGCTACTTGTCCGTCAAGATGCACGTCGAGGTTGACCCCCACCTTCCGGTTTGCAGGGTCGAACTACTCTAATGAAAATCTTGACGTCACAAGCACATCCCTACTAAATCTTCAAGTCAAAGGTTCATGAATACCTATCAAAACCTTTCGATTCCGTCATTGACTGTCCCGGAGTGAAATCCGTGTGACGAATTGAGGGTGAGTCGGTCCGAGTATACTAATCCAATTAGCATACCTATAACGTGTGCTCCCACTAACCATTAGTGTTCGACAGGCACTCTCCATGTCAAAGAACACGTCATACAAGTTTCACATAAACTTAACGCCCAGTCAAGTTTCATCGATTTTCGAACGGCTCCAAGCTTCTATGAAAAAGTGGCTTGGTCAGTGGATCAGCGACGTTGTCAGCCGAGTCTACTCTATGCAGCACAATGTATCCCTTGCGAACAAATTCTTTTATGAGATGATACTTCCTCTCAATATGTTTGGTGCTGTTGTGAAACCTCAGCTCCTTGGCCTGCGCTTTCTGACTCCGTCGTTGTCGCGATGCGGTGGAAACAGCAACTCGGACATGGTATCACTTGAAGTTCTCCCAGAAACTTCTTAATCCAGAAACCTTCCTTGGAAGCCTCCGAGGCTGCTTGATACTCATCCTGACAGGTGGAATCAGCAGTCGCACTTTGCTTGGTGCTACGCCAAGATACTGCTCCTTCATTAAGAGTAAATATGTAGCCACAAGTAGACATCGAGTCGTCCTTCTGTCCTTGGAAGTTCGAATCAGTAAATCCCACCACATCCAATTATCCACTGCCATACATAAAAACCTTATCTCTAGTCCTTCTTAAGTACTTGTGAACGTTCTTTACGGCAGTCCAATATTCACTACCTGGGTTTTCCTGAAACCTGCTCACCACGCTTACAGCATGCGCAATGTCAGGTCTTGTACACAACATAGCATACATAAGGCTACCCACGGCTGAATCATATGGTATATTACTCATTTCCCATCGTTGTTCCTCACTTTTAGGACATATCTTCGAGGTGAGTTTTATTCCATGTCGCATCGGAAGGAACTCTCTTTTAGAATCATCCATCTTAAACCGATTTAAGATCTTATCTAAATAGAGGGCTTGGGAAAGACCTATTGTTCTCTTCGCACTATCCCGGTAGATCCTAATTCCAAGAATATAGGTTGCTTCTCCCAAGTCTTTCATGGAGAAATTACTCGAAAGCCAAGCTTTCACCGAACTAAGCATTCCCACATCATTTTCTATTAGTAGAATGTCATCTACATATAGTATTAAGAATGTGATCTTGCTCCCACTAACCCTCTTGTATACACAAGGTTCCTCTTCATTTTGCACGAAGTCAAACTCTTTGACCGCCTCGTCAAAACGAAGGTTCCAACTACGCGACGCTTGCTTCAGTCCATAAATGGAACGCTGAAGCTTGCACACTTTCTGAATATCGACTTCGGACACAAAGCCTTTAGGCTGCTCCATATAGATTTCTTCCTCGAGGAATCCATTAAGGAAAGCCGTCTTTACGTCCATTTGCCATATCTCATAATCGTGGTAGGCAGCTATAGCAAGCATCATGCGAATAGACTTGATCATGGCTACTGGCGAGAAGGTATCGTGGTAATCGCTCCCTTCCTTCTGGGTATAACCATTTGCCACAAGTCTGGCCTTATAGGCGTCAACCTTGTCATCTCAATCAGTCTTTCTCTTGTAGATCCACTTGTTCCCAATAGGTACTATGCCCTCGGGGCGGTCTACTAGAGTCCAGACCTGATTGACATGCATCGAATCTATCTCAGCTTCCATAGCTTCACGCCATTTCGCGGAGTCTACATCCATCATCGCTTGGTCATAGGTCGTTGGGTCGGTCTCTTGGCTATCACTTGGAACCTCATAGAGACCCAGCTCCTCCAAGTGTACAAGCCCATACCTCTCGATTAAATGAGACACCCTACTAGACCTATGAGGTGGTTGTACTTGTGTTTCAGAAGGTTCGGTTCCAACTTCTTGCACAGGTGTCTCCTGAAGAGTTTCATTGTATTCTAAGAAATACTTCTACCTGCTCCGCCTTCCTGAATGAACTCATCTTCCATGAAGTGTGCTTGTTAAGCAACAACGATCCTTCGATCTTCGGGCATGTAAAATAGATACCCCATCGTCCCAGATGGAAATCCAATGAAACATCCCTTCACGGACCTAGCTTCCAACTTTTCCACCTTAGTCTTCTTGACATAGGCGGGACATCCCCAAATCCTAATATGATTAAGACTTGGTTTCCTGCCCTCCCACATCTCATGTAGAGTTTTAGGAACAGATTTGGAAAGACATCTGTTCAAGATGTAAGCGGCAGTCAGGAGTGCGTACCCCCACAGGTAAACTGGTAAGCCAGTATAGCCCAGCATGGAACGGACCATGTTCAACAAGGTCCGTGTTGGGAAAACAAGAACCCTGTATCGAAACAGCCGGGATATTCAATCCCTGTATCGAACGGTATTTGATAAAAGAGGTTTTGACATATATGCCAATCCGCATACAGTAAAGGGAACTGTATCGAAGCATTGAGGCATTATCCTGTATCGAAGACCTGCCTCGAATCAGCATATTGTGAAGCCCTTCAGTACAGCAAGAAGTCTTATAAAAGACCTAGTATGGAAACTGTCTTGAAACTCAAATACAGTTATCTTCCATACAGCTCACAACAGGACAAAGAAGGAATCTCCAGAAGTCAAGTCTCGTTGAATAAAGAAGTATTTAAATACTCAAGGATAAAGTATTTAAATACTGTCAGTCTACAGATCTTCAAAATCCCGCTAAATCCGGATCGTGTCATAATCCCGTTGGAACGAAATCTCACTCAAACGGATACATCTCAACGGATATATATTTCAAAGACTATATATATCTTATGAAGGCATTGAAGATCAGTTACCAAAAACCTAAGCTATCGAAACCATTATCAGAGCAAAACATATCTCCAAAGCTTACTGCAACTCAGATCAAAAGAGATATACAGTGGTCATCATTCTGAACAACACTTCATCAGCTGAAAGCTCTTAAAGTCAAAGTTATTGTTCACCATCTGTTCTATACTTTGAACAAACAGCCCTGTGTGGACTGAACAATCTGTGCTTCTCCGGAACTGTGTGTGAAGGATTTGCATTGAAGAAGACGATGCTTTAGAACTGTGTGTGAAGAAGCAAGTCGAAGCATTAGCTCAAAACCAATCTGTGTGAACGGTTGAAGCTAAGATCTTTATATCAATCTGTGTGAATGATATATTGATTGTGTGTTGTTATAATTACGTAGTTGTGTACGTAGTAATTATAATAAACTTTTTACTCCTGTGTGGAGGACCAGTGGACGTAGAGGGGTTTACCTCGAACCACTTTAATTACTGTGTTATTTACATTCAGCTTTTACTGTTTTAATTACTGTGATTAATTAAGTATACTCTATACATTTAGTTGCTGAATCCACAGCAACCTGCTGTATCCAAGACTTCCGCTACGCACTCAGATTTAAAATCCATACAGTTTGTTGTTTAAACTATTTCCCAAACTGTATCCAGTATACTTAGTGGCCAACAAGTGGTATCGGAGCGGTTGATTCTAAAAAGAATCAGTCGTATTTTTAACCGAATCAGATCCAAATCACATATTTTCAAAACAGTCTCTTTCATTCTTGTATTATCACATGGATACTTCTATGATTAACAAAGTTCCTATGTTCTCTATTAACGAATTTGACGACTGGAGAATTAGAATGGAGGCTCATCTTGCAGCAATGCACGAAGAGATGATTTTTGTTATACAGGATGGTCCTATCAAGATCATGAAGGTGAACACGGCCGCAAGGATTTAAGGCCAAGCCCATGCGGAGATGCTCGAGAAGGATCGCGAGCAATGGACCACAGATGAAAGAAAGCGAGCAAACCTTGACAACGTAGCTAAGAACGCGTTATTTGTCACTCTTGACAAAGGCACGTTCTCGAAGGTAAAGAGCTGCAAAACAGCCAAAGAAATCTGGGATAAACTCAAGTTGATTTGTGAGGGAACTGAGCTCTCAAAAGAAAACAAGATTTCAAAACTGACTCAGCAATTTGAATCTTTTGAAATGAAACCAACTGAGACACTTGAGGAACTTGACCTCAGATTCACTGGTATTGTCGGTGAACTTGAAGCGTTGGGCAAAATCTATACCCAAAAGGAGAAGAACTTAAAAATTTTCAGATCTCTCCCAGCCCGATGGGACATTAAGACCACAGCTATGCGTGTATCTTGTAATCTTAATGAAATATCTACTTTTGATCTCTTCTCTGACCTCAAAGCTTTTGAGTATGATATTGACAGAAGAGAGAAAGTCAAGAATCTCCTTCAAAGGTCACGGCTCTAGCGGCTGTATCGAACCGTCGACACAGCATGCCCAGTTCGTCGAAGCCTAGTCACAAGACTGCTGACAGTGACGACGACATCCTGTCTCAAGATGAAATGGCGCTTCTCATGCATAAATTCAAAAAGTTCATCAAACAGTCTGGAAAGACTCCCTACAGGCCCAAACCTGGCCATAAGGTAAGTACCGAAACATCATCTGGTGATGCTAACCTATGCTATAATTGCAGGAAACCAGGGCATTATGCAAATAAATGTCCTCATCCCAAAGTCCAAAGATTGCCGGAGGCCGAGCAACAAGAGAGAGATGAAAGAAGACGTGCTTGGAAAGACAAGCTCAAGGCCCTGATTGGAGAATTAGAAGCCTCCCCCACACCATCCAAATCAGCAGAATGTCTTCAGGTGGTCATTGAAAGTGATTCATCTGACGATGAGTTCGATGATAAAGCATATATGTGCTTTATGGCCAAAGATGTTCCAGAAGGTGAAGACAGCGACGATGAGGTAAGTTCAACCTCAGCTATTCCGTCAAATGCATCTCATACTTTCGAAAACATGATGAATGAATTTAAAAACATTCAAAAGGCCCATGAGACTCTAAAAACTGAGAATATACAACTTCAATTAAATAATTTAGAGCTGAAAGATGAAAATGACTTGCTGAAAATAAATTATGAAAATATGTCTCTTGATTGTGAAACCAGCAAGGTCGATTTTGAAAAACTCATGGAGAGCAATCATCAACTTTCTCATGAACTAAGTGAGGCTAAAACTCACAACGAGAGCAAGACAAATGATTTGGTTCTACTACAAGCCAAAATCACAACTCTCGAAAAGCGAGAAACTGAACTTGAGACCACTCTGAAATCGTTCGAGAAATCGTCTAAAAGAATGGAAGAAATTCTGAGCACTAGGCAAAATGCTCATGATAAAAGTGGCTTAGGATATAGCTCATGTTCAAACAAAGGGAAAACTAGTACAGTGTTCGTCAAGAGTGTGGAACACATTCCAGAATCGGAAGAAATCCCGAGTCCCGTGAAGGAACCTGCTGTACCGAGAAAACCGAAGGCTGCTATTCTGCCCCCGCAATCCTACTCCAGACAGCGGAATCATAAGCCGTTCCAACATGTGAGGCGCACTCAACAGCATGCTCTCAGAGCATATCAACAGCGCGGCCAATACTGCTCGGAAGGAAGGTGTATCCAATCACCAAAGGCACACGCGGCGATTACTATCGGTCTGAGACGCCGAGGTATTGGATACAGGAGCCCCGTTATCCTCGAGACACAGATGCCGGTTCAGTATCAACAACAGCATTGGGAATCCAACTGGAGACCCAGAAGGCAAGCTGTTAGGCCTAAGAAAATGGCTCCACCTCCAAGACGGCACTCGTAC
The DNA here is from genome assembly GCA_033398695.1 of Orobanche coerulescens. Taxonomy (NCBI): domain Eukaryota; kingdom Viridiplantae; phylum Streptophyta; class Magnoliopsida; order Lamiales; family Orobanchaceae; genus Orobanche; species Orobanche coerulescens. The sequence goes on along the minus strand of JAWKAU010000094.1, from coordinate 414,225 downwards.
TGGATTAATAATAATAACCCTGAATTTTTCATGCATAATAATTATCATGGTTATAACAACTACGGATATGCCCCCCGTAGATATCAAAACACTGTACCGAGTATGTCCTACAGTAAACCAATTGCTGCCAGGAAAACTTGGGTACCAAGAGGAACTAACAATCATGGACCCAAAAATCAAAGGGGACCTAAATCTACTTAAACTCTTTGTTACAGGACATTCTAGAGGAGGATACCTGGTACTTTAATAGTGGATGCTCTCGGCACATGACCGGAGATAGGAGCAAGCTATCAGATTTTGTAGAAGGTCGCGGTCCAAAAGTTCGCTTCGGTGATAAATCTAAAGGAAGAACAAGAGGGAAAGGAAACTGTTGGTCCCCAGAAATGATGAAGACTGTCCTCACTGTACCAACACGAGTCTTTTCTAGCGCGCTTTGTCCTCACTCACGCGCACCTGAGAAACTTCCCAGGGGGTCACCCATCCCATAACTACTCCAGGCCAAGCACGCTTAACTTTGGAGTTTCTATGAGATGACTACCAGAAAAGAAGATGCATCTTGTTGGTATGAGTAGTCCAAATCAATTCATTTAACCACTATCTAGTGCAGATCTCACAGGTCGAATCGCAAGCCGCGCCTCGTGTATTTTTAAGCCCATGCAGGCAGGATGCTGGACCAAAGCCCAACAGAAACCTACTTGTCGGGAAATTCAAAGTCACCGATGTTGCATATGTTGAAGGCTTACAGTATAATCTACTTAGTATTAGCCAGTTCTGTGATAAACAGTTCTCGGTGAAGTTCTATATTGGTCGTTGTAGAGTCAAGAACATCCAAACCAAGGAAGTTGTGCTTACAGGAAGCAGATCAGGTAATATGTATATTGCTGACTGGAAGCCTATGAGATCCTCAATTCCATGCTTTGTTGCCAAAGGCACTGCAGATCTTAGCTGGTTATGGCACAAGAGGATGTCTCACGTCAACTTCAAGACAATCAACAAGCTCTCAAGATAGGGAATGGTTAGAGGTTTGCCAAATGTGTCATTCAAGAAGGACAGCGTCTGCGGACCATGTCAGAAAGGCAAACAAATCAAGTCAACCCTGAAGAGCAAATCCTACCTTTCAACCCAAAGAGTGTTGGAAATGCTACACATGGATCTCTACGGTCCTGTAGACCCAGTAAGTTTGGGAGGTAAGAAATACTTCATGGTTGTTGTTGATGATTATTCCAGGTATGCCTGGACGATCTTTCTTAGCAAGAAGAAGGAAACAATATCAAAGCTGCCCGAGCTCTTGAGAAAGTTGCAAAATGAAAAGGCGCCGAGTATCGTGTGCATTCGTTCCGACAGAGGTACAGAATTTACTAACCGCTTTATAGAGCAATACTGTTCGGAGAATGGAATACAGCACGAATACTCAGCTGCCCGTACACCTCAAAAAAATGGTGTTGCCGAGCGAAAGAATAGGACGTTGAAAGAAGCAACAAGGACAATGATTGCCGCAAGCAAATTGCCACAGCGTTTCTGGGGTGAAGCAACCAATACAGCATGCTACACTCAAAACCGCTGTATCGTCAACAAGCACCACAACAAAACAGCATATGAGGTATGGAACAACAAAACTCCGTTAGTTTCGTATTTCCACATTTTTGGATGCAGGTGTTATGTATTGAATAATGGGAAAGACCAACTTAGAACCTTTGATGAGAAATCAGATGAAGGAATATTCGTAGGATACTCCTCCGTCAGCAAAGCTTTCAGAATCTTTAATAAAAGGAATCTGACGATCGAGGAATCAGTTCATGTAGTGTTTGACGAACCACACCATGACTCTACAGGAGTAGATTATATCACTCAGAACATTCACCATCTATCTATCTTGGATCCTCCGACTCCCATAGAACCTGTAGTTAATTTAGAAATCAACCCCGCAGCTGTAAGAATCAATGTGGATGAAGCTGACACTGTACAAGCTGAAGCTGTAGCCACAGAATCTTTCGATACAGTACGGGATCCTGAATTAGAACCCGACCGAAGATGGTTGAGAGATCACCCGCAAGAGCTAATCATTGGAAACATAAATGCTGGTGTTTCTACTCGTAGGAGAATACAGAGTACACAAGGAAATGTACTTTGTGCACAAGAAGAATCTGATGCTGAGATATCACAGTTTCCTGAATGGAAATCTCAATCTGAGCTTAGAAGACTCAATATGTGCACTATTGCTGTATTCTTAGCCCAGTCCGAACCTGTTTCGACCATAGACGCTCTTAATAATTCTCATTGGATAACATCTATGGAAGAAGAGCTTAACGGTTTCGAAAGAAACAATGTATGGTATCTTGTACCTAGACCAACACATCAATCGGTTATAGGAACCAAATGGGTATTTCGAAACAAAAAGGATCGAAATGGACTTATTATAAGGAATAAATACAGACTAGTCGCACAAGGCTATAGTCAGGAAGAAGGCATAGACTATGATGAAACCTTCGCCCCTGTAGCGAGACTAGAAGCCATCAGGATATTTCTTGCCTTTGCCGCTCATAAGAGTTTTATTGTATACCAAATGGACGTCAAAAGTGCTTTCCTGAATGGAGATCTTGCAAAAGAAGTTTATGTTGAACAACCACCAGGGTTTGCCAACACAGACGGTATCGATCTAGTTTACAGGCTAAGGAAAGCGCTGTATGGACTTAAACAAGCCCCTAGAGCCTGGTACGAAACCCTGTCCCAAAGATTCAACCAACAACGGATTTGAGAAAGGTGCTGTGGACAAAACCTTGTTCAAGATACAGGAAGGTGATGACCTTCTTATGGTGCAAATCTATGTGGATGATATTATTTTTGGTTCAACTAACCTTGCTCTATGTCAAAGGTTCTCTCATCTCATGAAAAGTAAATTTGAAATGAGTATGATGGGGGAACTTAGTTATTTTCTAGGTTTGCAGTAAAGCGGATGCCTACGGTATTTTCATCAACCAAGAAAATACAGCAAGGAGCTTCTCAACAAATTTGGAATGAACACTTCCAAATCCTCGCCAACCCCCATGAGCACTTCCGTGCAAATTAGTGCTGATGAAGCCGGAAAGCCGTTTGACCAATCACTCTACAGGAAGCTCATTGGTTCGCTCCTGTACCTAACGGCTAGCAGGCCCGATATCCACTTCTTTGTTGGAGTGTGTGCAAGATATCAAGTTGCACCTAAGGAATCACACTTCAATACAGCTAAACGAATCCTGAAGTACGTTAAAGGAACAGTCGACGCAGGACTTTGGTATCCTAAGGAAGGCGGATTCGACTTAGTTGGATACAGCGACTCGGATCTCGGAGGCTGCAAGCTAGATAGGAAGAGTACAAGTGGAACTTGTCACTTTCTTGGACCTAGACTCGTTTCTTGGTTCAGTAAGAAGCAATTGGCTAATTCTCTTTCCACGGCTGAATCAGTACTATCTTCTTTGGTAGTTCTTTGTATGCAGATCCTTTGGATGCAGCAACAGTTGTCAGACTATGGAATCGATGCAAGAGAGACTCCAATCATGTGTGATAGCACGAGTGTAATCGCAATCACGCACAATCCTGTTCTGCACTCGCGCACTAAGCATATCAACATGAAGCATCACTTCATAAGGAATCACATCGAGAACAAGGATGTTCGCCTTGAAAAAGTTCATACAGACGTTTAGCTAGCCGACATCTTCACCAAGCCGCTCGACACAGCAAGAGTCAACATGCTCAGACAAGAATTGGGAATGCTACAGCCAGACTCCCTATAAGTAAATTACTGTCTTTACTCAACAAATTGAGGGGGAACGCTGTAAGACCCAAGAATACAGTATCCAACGTTAATTAGTTGTACACTCAGAATCATCAATATAGCACTGTAGCGAGCGAAGACATATGAATCCTACAACTGGCGTGTGCAATAATTAAGGGGGAATACTGTAGGACCCATGAATACAGCATTAATCCTTAAGTTGCTGTATGGAATTTAAAACCTATATGTACCTTTTTAAGGGGGAACGCTATATCGACGCGGAAATAGCACATACTATAGGATTTCGATTCAGTATATATATAATATCATATTATTTCTTTTTAAAATGATTTTTGTCCACGTGCCCTGTTTTTATGTCAAACGTCATGTATATTAAATGCCTTACACGATATCTGGACAACTGAATCTCAAAAGTCGCGATGTTTTAAATTGTTTATTATTTCAAAATTGCCGATTTTAGGCATTTATGGTGACACAAATGTCAGAAATGGGACCCGCTCATTTTTAACCATTTTAATGGATCAGCGTACAAGTTACACTCAGTCCATCTTAACTGTTGGTTTCAAAAACCGGTTCCCATCCCTTAAAATCTGACCATTCGTACTGTGCAAAACCCTATTTCGCCGCCCAACTATAAAAGGACTGAATATGCCATTAGAGACTCTTTACGCTTTCTGCAAATTCAAGAGTTCTCAAGCAAAAACAGCCTACATACTTTTCTGCATTTTACTGCATATTTCGATTATTTTCTTGCACTTTTTCTTAAGTAATCACCAAATGGATGGACAAACCTCTTCTCCTGCTCTGAAGAAGACTGCTAACATCATTGATGGCCGGATCTTTTCGAGATCTGTTATCATTGAGCGCATTCTGTCTGAAACCAACGACGCAGAACCCACGGAGTACATCATAACTCGACTTCGTCAACAAGGCCTTTATCGCTTTGGAAGCCAGACTGCTGATAAGTATGATGCACATCTGGTTGAGGAATTCTACCTCAACGCCGCCGTACATTTTCTGTCATTGGCCCAAGGAGGTCATGTTGCCGACATCACCGCTACTATCCAGGATGTTGAGATCTGTATTAATAACGATCTGCTCCAGAACATCTACAGGCTACCCGCTGATGGCCTGACTATGGAACAACTTGAGACATTCGGGTCTCAAGAGCTGATCACTAAATTTTATGAACTGTTCACAGGGTCCAAAGTTGTTGACATGGTTCAGACTACATGTCACAAGAAAATTTTTTGTCTCCCATATGTATATCTTCATGACTTTTGCTGCAGGATAATTGAGAATCGAACCGGTGCGTTCGAAATGTGTACCAACCTGAGGTTCAGGATGATGGTAGCTATTCTGACCTGTGAAAAGGTCAATTGGTGCCAAATCGTCCTGAAACACCTGCAAGAGGAGGTGTGCAAACTGGCCTTTCAGAAGAGATCTTTTGGTTTGATGTTAAACCATATCCTAACAAAATGCGGACTGTCGCAATCCGCCGATGCTAAGAAGAATAACCCCAGAATATACATAGGAGGCGTCAAGCCTACTGCGTATAATCAAACCTCGATGGTCTGCAACCAGCCAAAAACTGGAAGTATGCCTATTTCCGAAGATCCACGAGATGAATCCTTGAAGTTTCAGGAAGTGGAATCTTCAAAGAAAAGAAAGAGATCTCACAGCAAGAAAACCTCTGCTGGTGAGAAGCCCAAGAAGAGACTTAGGAGGCTTTTGAAAGTCAAATTTGTCAAGCCCACTGAAGAAGTCTCCTGTTGGTCCCAGAAATGATGAAGACTGTCCTCACTGTACCAACACGAGTCTTTTCTAGCGCGCTTTGTCCTCACTCACGCGCACCTGAGAAACTTCCCAGGGGGTCACCCATCCCATAACTACTCCAAGCCAAGCACGCTTAACTTTGGAGTTTCTATGAGATGGCTACCAGAAAAGAAGATGCATCTTGTTGGTATGAGTAGTCCAAATCAATTCATTTAACCACTCTCTAGTGGCAGTGCAGAGCCCCGTACTAAGCGACAGGCGGACATGAGGGGCTGCACCACTAGGATGCCATGGGTCGGGATGTTAAGCCCGGCCAGTTACGTTCTCCCGAGTCGAAGGTGAGGACGCTGGATACCAAAGTATTCCCAACAATCCCCCAGACGCGAAGACTCGAACCCGCGCCTCGCTCCGATACCAATTGTTGGTCCCAGAAATGATGAAGACTGTCCTCACTGTACCAACACGAGTCTTTTCTAGCGCGTTTTTTCCTCACTCACGCGCACCTGAGAAACTTCCCAGGGGGTCACCCATCCCATAACTACTCCAAGCCAAGCACGCTTAACTTTGGAGTTTCTATGAGATGGCTACCAGAAAAGAAGATGCATCTTGTTGGTATGAGTAGTCCAAATCAATTCATTTAACCACTCTCTAGTGGCAGTGCAGAGCCCCGTACTAAGCGACAGGCGGACATGAGGGGCTGCACCACTAGGATGCCGCGGGTCGGGATGTTAAGACGGCCAGTTACGTTCTCCCGAGTCGAAGGTGAGGACGCTGGATACCAAAGTATTCCCAACATCTCCCCCGTGGCTCAACCCACTGACGAAGAACCCCAGGTCCCAACCCCTGTGGAAGAGGTGTCTCCTACTGTATCGACAGTAGATCCTGAGCCTTTGGCGGCTAGGACGGATAATGAGACATCTGCCAACGAACAAGACTTTAGCGAGTCGGCTGCCCATTTGGAGCCAACAGCTACTTCTCCTCTGCGGGATCCCACACCCGTACATGATCCATCTTCCTTCAGGGTACCATCCCCTGTAAGGAGTCCCACTTCCATACAGGATCCCATACCTGTACAGGAATCCCTCGCGACAGCGTCTCCAGACATTGTACATAGTCCCTCCCCCAACTCCATCATTCATAAGACCCTTCTTTCTGTTCAAATTGAACAGGCTTACGAAAGATTTCTCACATGGAAAGGCTACAGGCTAGCTCCGTACGAAACATTGTACAACTGGAGCGATTGGAGCCAAGAAGAAAAATTTGTCTCAGAAGTGACGGACTCAATGGAGATTGATGCCCTGATCCGATGGGAAAATGCTTTCTGCAAGGAGCTGATTGAAAGCCATCTGATGCAGAAATCTGACGCTAGAAGGAAAGGAAAGGACAAGTCAGAGGACTCTCCTGCAAATCCAAAAGACGATGACCATGGCTCAGACGACGACGACGATGCTTTTCAAGCAAGTCTGAGGATGAGTCGTGAAGAGGCTGAAGCTAGAGACGCCTCTCCACCCAAAGGCGACGAAGGGCCATCAACCCAGAACAATCCCCCCTCGCCACAGCATGAGAACATTCCCGACGAAGAGGAATCAGTCCCTCCAGTCGAGGAAGTTGAAGCAATTTTGGAACAGGCACCTGAGCCTGCTGCCACCGAAGAAGTCATACCCGAAAGACAACAGGAGAATTCAGTCCCTCCTGTATCCATGTCTACTGAAGATAATTCGCAACAGGAAGCCACTCAACCCCCTTTCGCCGAACCAGAACCAGCTGCTCACACCCCTTCAACCGTGGAATCCGAGGACGGTATCGAACCTGAGGATGTCCAACTTACTTCACGCCCAACCGTGAACGTAATAAGGTTGAACAGCTCTGAAGACTTTGCTCAACCAGATTCTCCAATTTCTGCCGCTAGGAAAGAGCGCCTGCGCGCACTTGGTCTTCAAACTGTATTCATCCAGGATGCAGTGAATGCTCTGTCTTCCGTTGAGAAAGCATTAAATTGGATGCATACTTCTGCTGTGGAGGAGATGACCACTCTCCAACATGAAGTATCTCGTGTTGTCGAGGTATTCATTCTTATGCCAGAAGTTTTCAAGCAAGCTTTGAAAATCATGGAAGACAAGCAGGAGCAACTCCTTAAGGAAGAAGCAACAAAAACACGAATAGCTGAAGCCAAGACCGCATGTGCCATGATTGAAAACAGCTCTCAACTGCGCGCCCACGACAAATGCATTAAGGATATGTCGTAAACGCTTTCCTCCCTTGTGGAAAGAATGTCTAACATCGAGACAAAACAGGATGCTGCACTAGAAATCCTAAAAAGTCTTGATGAAGCCAAAAAGGGGGAAGAGGCAAGAGAAGCTGCTAGGAGAATCAGCTCTGACAAGAAAGGGAATTTGAGGCTGCTCAAGACAGCATCACTTCCGAGTTAAACAAGCTAGCCCCTCACTCCCAAAGTTTTAGGATTTCAGGCTCCCGACCTGAATTTCATGATCCAAATGTCCCTTGGCAAACTCTTATCCAGAGACCTTCTGAAATTCGTCTGCCGACCAACCGCAACCCTACTGCCGATGAAGTAAAGCAATGGAGTAAAAACGAACTGATGAGATACTTCGCAAAACTCGTTAGGGAATCCGCCATCTTCAAGAGCTATAAAACTTTAGCGGAGGCCGCAGAAAAATTCACGAAGATGCTAGAAGACGGAAAACTCCCTCTCCAGCTTGATATGAAGAGCAAACACAAAATAGGAGACCGGATCACCCATCCAGAAGACTGGATTCTTGCCTTTGATCGATCCTATGAAGGAAGAGCTATATACCAGGATCGAGGCAATGATTCCCTACAGAACTGGTGGCGTGGTACCGAGAATGATCCAGGGAGAAAGCCGTGGAGACATGCAGATCACTATAGGAGCTGAAATCCTTGTATATTAATTTGTATATTATTTTTGTCTTTGTAATTTTTCCCTTCGAAACAGCAAACCATGTACTCAATTTATTTTGAATATCAATAAAAGTGTTTGTTTGTCTTGAAAGATTACAACTCGTAATCTACTGTGTTGATGTATGATTACTTAAATTGTTTGATAAACAAACTCAAGTTAGATAACTTGATTGAAAATAAAGCTGTACGAACTAGTCTACAAACAGTTCATGATTTCAGTTGTAAGCTTAGAATACATTGTAAGATTGTGCCTGCGCGCCAATCATAAGCTTAAGTTGTAATAATCCTTAAACTGTATCGAACTTGCCTGCGAGCAGTTCATCATTTAGACTAAAGACACACCTTTTGACAAAAGACCAAGAAATCTGCCTGAAGACATCAAAAGGAGATCGCTTCATGAAGAAGGTTTTGGCATCATCAAGAAGACTTGAAAAGTTAAGAAAGTAAGTATTGGCAAATTATCAAAAAGGGGGAAATTGTTGGGAAAACAAGATTCCTATATCGAAACAGCCGGGATATTCAATCCCTGTATCGAACGGTATTTGATAAAAGAGGTTTTGACATATATGCCAATCCGCATACAGTAAAGGGAACTGTATCGAAGCATTGAGGCATTATACTGTATCGAAGACCTGCCTCGAATCAGCATATTGTGAAGCCCTTCAGTACAGCAAGAAGTCTTATAAAAGACCTAGTATGGAAACTGTCTCGAAACTCAAATACAGTTATCTTCCATACTGACTCACAACAGACAAAGAAGGAATCTCCGTAAGTCAAGTCCCGTTGAATAAAGAAGTATTTAAATACTCAAGGATAAAGTATTTAAATATCGATCATGAATCTTCAAAATCCCACTAAATCCGGATCGTGTCATAATCCCGTTGGAACGAAATCTCACTCAAACGGATACATCTCAACGGATATATATTTCAAAGACTATATATATCTTATGAAGGCATTGAAGATCAGTTACCAAAAACCTAATCTATCGAAATCATTATCAGAGCAAAACATATCTCCAAAGCTTACGCAACTCGGATCAAAAGAGATATACGGTGCTCATCATTACGAACAACACTCCATCACCAAAGCTCTTAAAGTCAAAGTTGTTGTTCACCATCATTCTATACTTTGAACAAACGATACTGTGGACGAACAATATGTGCTTCTCCTAATCGTGTGTGAAGGATTTGCATTGAAGAAGACGACGCTTAATCGTGTGTGAAGAAGCAAGTCAAGCATTAGCTCAAAACCAATCTGTGAACGGTTGAAGCTAAGATCTTTATATCAACTGTGAACGATATATTGATTGTGTGTTGTTATAATTACGTAGTTGTGTACGTAGTAATTATAATAAACTTTTTACTCCTGTGTGGAGGACCAGTGGACGTAGAGGGGTTTACCTCGAACCACTTTAATTACTGTGTTATTTACATTTAGCTTTTACTGTTTTAATTACTGTGATTAATTAAGTATACTCTATACATTTAGTTGCTGAATCCACAGCAACCTACTGTATCCAAGACTTCCACTACGCACTCAGATTTAAAATCCATACAGTTTGTTGTTTAAACTATTTCCCAAACTGTATCCAGTATACTTAGTGGCCAACAGTCCGTTTCCTTCTTTATGACACACCATTTAACTGAGGAGTACCTGGAGGTTTTAATTGTGAGATATTCCATATTCCTTAAGGAACTCGTCAAACTCCATACTCATATACTCGCCACCTCGGTCCGACCGAAGTGCTTTGATATGATTATCATTTTGTTTCTCGACTAGGGCCTTGAATTCCTGGAATTTCTCAAAGGCCTCGTATTTATGTTTCATTAAGTATACATAACCATACCTAGTATGATCATCTGTAAACGTAATGAAATATTGATATCCATCACGTGCTGCTTCCAAAGCACCACATATGTCGGTATGGATTAATCCTAGTTTATCAACGGCTCTTTCAAAAGTCCATGTGAAGGGGGACTTAGTCATTTTACCTTTAAGGAAAGATTCACAAGTGGGAAAGGGATTCGATCCAATGGACCTATAAGTCCATCTTTTTCCATTTTGTAAACCTTCGTCTGACCAACATGACCAAATCTAAGATGCCATTTCAAAACTTGATTGGTTTCATCCCTACCACGTTTTCTAGTCATAGTATTCACAACTACTTTGTTGCTGAGATTTAGATGATAGAATCCATTTAACAATGTAGCAGTACCCACTAGTTTATTTCTGAAATAAATTTTGCAGGAACCATCACCAATGAAAAATGAAAAGCCTTTTCGGTCCATGACCGGAATGGATACAATGTTTTTATGCCCCTTGGGCAAAACAAGTACATCTTCTAAAGTCAAAACAAAGGCGGATTCTAAACCTAAAAGAAGTGACCCTATGTCGGTTGCCTCAACACTATGCCCGCTTCCGACAGTGATCATTACTTCTCCAGCTCCAAGCTTCCTACTTTGTTCCAAATCCTGATTCACGGTACAAATATGAGAACTAGAACCAGAATCTAGTATCCAGGAAGTAGAAAATACATTAGCAGAACAATTTGTTTCCAAAGCTAAAAGTTCTGTACCTGAAGTGCCATGAAGAATAGGACACTCTCTAGCCCAGTGGCCCAGCTCACCGCACTTGAGACAAACGTCTTTTGCCCTTGAAGTCCTTGACATGTGGTCCAGTCTGCTTCTTGGTCTTTTTCTTCTTGTTCTTAGACCTCCGAGGTCCAGAAGAAATCACAAGAGTAGACTCCTTCATCTGCGGAGTCTTCATCTGAGACTGAGCGGTCACAAGTTTGTTCATTAGCCCAGCTAAATTACATGCAATCTCATTGCAGTTAAAGTTCATAATAAACTGTGAGAAGGAATCAGGAAGAGATTGTGGGATAAGGTCGGTTTGAAGAGAAGCATCCATTTTAAAATCAAGAGCCTCCAATCTCTCGATTATGGATATCATTTTGAGGACGTGTTCCCCAACCTTCTCACCATCCTTCATCCTTGCATCGAACAGTTGCTTGGATATCTCATATCTAGCAGTTCTGATGTACTCACCATAAAGTTCGGTTAAGTGAGATAGAATCTGCCTAGCAGAAGTCATTTTCTCATGAGCTCTCTGAAGCTCATTTGACATAGAAGTCATCATATAAGCACGGACTTTTATGTCATCCTTAACCCATTTTTCGTGGTTTTCGATCTCTTCCTGATTGGCTCTGGTCCGCACAGGAGGCGCCGGAATGTCCGTCTCCAAGAAGTATCCCAGTGCCTCTATACTGAGGACAATCATCAAATTGCGGAGCCAACTCACAAAGTTAGGTCCAATCAGGGTGTTCTTCTCGAGTAGAATTGCGAGTGGGTTCATTGTCATATTGAGAGTTAAGTCTGCACTAAGTACGACAGATTAATTAGTGACTTGTTTAATTATGATCTGAGTATAGAATTAAGGTCTTTTCTATTCTTGTTACCCAACTCCCACTATTTTTATCAGAATAACACACTCCCATGTGAAATCCGAAAGTAACGTCGCTCTACTTCATAGTGGTGATCGAGTTCTTTATAAATCTTAATAGAGGGCAACCGAACAGGTTTCTAGTCTATTAATTTTCATAAAGTGGTGCACCAACCCATCTAATGGATGATTCGATCTTATTTTTCCCCTTGTTCACTCCCCTCAACCTATACGGTTTCTATAGTTCGTGAACAAGTTAGGTTTATACCATCGACGCAAATCAGTTTCACAATTGAATCTTATCTGGCAACCTATCAGGTTTCTAGGGATAAAATTTGCTCCAACCAAAGGCATCCAATGCGCTCCCGGTGATTTATCCGTCCTCCCCGAACGACTACCCCGATAACTCAGAAGCATAGCACATCCGGTTTGAATTTCAATTTCCCGAAAGCTCGATGGAGTGAAGGAAAACCTTGAAACCTTATAAACTTAATAATTTGTTGTGGGAGAATTTTCGCGATTAATGTTACACTTTGCACATTTATTCATTTAAGCGCGTTTGTGGCATTCATACAATATGAAACAACTATTCACAACCTACTTGCTACCAACATGTAGGGCTGTTATCGGACCGGTCCGGCCCGATTTTTGACAGAAAGGTACCGGATAGACCCGGTCCAGACCGGTTAGAGAACCGGGTCATATTTAAGATCCGGAAACGGTCCGAAATAGTTCGGGCCAGAACCCGGTCCGAATCCGAAACCCAATAACCCGAATCACGGAAACTCCAAACCCGAAACCCGAATCCAGAACCCGGAAACCCGAATCCGGAAATAATTAATCTATAAAAAATTGAAACCACCAAATTAGAACAATTATTTTAAACCCCCAAATCTGGAACCCTTACTTGAATACCTCAAATCTGAATTCTAAACTAAATTTAAACCCCCAAAATTTTTAACCCTTACCCGAATAAAAAATAAACTAAAATCTCCAAAATTGAAACTAATTGGGTTAGGTGCGGGCCGTGCGGCTAGGGGGGAGTGGAGAGATTTTAGAATTTCTAACTTAATTTGTGTTATATATCAATGGCCTAAGGCCATGTTTGGTGCATGATTAAAAATTTTATATACCAAAGGCCTTAGGCCTTGTTTGGTGTGTGTGTGTGTATATATATATTATCTGTTACCGGGTTTTTTTTCGATTTTTCGGTCTGGGTCTTATTGGTTTCGGTTCAATTTTAAGGACTCGTATCCGAGCTCGTTAATTGTCGGGTGAGTTTCAATCCCGGGTTTTTCGGTCCGGTTCTTGACCGGGTCTCGAGTTCACTCGGACCGCTAACAGCCCTACCAACATGTGGTTCATGGACCGTTCCTAGAAAACGAGAACTCCATAATCTAATTACAAGTCTTCGTCTTGAATCTTCTTCTTCTCGAAACGGATCTTCCTCCGGTTTTCGTCATTACATATAAATTTTACATATGAAAAATTGTATCCTATATAAATTTTCTAGTAAAATAAATAGGCTCAAAACGGCTTTTACAACCCAATCGAATAAAACCGAATGATTCAAAATTAGATCCATGAACCACATCCCCATTAAAAAGCATTCATCCAATAAATACTAAATAAATGGATTACACATTAAATATATTGATCCAACCAATATAAATAAATAACCGTCTATTAGAATTAATCCAATTAATTGACAAGCATGGTAGTTTTAATTTGTTCGTATAAATCGGACGATAAATATTTTACAATAATAAATTTCCTCAAAATAAAAACACCAAGTATTTTATTTAGTCAAATTAAATCCAATTTAATTGCCGGAAATTATTATAACGAAACATAAACACAAAACGGAGTCGAAATAAAATCGCCCGAGCCTAGCCCATGGTCCATCATCACAGCCGGTCCTTTGCCGAGGGGCTGATCGCCCGATCTGGGAAGCAAGCCGCGCCGGCAATGTCCAGCACTTAGGCGGCCCAGGCGATCCCTGGCAGGCGATTTTCCGACTCTTTTCCGTCCCGATTTCAAAAATTATATTTTTCTAATTTTAATATTACCCATATAATTCAGTTTTAATAAATAAAGTCGATTTATATAGTAACATAAAAACATGAAAAAAATTAAATTTTCGACGAACAATTAAAACAACGAATTGAACGGTCGTGATTCCAAATCACTAATCATTTAATCAAGCATTCCAAATGCAATATATCGTATATACGATCGTAAGACCTACGCTCCGATACCACTATTGGGATTCGGTGCCTAAAACAAAGGCCCAGCGGAAGCGATAAAGGAAAATTAATACGATCTGAATCCCTACGAGGATCGATCAAGTTGGTATATACAAATATATAAATGAAAACAAGAGTCGGATTTGAAACCATACCCTTGAAGTCCGTTGATTTAATGATTGTCTCGTCCACGAATTCGATCCGCCAAGCTCTTGAAATCCCGAGCACCGAAAGCACTGTGCGTCTACTTGCCACGCGCCGAAAAAACGATCGAAACGACTTCCACTTCGTTGTCCTCTAAGGACACAGGTAGAACAAAGTGGTATGAGCTATCAAATATAATCTAAAACACTCTAAGTGTATAGATATATTTTCTCTCTATTTTTCTCTCGATTTTTCTCCAAGAAAAACTCAAGAAGGAATGAAGAAGATAAAATGAAGAAGAAGAAGAAGTGTTGAGAAAAACAATTCTCTTTTTCCTTTGCTAAAAAATGCTGAGTCTTTTCTTCAAGTGAGTAAGTCTCACTTTTATTCTTCTACTTTACTTCTTTATAATTATTCTCCAAGAATAATACTAACCCCATTTTCCATGGTCTTCCACCAATTAAGGTGCAAAGTGAAGACCAAGACAAAAAATAAAAGGGGTGGTTCGGCCATCTAGAAGGACCGGAGAAATCCGGTCCGTTTCGAACTCTCTCGAGTCCAAACAGATAAATTTCGTTCTGTTCCGATGTATTTATATCAATTAATTAATCCAATTAATTAATTGTATCAAATACAAATTAATATAATTAATTTCTCCAAAAAATAATTATATCTTTGAATTAAATTAATTACCCAGTAATTTATTTAATTCATTAGGCCGTAAATTAATCTATCCAATAAATTAATTTAGACATCCAATGTCCCTAAATAAATTAGACATCTAATGTCCAATAAATTAGATATCCAATATCTAATATTTATAAAAGAGAGATTAAGCTCGATTCGTTCCGTCGTCAATCCTAATGCGCGACTCCGTAGGTCCGTCTCAGTCAGCAATGGGAGGAACCAAAGAGTAGTAGCACCACCTAGCCAGCCTGGTGGCCTACACTGTACCCCAATTGAGAACGAATGATTAAGATCATTCAAGAACCATTCTGTCGTGAATACCAGTATACGTATAAACACTTCTTTCAAATGTCCCGATCAAGTTATAGGGTCACGGTCAGTCAAAATCTATCTGTACTTGACGCTATGCACGCGTTAATGCAAATCGAGATCTTCGAGCTCTCGTGTATCCAATACAACTAGCTCCAATGCTTTGGCCAAAGACTTTTGATCTCATCTACCAATAACCGCATAGGACATATAACACGCTCACTAACGGGAGAAAGAATTCTATCTTGGTATTTAGTAGGACCTGCTACTTGCCCGTCAAGATGCACGTCGAGGTTGACCCCCACCTTCCGGTTTACAAGGTCTAACTACTCTAATGAAAATCTTGACGTCACAAGCACATCCCTACTAAATTCTCAAGTCGAAGGTTCACGAATACCTATCACAACCTTTCGATTCCGTCATTAACTGTCCCGGAGTGAAATCCATGTGACGAATCGTGGGTGAGTTGGTCCGAGTATACTAATCCAATTAGCATACCTATAACGTATGCTGCCACTAACCATTAGTGTTCGACATGCACTCTCCATGTCAAAGAACACGTCATACAAGTCTTCACATAAACTTAACGCACAATCAAGTTTCATCGACTTGCGAACGATTAAGTATTTGAGCTATAAACATTTCCAGTGCCGACCCCCTTATCCAATAAGGAGTGGAACATTTTGCTCTAAAATACACGGACTAGTTTCTATATGTATATTTACGAGTTAGGAATGCCAGTAACTACCAGTAAATAAAGAAACATGCATTGCCTTATATTAATGATTTACATAATTACAAGTACAATGTCCTCACTCAACATCCTCTGAGTGGCATTCGAGGGCATACTCCTAACACAACCGTCGTGGGCTCGGTGTGTGACTAAATTACACTAATCGATGGCTCACTGACGAAAGCCTCTTCAGATTGGGTGTCACTATCGAGTTAAGGAACTTTTATCGTGTTCGAATTCTCTGTCTTAGTCGGAGTCGGACATTTTTTCGCCGGCGATAGGTTTTGGTTGGGACCGTCGGGTTTTGTTACACAGAGAGAGAGGTTTTTTTGGACGAGAGATAAAGATTTTGTTGTGGGGCCGATTTTTGTTCTATTACTTTTCTATTTGTTTTATGTTTTTGTATATTTTAATAGTAATATATTTTGATATCAAAACTTATACTCTTAATTACTTTTATAATTTGGTACTCAAAAAGATAGAGCCCTTAAGTTTTATATTTATAGTGATTCATACTCTTTATAAAGTATAACTATATAAGTGAAAAATAATGATTGTTTCAACGAAAATATTTACGAATTTAAGATTTGGCCTGGGCAAATGGACGTAATGTAAGAATTAGAATGCGTTAGAATTGTTATTGTAAGTACTATTGTCTTGGTAGACAAAGAAATGTTGATTATGTCAAAATATTGTGTTACTAAGCAACGTAAATATGATGATATTCTGAAAAAAAAAAAAAAAAACTCCAACCACAAACTACCCTCTTGATGCAATAATAATTCACCAACACACCGAAACAAGATTGCAAATTACATGCATTAGTTTTACTATATGTTCTCCGGTGCGATACACCGCATAATATATTCTTTTATTAGAAAATAATTTTTCGATCTCTAAATTTATTTTTGATGATTTTCGACATGAGTATCTTATTAACGTAATATTAATAAAAGATTTATTGAGTATATTATGGGGTATAATATAATTCAAGAAAGAGTACCACATTAGCGGAGTGTTAAGTCAAGTAGTGTCATTACATGAACAAATTTCCTAGACATACCGAAAAAAAGTAGGAATAAATTTTAGGGACGAAAATAATATGTGATTAAGTCTTAATATATGTGTGTGTGTGCAGTGTATGTTTTATTATTTTTAGTTATTATAATTAAATAAATATCATAATTTATTTTTTATGTAAGAAATAAATGAGTTAATGTATTTTTATTTTGCATCAATTAATTTTACTGAAAATAAATATTCACATTTTTTCTAATATAATTTTTTTTGTGCAATCGGTCATTATTGTAAATTCATCAAATTTATTATATTCATATGGATGTCTAGTTGAAAATTGTGAAATAAAAATTAATTTGATCTATTTTTCATTAAAAATAAATTTGATTTAAAAAATTATAAATATTTAAAATTTTAAGCTAAAAAAATAAAGGAAGGATTTTTTTTATTGGTAGATGAGTGTAAGTTGTGGAATAAAACTCCCACAATATATATCTAGAATTTTTTTTTGGAAATTTAAGAATACATCTCTATATATAAACTTTATTTTAAAATAAAAAATCAAAAAATTTACAAAGTGACATGTGTCACGACTCTCTTTTGATAGAAGTATATATTTGTGTGAGGATTGTTGAAATTTGGGTGAAAAATAAGGTCTTGACAAATTGTAACAAAATAATTAAGTGGACTCCATATAAAGTAAATGAAAAAATACTTGAAAATCATAATTTACGTTCGCACTATATGATATTATCATTTGATATTTCTAAAAAA
Organism: Orobanche coerulescens; assembly: GCA_033398695.1. Lineage (NCBI taxonomy): Eukaryota > Viridiplantae > Streptophyta > Magnoliopsida > Lamiales > Orobanchaceae > Orobanche > Orobanche coerulescens. The sequence goes on along the minus strand of JAWKAU010000094.1, from coordinate 396,383 downwards.
CAAACAAATTCGGATGAATAAAAAATCATCAAAATTGACAATTATTGTGTTTTTTAATTTGAAATTTGAAAATATAGGATGATGTAGTTGAACTCCATCACATGTTGGTATTAAAAGGAAAAATGAGCTCCTTATTATGTCCATGTTAGATACTTCTTCCGTTCTTTTATTACTGCAACGTGTTGATTATTACACTGTTCACATACTCTCTTTTGACCATCTTTTGTGATTTATACATATGAAAAAATATAATCATGTAAGATCTTGTTAGATCCATCTCGAAATATACTTTCAAAATATCAATTTTTTATAATTTTAAAAATAAAGAATTAAAGATATTAATAATCAAAGTTGTGCAATGGCAAGCGTGAAAGTCCATATATTGCAATTATAAGAGAACGGAGGTAGTATTTGGATTTGGTCCGAAACAGCTACCCAAGTTCTTCGAGGAAAGATCTACACATGTGTGGGTTAGAAAAATTCAACATGCACACTTGCACGAGCTGCCGTCGGACGGCCGGCCAAGCGCTCGTCTCGTCTCGCATGGACTAGACTAGGATCGAGATCGGTCTGAGGCTTGGCCTTGCCTTGGCTTGGTTTAATTTTTAGCTTATGCTTGTGCTTGGAAAATGGGCTTAACGAACTTATTGTTTTGGAGCATTTTGTCACGGGACGGGAGTTCCGAAGCCCGTGCGGCGTCCCAGGGGCCCTCACACCCCGGGACCAGCCTATCCCACATAGCATGTCAACTGGTTTCGCCCTGTCATGGGCTCATTAGGGAGACAGCAGTAGCCCCCGACCAGTTGTGCCCTACCTGCAACGATCCCCTTCATAGTCAAGTCCTCGACCAGTGACAAGATCTCCGGACTAAACCGGGTCGGCATGCCTGACTCGGCCAGACCGATGCATCTGGGCAAACAACGCCTTAACGCTAATGTCGCAAGCTAACCAGAAGGCTCGCCTCATTTGGACGGTCAACACAGACACGACATATCGGGTCGTGACATCCTCCCCCACTCAAATCGCAGCACGTCCTCGTGCTGGGGAAGAATGTTTCTTTCCGCACACTGTATTGTCCCACGCACACAAAACGATCGTGGCCATTCACATACGACACCATACCCTTGATGGGCAGGCTCTTCACTCGCGCGCCTCACGCTAGCCCGCAGTGCGCCACGCACATACCACATCACCGATCGACATCAACCTTCACCCTACGCGCTTCCTGGCGTTAGTACCTCGGTTGAACGATGTTGTGTCAAGATTTATTCATCCCGACAGGCGATCGACTATAAGGCCGAGAGACCGAGTCAACACCAGTCAAACTATGGCTAGCTCGCCTAATCGAAGATACCAGACCACCATCAGGTACCTAGCGATCGACTCCCATGGCGATCGCCCTTTGGCATCTGGCGATCGACTCTAGTGCACGGCTAAGGACGGTCGACCTACGCCCCGAACAGAGATGATCGCCCGGTAAATTCATCGAAGACTGGATCTCAGAACAGCACCCACGTGCAGATCCACAAAAGGCGCTGATAGACAAGACCTTTGACTTCAGCCTGTCACCTACCTCACCTACTGACAAGTCCGCTGAAAGTTACGAAGTGGGACCGCTGTGATGGCTGACTCGGGATGCGTGCGAGCTCCCATTGGACCGTCACGGTGTTGCCATGACCGCGGACTTTAAGAGAATAAGCCCATGTGCTAAAAGACGATCGCCCGATTATTATAATACAGCAAAGGCGATCGCCCGGCATATCTAAATCCTATAAATAGAGAACCTCCTCCTACTGGAAAAAGGTTCCCAACTCATTCACTTACATTCCGAATTCATTCACGGAAATACAGAAGAACATACATACCATCAAGCTCCCAGCTTTCTCACCGGAATCTATCTCAGGATTTCTCTCTCCAAATCTCTCATCCAGAAGACGATCGGCAGAGGCAAGAAGTCTCCACAAGGCAGATTCCAAGAGATTCATATGCCCAGGAGCTCGAGCATACTGCTAAGATACGCTGTGAGAGACGGTCGATCTCTCACCGCTGCCACAGTTCATCCCCGTTACAAGAACTCACAGAGCATCACATCTGGTTCTTCCGGCAATCTACACGCTCACTAGCTAAGATAACAAGAATCTTTACACTCATTGTAATTGTATTCTTACATTAGTACTTGTATCCCCGAATATTAGTATTAATAATATCTCACGAGAGCATTCAAGCCCCGAGACTAACAACCCCGACAAATCTTGTGTTATTTATCTTTCTCACGGAAGTGTTCTCGCATTTGTTTGCTATCCATCCATTCCAGCAATATCTATCTCCGGATAATATTTTGGGTAGCAACAATTGGCGCTAAAGGAAAGGGATCTATACCTTCATTTTTCATTCCTACCATCCTGAAGAACACTCACTGTTCTCGGGGCATATACTTGAAGTGACACTCACTGCGCTTCAAAGAAAACCTTCAGAATCATGACATCCGCCGGTACATCGAAGAGAGCCACTCTCCGAACCGCCGGACACCATATCCCGGCTCAAACCGAACCCCATCCGACGACCGGGGTGTTGTTACCCAAAATATTATCCGAAGATAGTATTGCTGGAATGACCGAGTAACAAACAAATGCGAGAACACTTCCGTGAGAAAATAGATAACACAAGATTTGTCGGGGTTGTTAATCCCGGGCTTGAATGCTCTCGCGAGATGTTATTAATAAATATACTGTCGAGTACAAATATTAATGTTAGAATCTATTACAATGAGTGTAAAGACTTCTAGTTATCTAGGCTGTAGAGCGCGTAGATTGCCGGAAGAACCAAATATGTAAATCTGTGAGTTCTTGCTTGGGATGTATGATAAATGTGTATGAATATCACTATGAATGTATAAATGGTTGCCAGAAGAGTCTTTGATTCTCTTTCTGTGTGTATTTTGCACTGTATTCATGGTAAAACCGCGTCCCTTTTGGCCACTGCAGTGAGTTCTCTATTTATAGGGGACAAGGTAGTTGAGACCCCTCAGGCGATCGCGGGCGACCGCCGTTTTCTATATTATAATAAGATGGACGATCGTCCCGTCACGTGGGGCTGTTCCCTTAAATTCTGGGCATTGTTGGTGGCGGTATGTGCGAGCGATGGGAAGCCGGACGCGTCTGGTAGCTATCCGGGGTGGACCCACTTTGTACCTTTCGGCAGCCCTGTCGGTAGGTGTGGTAGGTGACAGGCTGGGGTCAAAGGTCCTATCTGTCGGCGCCCTTTGAAGATCCGCACGTGGGCCACCGTCCAAGATTCGGTCTTCGACGACTTTGACGGATGTTGGATCCATACGTGGCACGAGACGATTGCCTCTTGTTTGCTCATTAAAGACGATCGCCAGATATCAAAAGACGATCGCTGGGTACCAAAAGACGGTCGCCGTATTGTGCCGATCGCTGGGCATTTGCCCAGAGTATGTCTTCTATGGTTGGCTTCTCTGATCGTGATGCCGATCGCCTTTCGAGGTGTATTAATCGCCGCACAATAATTGCCCCCCAGCTCGCCTCGATGTTGAAAACACGGGGTGAGGTGGCACTGTTGGCGATTGCCGATTTTTAGCCGATCAGCCGACCTGAATTCAAATCTGGACGATCTCCTTTTGCGCTGGGAGCAGCGGGAAACGAAGGCGGGCTCTCGAAACGCTGCAAGGACATGTGTCGCGCTTCTGCTGGGGGAGTCCGACGGTTTGTCAGACTTGTCGCCTGGCGTGCCCTCGAAAAGACGCGTCCGCGGGATTCGAGGGCAGCATTTAATGCGTCCCCACTCTGACGGTTGCGATCCAGCCCTCGAGATTTCACCTATTTGCACTTAGACCCCCGCCTCCATCTATAAAAGGGCTAGGGCTTCTTCTCTTTTACTCTTTACGCGTCCTTGCATCCATAGCCGAAACTCTGCAAAAATTTCTGGAGCTTCTTGTGCCGATCGTCTTCTTTTCTTTAGGTAAGAAAAATCAATCTTCTCTCTCCCTTTACTTTCTATAATATGTCGGGAGAATCCAAAACCTTTGAGACCGGAAGTTCTTCCGCCGCTGCGGCTTCGCCTGACCGGGAGGAGATTACTGTTGGAGTCAACATGGAAACGGCCGTTGAGGCCATTCGTGCGGGGATTGCACCCGCAGAACTCGAAGAGCTTTTCAACGAGGCCACAGTGGCGAGGACGGCGGCGACGGCGGAGCAAGGGGGCTCGCCGGCGAATGAGGACGAACTGGAGCGGCTAACTTGGGAACGGCAGAGTGTTTTTGGCCCCGTCTATATGGCTTTTGCCAAGATTATGGAGGGGCTCGCCGGACCCTGTCCGTAATTTGACTTCGAAGCCTACTCCGCCGCTCATCCTTATGAACATGTGAAACGGAAGGTGTTTCGGGTCGCCGACCCGTCTCAGTGGACCCTTGGTAAGATCCGGAGTTCGGCGACCCGGAAAGACGTGAACCGCTGGAGGGCATAATATCATATTCCCTCTGACGTCTCCCTGCACATGCCATCGGAAAATGAACGTGCCGATCAACCGCCCGAGGGGATGGTTGCCGTTAGTGAGATGATCATGGAGGCCGGTCTGCGATTCCCTCTCCCATTCGCCGTCTCCTACTTGCTGATCGCCTGGAATCTGGCGCCGCTCCAACTGACGCCGAATGCTTGGCTACAGGTCATCTGCACTTTGACGCTGTTTGGCGGTCACCGGTTGTTCCGCCTCCTTTCTGCGATGGAGATGAACTATCTGTTTAAACTGGCTGCGCAGAAAGGGTCGATCGGCGGTAATCATATCCAAGGCCGAATTGGAAGAGTGGTCCTTGGTGTGCCGAACAAGACCCGCGGCGACCTGGCAAAATGGTGTTGGGTCGGCGAAGCATGGCGATCGGCATCGAGTGACAGACCGGAGGAGGAGTTGGAGATTCCTACCAATTTTCGGGAGAGGAATCCGAGTAAGGATTTTAACTCTCCCCTTGATTGAGCTTGTCTTGGACTGATCTAATTTTGTTTTCTTTTTGCAGGACCTCTCGTTCCAGCGATCGGCGATCTCCCTTTCGATTTCTTGATCGTTTGGGAGCGGATTCGTGCCTTGCCGGATTCCTTTATTGACGTTCGCTCGCTTGGTAACGAAATTCATCGGTTGGGGGCTCGATTGTTTCGCTTCCCTCGTCACTTGAGAGCTCCAGGTATAAACTTAAGTGGTGCTTCCTTGCTTGACGATCGTCTCCAGGAGGTCGTAGCGTTTAAGTAGTTGTCTAACTTGTTTGTATTTCTTCATTGACAGAGACTCATTTTCCCCTCTTTACCGAGCCACCACCAGAGATTGCCATGTACAATCCAGGACTCATTGGTCGTCTTCACTTGGGTAAGAAGACTGGTCGCGTTCCTGCGACGACGTCTCGCCCTGCTCCGGTGATGAGGCCTGCTGAGGTGCCGGTCGCCGAGCCGGTAGTTCAGGAAGAGGAACAACTTCAGTGCCGCAAGAGGCGGAGGTCGGAGGAGTCCCTGCCGATTACTGAGGCGGATGTGTCCATTCTTGAGCCTCCGGTTGCTGCGGCTCCTATTCCTGCCATCCCGATGACGGAGGGATCAGGCCCTAGGCCCTCGGCATCTGGCTCCCGGTCATCGGGCGGCCCCACGAAGAAGGTGGCGATCGCTGAGGCGGAAACCTCTCGGGGCAAGCCTTATTTTGGTCGCGATCCCGAGCTGGTCAACAGGTAAGAGAGGATCAAAATTTCCGAGTTAGGCATTCTGAGTAAGGTATAGGCTAACTCCTTGGTCTCTTTGGTTTGTGCTGCAGGGTCCGTCTTGCCGACCCGGACGTCGCTCCTATGGTGCTGGACTTCTTGTCGAGTAAGGCTCCGCAAAAGTCCCCCGACGTCCCTACTTACGTCCAGCAGGCTATCACCTCTCTGCCCAAGGCTTGGACGACCGATCTTGATGCGATCGCTCGTCGGCGATCTGGAGATACCATGCAGGCGACCATTGCCCTGGCTCTCCAGACGGCGACGATGGCCATCCAAGCTGCTAGGGATTTTGAGGGGCGACCCTCCACTGCTCGTCTCCATAGCGACCTCGAGGCCGCCCGGAATAAAAACATTGAATACGCCAACCGGATCAAGTCTATGGAGAAGGAGTATGTGGAGACGGCCAAAAGGGCTAAACAGGACGTTGACCGATTGAAGCAGGAGCTGAGCCGCTCCAAGGAGGCTGCCGACCGGTTCCGTGATCAGGAGAAGGAAACCCGCCGGAAGCATGCGGCTTCGCAGGAGGAGGCGGCCGGGCTGAAGGCGACGGTGGATCGGCTCAGCGGTGAGCTGGAGGCGGCGAAGAATGAGCTGGAGAAGGCCAAAGGGGAGAACGCCGCCAAGGTGGTCGAGCTGGCGGAGGCTGAGAAGACGACCGTGGAGTTGAAGGGGCAGCTGAAGGCGATCGAGACCGATCCCTATCTCAATGTGGCGCTCGTCAGCGAGTTCGCCTATTATTTGGCCTACGCCGATGCTGTCAGAGCCGCCAAGAAGGTAGGGATCGAGGTCGGTCCTCTTATAGAGAGCTTCAAGATTTATGCGCTTGAGCACCCTCTGCACCCGGAGTTCTCTTTGCCGATCCTTGACCTTGTCGACTTTGGGATCGACTTGAGTTGGTATACTGGCAAACTCATTCATCCTGAGGCCGATGGGGGGGCCCAAGCCGATCCGCAACCTGAGGGCGATGACCAGCCGGCGGGGCCTTGAGAGATATTTTTGTTTTCCTTGTATCTTGTAATTTTTGCTTTCTCTTTGTATTGCCTTCGGGCTTCATGTTGTACGAACTCCTTTTGATAATGAATGAAATATTCCTTGTTCGCACTGTGTCTTTTTTTATGTACGATCGATCTTGAATGTTTGCGTGCAATTTTTACAAGTATGTGTATGATTGCATCCGATGTCTTGTTCGTTCGACTGGTTGTGTGAATGTCGAATGTATTGACATGTTTCGAATCGAAATTCTTACTTGTAGATATTGTTTGAACAATGCCGATCGTCCTGCGTGTATTTGAGCGAAGCCGATCGGGTGCGGTTCCTTTCTTTCGATTGCACTTAGGACTAGCTCCCCTATTCACTGCCCCCTTGTTTTTGTTTACTTATCGTACGTAAGGGTAGAAAAACAAGTTTGTTAGGCGAGCTATCTTCAGTTTTTCCGACTCTGAGGGATCGTGCACGGTCGCGGAGTTCGATGGACCGATTTCTACGACCGTGTCTTTGTATGTGAGGGACATTGCCTATCCCGCGACTCACTTTATTGTGAGGGTCCTCCGTTAGGCTGCGCCTGCCTTGTATTTAAACGAAAGGTAGGCGATCTTGGTCTGGAGGAGTCCTTGCACGGGGCGTCGTCGGTTTATTCGACTCCATGTCCGTGGCTTTGTAAGCACCTTTCTACCTCGGGTCGGCACGTTAGATGACGACCCTCGATGGTATACGTTGTGACGGGGTAGGGACGCGTCGCCTTGTCCGAGTACATCATGTTAGATGACGTAATTTGAGGACGTGCGAACGTGTCCCCTGATCATTTTGGAGGGTCCTTTGGCTACGCCGGCCTCGTATTTAAACGAAGGGCGGGCGGTCTCAGCCCGAAGGAACCTTGCATGGGCGAAGCTGTCAGTTCCATCGACCTCCAGGACCATGGCTGTATTGATTCTTCCTCGGATCGTCATGATCAACGATCGTCGGCGGTATGCGATATGCCTGGTGGGGCGATCGCCAGAATAGATGGGATAGGAAAAAATCTTATTATATTCCTTGTACACTGGGCAGTTGAAATTGAGTACAAAATTTTTACTGGTAGTATTTTTTCAGATGCACGGCGTTCCAGGGGTATTGATCCGGGGTACCGTCAAGATGTTCAAGTTCGTAGGCTCCCTTAGTCAGCCATTTAGATATCCTAAAAGGTCCTTCCCAGTTCGGACCAAAAACGCCTGTGTGGGTTTGGATCTTCTTGAGGACGAGATCGCCCACTTGAAACCTTCTTTCTTTGACCTTTGAATTGAAGAACTTCTCGGCTCTCCTTTTGTGGATTGTGTTCTTCATTTCTGAGGTCAGCCGTCGTTCTTCGAGCATGTCTAGGTCGATTCGTCGGGCCACATCGTTGTCGGTCGTCATCTCCTGTTCGGTTCGATGGCTGAGGACGGAGATCTCCGAAGGAATCACCGCTTCTGTTCCGAAGGCGAGGGCGAATGGGGTTTCGCCGGTTGAATTACGGGTCGTCGTTCGATAAGACCACAAAACGTCTGGAAGCTCGCTCGTCCATCGCCCTTGCCTGGATTCGAGTCGCGCTTTAATTGTTTGTTTGAGGATCTTGTACACAGCCTCTACCTGTCCGTTTGTCTGAGGGTGATAGGGTGCTGAAAACAATCTTTTGATTCCCCATTTCTCACAGAATTGCATGACTTCTAAGCCGTCGAACTGCTTTCCGTTGTCGGAGATGATGGCCTGGGGCAGACCGAATCGGCATACGATGTTTCTCCAGATAAACTTGATCACTTGCTCTTGGCCGATCTTGTTGAGCGGTTCGGCCTCAGCCCATTTGGTGAAATAGTCGACCCCTATGATGGCGAACTTACAACCCCTGGAGCCGTCGGCAAGGGACCTATAAGGTCGATGCCCCATTGCGCAAATGGCCAAGGGCTATACATGGAGGTGAGCTGTTCGGGGGATAGTTTAATGTTGGGGCCCATTATCTGACACCTATGACACGATCTGGCATAGGCGATCGCATCCTTCTGAAGTGATGGCTAGAAAAAACCTTGCCTGGTTGTCTTATGGATGAGAGCTCGACCGCCCGCATGGTTTCCGCAAATCCCGTCATGGATCTCGGCTAAAATGAGCCGACCTTCCTCCGGTGTAATACACTTGAGGAGGGGAAGGCTGAAGGCTCGCTTGTAAAGCCGGTCGTCCAATTGGGTATATCTGGTCGCACGGTGCTGTAGTTGGCGAGCTTTAACACGGTCATCAGGGACCGTTCCGTCCTTTAAGTATTTGATGAACGGAGTCATCCAGTTCTCCTCGGCGATGGCGACCGTGGTAACCAGGCTTCTGTCGATCGCCGGCCTTGCTGACTTTGTGATTTGGATATTGGAGAAATCGGCTGCCCCATCCGATGATGCTAGTTTGGAAAGGGAATCGACCTGGGAGTTGTGCTCTCTCGGGACTTGTTCGATTAGCACTTCTTCAAATTTTGTGCACATTTCGGCGACCAGCTCTTGGTATTTGACCATCTGTTCGCCCCGCGCTTCATATTCTCCCTTGACTTGGTTCACGACCAAAAGTGAGTCCATGAAGATATGGAGGCGACGAACATCTAGGGCGAGGGCTAGATCGAGCCCGCCTACCAAGGCTTTGTATTCAGCTTCATTGTTGGTCGCGCGAAAGCTGAAACACACAGCATTAGTGAAACTTTGTCCGTCTGGACTGATGAGGACAATCCCTGCCCCTGCTCTCGAATTGGTCGCCGAGCCATCCACATATAACTTCCAGGCAGGTCGGCCGACCTGGGTTGGACTGTGAGGGAACGTTAGTTCCACCACGAAGTCCGCCAGAGCTTGGCCTTTGATCGCCGTTCGAGGAGCGTAAGTGATACCATATTGGGCGATCTCCAGTGACCACTTGAGAAGTCGCCCGTTGGTGTCTGGTCGATGTAGAACTTGTCTTAGAGGTAGAGTTGTCAGGACTTCCACTTGATGTTCGAAGAAATAAGCCCTTAGTTTACGGACACTCATGACAAGGGCGTAGGCGATCTTCTCCAATGGTGTATAGCGTGTTTCAGCATCGTGGAGCACTTGACTAACATAGTAGATCGGCAAGTGGGCTTGTCCCTTCGCTCGCACCAGAACGGCACTTAGTGCGACCTCCGAGGCTGCCAGGTAAAGGAATAGTTTCTCACCGTGGATCGGCTTTGCCAGGATCTGGGGGTTAGATAGATATTCCTTTATTTTGGCGAACGCTATCTGACTTTCCTTCGTCCATGCGAACTTCTTTTTCTTGATGGTCGTGAAGAAAGGCTTGCTTTTATCGCCGAGTCGAGATATGAAACGGTTGAGGGCGGCTAGACAACCTATAAGGCGTTGTACCTGCTTGATGTTTCGCGGCTTCTGCATGTCAAGGATCGCCTGTATCTTGGTGGGGTTCGCCTCGATCCCCCTTTGTCTCACAATGTGCCCCAGGAATTTCCCGGAGCCCACCCCGAAGTTGCATTTCTTGGGGTTTAGCTTCATGTTGAATCTTTCGAGGATGGCGAACGTCTCGGCGAGATCATTGAGGTGATCTTCCTTCTTGAGGCTTTTGACCACGATGTCGTCAATGTATACCTCCATGGTCTTGCCGATCTGATTGGCGAACATTCTGTTGACTAGTCGCTGGTAGGTTGCCCCTGCGTTTTTTAAGCCGAACGGCATTCGGACCCAAAAGTATATGTCTTTTTCCGTGTGGAAAGATGTGTGTTTTATGTCTTTCTCCGCCATTGGGATTTGATGATATCCGGCGAAGGCATCCATAAACGACATCATTTCGCAACCTGTTGTGCTATCGACCAAGTGATCAATATGAGGCATCGGAAAGTGGTCTTTTGGACATGCCGCGTTGAGGTCGGTGAAGTCGATGCATAACCTCCAGGAACCAGTTGGCTTCTTGACGAGTACCGCGTTGGCGACCCATTATGGTTCGTCTGTAGCTACCCCGATTAATTTGTTGTTGAGTAATTTTTGGACTTCTACGTCGAGCGTCGCGTATTTTTTGGGATCGAATTTCCTACGTTTTTGGTGAACAGGCTTCATTGCCGGGTCGATCTTTAGATAGTGGCAAGCGTGCTCAGGACTTATGCCGACCATATCTTGATGCGACCAGGTAAAGACTCCGATGTTCTTACATAGCAAATTGATCAGATCCCCTTTTAGTTCGCGGTCGATGCTTGCGCCGATCTGTACTTCCCGTTCTGGATGAGCCGGATCTATCGTTATACTCTCCAACTCTTCGACGGGGACGGTCGCCTCTCGTTTGGAACGATTTCTGGACTCGATTCTTGGATCGATGCGAGACTTGGCTCGAAACCGATCCTTGGCTCGATGTCGTCCGTTAACCGAACCGAGATGGCGTCCCCTGAGTCGGGTTGGTATGATGCGCTCGGCTCGTCGATCTCCATGGGTTGATCGTCGATCGTTTCAATGTTACATATAGCATGGGAAGTATTGAAAGCAGTAACGACATAGGAATAATTCAAACATCTTTTTGCCATTAGCTGATCTCCTTTTACAGTACCGACCGTCCCATCGGCAGTGGGGAATTTGATACAGTAAAAGAAAGACGAGGCGACCGCCTCAAAGGTTTTTAAAAAGGGGCGACCTAGGAACCCATTATAGATGTTGGGCCTATCTATGATTACAAAACTTAGGTTTCTAGTAATCCTAACCTTGGGATCATAAAAGCATATTAGCTCGACGGAGAGCTTGATCCTCCCGTAGGCTTGGACTGTGTTGTCGCCGAACCCTTGGAGCACGGTGTCGAACGGCTTGATGAATTTGATTAAGTTGCCGAGTTGGTCTATGGCGGATTTGAATATGATGTTGCAGAAACTCCCATTGTCGACCAGCACGCGATCGACCGACTTCCCAAGGATGCAGGCGGAGATCACCAGTGCATCCTCTTTGGGGCACTGCACTCCCTCCCTGTCCTTGTTGGAGAAGGTGATGAGTGCGTCTTTAGAAATGGTCGGCTCCGGAGGTACCACGGTATGGACCCCGGCGAACGCCCTCAGCTCGGCCTTTCGCTTCCTGTTTGACATGGTGGAAACCAGGGAAAGACCCCCGAGGTTTCCATCTCCTGCTTGAAGCATGTTGATCCGACCGCCCGGGTTGATCGGAGGGATCGACTCATCAGAGTACTCCGGCTCATGCTTGATTTTGGCGACCAGATTGGGAGGAGTTCTTTTGTTTGGTCGGCGCTCGCGCCCTTCGGCTCTCTCCGTCCTAGGTTCTGGCTTGGTGACCAAGTTGTCCAGTTTGCCTTCCTCAAACAGTCGCCAGAGCTGACTGAGGAGGTCGCGGCATTGGCTGGTGTTGTGGCCGGGACTCTTGTGGTATGCACAGAATTTGCTGCGATCTAGGTGACCGTGGTCCCTTATCGGCTTTGGTTTGGAAAGCCACTCGCGACCCTTGATTGCATTGAAGATGTGGGCCGGAGATAAGTTGAGGTTGTGGAGAAGGTGGACCTCTATATCCTCGAAGGCTTTGAACTCGCCCGGCGGTTTGGCGACCGCCTTTCTGGGCTTGGCGACCGCCTTCTTCTAGACATGGGATGGCGCCTTTTCTTCTCCAGAGGGTCCTTCGCCTAAGCGGAGGGAAAGCATCCTCTGCCTGGCCAGAAAATCGGCGGCTCTGCCGCGGAAGACCGAGTAGGTCGGGGGGATATCCTTTGTGAGGTGCCTGAACATGGGCGAGCGTCCGTGGAATCCGCTCAGGACTGAGTGGAGAGCGAGCTCGTCGCTGATGGGTTTGCCGGTGAGGACTATCTCGTCTACCCGGTCAATCTAATCTTCATCTGACTCGTCCTTCCCCTGCCTGATTTTCATCACGCGGTGGGGACCTTCTGGCCGAACGACTTTGGCGGCGAAGTACGACGTGAAGTCGTTCGCCAAATTTTCAAAGCAATTGATTGAGCGGGGTGGTAGTGAGATGTACCACCTGTGGGCGAGGTCGCCTAGGGTTAATGGGAACATCCGACACTTGGTCGCATCTGACGCTCCGCATCCGGTCATGTAGATCCGGAACTTGCTCAAGTGGGTTTCCGGATCCGATCTCCCCTCATATAGAGGTGTTTGTGGGGGATTGATCGTTGGTTGGACTGGGGCGAGCTCGATCTGAGCCATGAGTGGTTCGCTTGGCCCAACGATCGATCTCCTGGCGCCTGCCCCATTTTCCAGGAGCGCCTTCATCTCGTCGAGCTGGCGTTGCATGGCGGCCATCGCTGTCGCCTGACTGCTCGCCGATTGGCTCTCAGAGCGCGAACCAAGGCGATCGTGTACTGATCCCCTGCCCGGCGGATGGCCGATGGAGTGATGGTGGGCGAGTCGTAGGCCTTCCGTCGCTCCCTGAGGATGGCTATAGCCTCCTCAATCTGTTCCGTGGTCTGGAACTGATCGAGTGAGAGGCTAGAACCGTCCCTCGGGGGCGGGAGTGAGAGCCTAGCGTCGCCACAGTCGCCTTCCGCCGTGGGCTGGGATTCGGTCTGGGCCGGAACGAGATTTCCGGCGGATCTTAGGGTGGCTCTCTTGGAGGTCGTTGCAGATGTCATTTTTCTGAAGGCTTTTCTATTGAAGAACAGTGAGTGTTTCTTCAAGTGTATGTCCGGAGAACAGTGAGTGTTCTTCGAGACGGTAGGAAAAAAAAGTGAAGGTTTAGATTCCCCTTCCTCTAGCGCCAATTGTTGTTACCCAAAATATTATCCGAAGATAGTATTGCTGGAATGACCGAGTAACAAACAAATGCGAGAACACTTCCGTGAGAAAATAGATAACACAAGATTTGCCGGGGTTGTTAATCCCGGGCTTGAATGCTCTCGCGAGATGTTATTAATAAATATACTGTCGAGTACAATTATTAATGTTAGAATCTATTACAATGAGTGTAAAGACTTCTAGTTATCTAGGCTGTAGAGCGCGTAGATTGCCGGAAGAACCAGATATGTAAATCCGTGAGTTCTTGCTTGGGATGTATGATAAATGTGTATGAATATCACTATGAATGTATAAATGGTTGCCAGAAGAGTCTTTGATTCTCTTTCTGTGTGTATTTTGCACTGTATTCATGGTAAAACCGCGTCCCTTTTGGCCACTGCAGTGAGTTCTCTATTTATAGGGGACAAGGTAGTTGGGACCCCTCAGGCGATCGCGGGCAACCGCCGTTTTCTATATTATAATAAGATGGCCGATCGTCCCGTCACGTGGGGCTGTTCCCTTAAAGTCTGGGGCCGTTGTTGGTGGCCAGCTGTGCGAGCCAATGGGAAGCCAGCACGCGTCCTGGGTAGCTGTCCGGGGTGGACCCACTTTGTACCTTTCGGCGGCCCTGTCGGTAGGTGTGGTAGGTGACAGGCTGGAGTCAAAGATCCTATCTGTCGGCGCCCTTTGAAGATCTGCATGTGGGCCACCGTCCAAGATTCGGTCTTCGACAACTTTGACGGATGTTGGATCCATACGTGGCACGAGACGATCGCCTCTTGTTCGCTCATTAAAGACGATCGCCAGATATCAAAAGACGATCGCTGGGTACCAAAAGACGGTCGCCGTATTGTGCCGGTCGCTGGGCGTTTGCCTAAAGTATGTCTTCTATGGTTGGCTTCTCTGATCGTGATGCCGATCACCTTTCGAGGCGTATTAATCGCCGCACAACACAGGGGAAGCCTCGGCAACGCGAGACTCTCGATCCCGCACCTGAGAGATAGCCCCAACCTCTCACTCGACCAGTTCCAAACCGAGGAACAGATCGAGGAGGCTATGGCCATCCTAGAGGAGCGACGAAGAGCATGTGCGTCACCCGCAATAACTCCCTCGATCGTCCGCCGCATGGGAAAACGGAAATTCAACGGGCTACTAGGCGAGCGATCGTCAGAAATCCCCAATTCGCGAGAAAGGGATCTCGCACGACCGGACGGATCCGTATTCAATCGCTTTGGGCGCGACCCATCCTGACGACCGGGGCATTCTGTTTCCAACCACGAAAAGACGGAATCCGAATCCATCACCAGGAGTTCAACCTACCCAACTCACAGCCGAACGCAGGTCATCCGTCTGACTCCCGCCCCGATCGCCAGGGGATCAGTACTCGATCGCCTCAGTTCTCGCTCCGAGCGTCGAGCCGCGAGCAGCCAGGCCACGGCGATGGCGGCTATACAACGTCAGCTCGACGAGATGAAAGCACTCTTGGACACTGGGGCAAGCGCCAGTAGAAAGATCACCGGGCCGACTGAGCCACTCGTGGTCCACATCGAGCTTGCCCCCGTGCAACCAACGATCGCTCCTCCCAAAACACCTCTGTATGAAGGGAGATCGGACCCCGAAACCCACCTGAGTAAATTCCGAATCTACATGACTGGGTGTGGGGCATCTGATGCAACCAAGTGCCGGATCTTCCCGTTAACATTGGGCGAGCTGGCCCATAGGTGGTACGCCTCACTACCACCACGATCGATCATCTCCTTTGAGAAACTGGCGAATGAATTCACGTCATACTTCGCCACCAAGGTCGCCAGACCAGAAGGCCCCCACCGCGTGATGAAAATCAGGTAGGGGAAAGACGAAACCGACGCAGATTACATCGACCGAGTATACGAAATCATCCTCACAGGCGAACCCGTCAGTGACGAGCTCGCTCTCTATTCGGTCCTGGGGGGATTCTACGGTCATTCACCCATGTTTAGACATCTCACCAAGGATATTACCCCAACCTACGCGATCTTCCGCGCTAAGTCTGCCGACTTTCTGGCCAGGCAAATGCTACTCACCCTCCACCTAGGCGAGGAAACGCCACCTTCTTTCCAGAAGATGACGATCGCCAAAGCAAAGAAGACGACCGCCAAAACAAAGAAGGCGATCACCAAGCTACCCGGAGATCTCAAGGCCTTCGAGGACATGGAAGCCCATCTCTTCCAAACGTTCAACCGAACTCCGGCCCACATTTTCTATGCCATCAAGGGGCACGAACCGCTAAACAAGACAAAGGCGATAAGGGACCACGGTCACCTGGACAACAATCAATATTATGCCTACCATAAGAGTCCCGGCCACAACACCAACCAATGCCGCGACCTCCTCAAACAGCTCTGGAGATTGTTCGAGGAGGGAAAGTTGGACAGCCTATTGGCTTAGCCGAAGCCCCTATCAATCTCTATACACGATCGTCCGAGTCGAACACAAACAGGTTGGGAAGCTCATACGATCCGACCCCTAGATCAACCCCGGCGATCGTCTCTACATGCTTCAATAAAGAGAAGGGAACCTCGGAAGTCTCTCCCCGATCTCCCTCCTCATTAAAGAAACTGGAGGACTCGTTCGCCATCTACAGTTCACCATCTAACGTGATGGACTAAGGCACGAGATCGCCTCCCCCACACAACGTACACCGTCGAAGGTCGGCATCTACATGACGATCCGAGGTAGAAGAGTGCAGCCATGGTCCTGGTGGTCGATGGAACCGACTGCTTAGGCCATGCAAGGTCCCTTTGGGCCAAGATCGCCCGCCCTTCATTTGAATACGAGGCCGGCGTAGTCTGAGGGCCCTCCAAAACTAATCAGTGGACACGATCGCCCGCCCTCAAAGTTTCATCATTCAACATGGTGAACCCGGACAATGCGACGCGCCACTACCCCCATCTCAACGTACACCATCGAGGGTCGCCATCGTCATGGCGACCTGAGGTGGAAGCAGAGCTAACAAGCCGTGGGCGTGGAGTTGAATCATCCGACGCTGCCCCGCGCAAGGACTCCTCTAGACCAAGACCGCACGCCCTTCGTTTAAATACGAGGCGAGGCGCAGCCTAACAGAGGACCCTCACAATAAAATGAGTCACGAGACAGACAATGTCATTCGCGCAAAAGACATGGTCATGGAGTCGGTCCATCGAACTCCGCGATCGTGCACGGTTCCTCAAGACGGACGACCGTCCTCGAGGATTCGACAAAATTGAAGACCGCTCACTCGACGAATTATTTTCATCCCCTTACTTTCACTAAGTGAATAAAAACAAGGGGGAAGAGTGCGGACTACCTAAATGACGATCGTCCCTATTCAACCACATACGGAGATCGCCATTTTTCAGATGTTGTGCAGTGATCGAATTTGTTGTAAAAGTTATCTTTATGAGTTTATCAATTCATTTGGAACTACCCTCGCAACAATCTCTCCTCACACATTTGTACAAAGTCAAACAAAGACTCAAAAATAGCAATCATTCAAGTGATAAGTCAGAAAATCAAACATTCATTTCATTGCTTGAAGGATTAAAATACATGGTCGCCCGAAGGCCAAAATGCTACAAAGAGAAAACTACAAAACTACGAGACAAAAAGCTAAAACAAACAAGCAAGAGTGAAGAGCCTCAGCCCCCTCCTGGCCTTCGCCTTCAGTCGTCGGCTCGACCTGCGACCCTTCCCCAGTTTCCGGAGCGGCCTCCCCGTCCTCCGGATCGTCAGGATGAACGAGGTTCGCCGGAGTCGGATACCAGCTCAGATCCATGCCAAGCTCCGAGAGATCCAAAATCGGCAAGGAGAAAGCCGGATGGAGAGGATGCTCCAGCGCATATGCCTTGAAATTCTCGGCAAGAGGGTCGACCTCCAGCCCTCCCTTCTTGGCAGCCCGGATCGAGTCAGCGAACGCCATATAATAGGCAAACTCGCTGACAACTCCAAGTTAAGGAAGGGATTGGCCTTGGTCGCCTCTACCTCCCCTTTCAGCTCCGCCATCGCCTGTTGCAACCCTTGGAGCTCGACCTCCCTCACAACTATCTTCTCCCTCGACTCCGCCAGCTCGCTAGTCAACCGAGCGATCGTCACCTTCTGACGATCGGCCTCCTCCTCAGCAACCTTCTGCGCCCGGACGGCATTCGTCATCCTATCCCGGAATCGGTCAACCGCCAAACGAGACATCTCGGTTTCCTTCCTCGCCAGCTCAAGCTCTTGCCTCGCCCGTTTGGCTGCCTCCAAAGAGTCCTTCTCCATTGCCGCGATCTTGTTGGCGAACTCGGCGTTCTCTTTCCGAGCCGCCTCGAGATCCGCCTGCAGGCGAATAGTGGAAGGTCGCCCCTCAAACTCCTGTGCAGCCTGGACAGCCATGGTCGCCGTCTGGAGAGAAAGGGTGAGAACAGCCTACATCGTACTCCCCGATCGCTGACGAGCGATCGCATCTAGATCGATAGTCCAGGTCTTCGGTAGAGCAGAAACGGCCTTGCTGACGTATTGCGGGATGTCACAGGACTGGCGAGGAGATCGGCTCACTAAGAAATCCAACACCATCGGCGGGCAAGATGGATCTGTGCGACGGATCCTACATCAAAACAACAAAGTTAACACAACTCCTACGCAAATGCAAGTTTCAACCCAAAAATGCAATCTACCTCTCAGCCCTCTCGGGGTCGCGACCGAAGTACGGTTTCCCTCGAGGAGTCTCAGCGTGAGAGATTGCCATCTCTCGCATAAAAGCCGCAGAGGGCGGCTCATTCTCCGGAGAGAGAACGGTGATCGGAGGCGTGGCGATCGGCACCTCATTGGCGGGGGCAGGAACTGGAGTTTCTTCCAGCCTCGGACTTTTACGATTCGTTCGAAGCCCCTCCTCCGGAGCTCCTTCCTCAGCCACGATCGGCTCTACGCGGGGCTCCGCCTCCGGAATAATTGGCAGCGCAACAGGTGGGCCAGAGACGACTTCTTGTGGCGGAGACGGCCCAGAACTCTAGGATTCGACATGGCGATCTCCGGTGGGGGTTCCAAAAAGCGAGGAAAGCGAACCTCTACAGTTAAGACGATCGGTAAACAGTTAGATATTTTCCTCAAGGCGATCGCCTAGAAAGTGAAGGTCGCAGAAACTCATACCTGGTACCGAGAGATGTCTCGGGAAACGGAATAGCCGAGCCGACAACCAACGACTTTCCTTATTGATCCGGCTAGCGTCAAGGTCGTCGTCCGACAAGCTCCTTATCCGCTCCCAGACAACCAGGAAATCAAAGGGCAGCTCCTCGACCACCGGAATGTGAAAACCTGCAAAGCCGAAATCAAATTAGATCAGTTCAAAACACATCCGAACGAAGGAGAGTCTAAACCCTTACCGGGATTCCTCTCCCGAAACTCAGTAGGGATCTCCAGCTCTCCCGAAGGATTGTCGCTCGCAGAAGCCCTCCACGCGCCGGCAACCCAGAACCACTTCGACGGGTCGCCCCGCGCCTTATTCGGGACTCCGAGGATTACCCGACCAGATCGGCCTGAATATGGTAACCTCCGACCAACCCTTTCTGAGCCGTCAGCTTGAACAAATGGTTCATCTCCGACGGCGATGGGAGGCAGTACAGGCGTTGACCGCCGAAAAGAGTGAGAGTACAGATTATCTAGAGCCAAGCGTTCGGCGTCAGCTGAAGTGGCGCCACGTTCCAAGCGTCCAGCAGGTGGGAGACAGCAAAAGATAGAGGGAAGTGTAGCCCGGCCTCCATAATCGCCTCATTCACGGCGACCATACCCATCGGGGGTTGATCGGCACGCTCATTCTCCGCCGGCGCAAATATTTCCACATCTGAAGGAACGTGGAACCTCTTCCTCCAGACGGCCAGATCTTTCCTGGTCGCCGAACTCCGGATTTGGCCAAGCGACCACAAAGATCGCTGCGCAGCCCGGTATTGCGACCGTTTGGAAAGCTGATAGGGGTAGGCAATCGAGTAACCCCGGAAATCGAATCTCGGAGACGAACCGGCTAACTTCTCCATAATCTCAGCAAAAGCCAGATAGGCCCAGCCGAAAGCGCTATGCTGCTCCCGATGAGGCCTGTCGCGGATCTCTCTCCATCTGCGATAAATGCGTCTTGGCCGCTTCCTTAGTGACGTCGGCTTCATTAAATAAAGCCTTGATTTCAGCAGGGTCAATTCCGGCCCGAATAGCCTCAGCGACCGTCTCCAGGTGGAAGTCAGAAGAAGGTCCTCTCCGGACGATGGCGTTCGGCGGTGGCCAGTACCCACTCCATGTGATGATGACGTTCCAGCCATTCTCAAAGAAAGAAAGGAGAAAAGGATTTTTTCTTACCCAAAGATGAAATTGATCGACGATCGGCAGTCGAATCTCTCAGAAGCATTCTTCAGCAAAGTCCTTTTTTCTCCAGTGATGAAGCGCTTAAGAGTTTTGACGTTGCGTCCTCACGTCCTTTTATAGGAGGCGAAAAGGACTCCTGTGCAATTAAGAAGAATCTCAGGGGTCGGAAGTGCAGTCGTCGCATTTATTGACTCCCTCGAGACCCGCGTACGCGTCTTTTCAAGGACGCGTTAGTCGAGGAGTCCTTAATAACCGTTGATATCCTCCAACAGAAGCCCGACACGTGTGCGGAGACTTATCCACGCCCTTTGCCATTTCCCGCGCAGTTTAGCGGCCAACCAGGTCGTCCAAACTCAGAATCTATCAGCTCAAAGATGATCGCCAGTTCAGTTAAACGCAGAGTCGCTCGTCAAAAGTTCAGCGATCGCCAGCAGAACCACCTCACCCCACGTTTCCAACATAGGAGCGAGCTGGGGGGCAATTGTTGTGTCAAGATTTATTCATCCCGACAGGCGATCGACTATAAGGCCGAGCGACCGAGTCAACACCAGTCAAATTATGGCTAGCTCGCCTAATCGAAGATACCAGACCACCATCAGGTACCTAGCGATCGACTCCCATGGCGATCGCCCTTTGGCATCTGGCGATCGACTCTAGTGCATGGCTAAGGACGGTCGACCTACGCCCCGAACAGAGACGATCGCCCGGTAAAGTCATCGAAGACTGGATCTCAGAACAGCACCCACGTGCAGATCCACAAAAGACGCTGATAGACAAGACCTTTGACTTCAGCCTGTCACCTACCTCACCTACTGACAAGTCCGCCGAAAGTTACGAAGTGGGACCGCTGTGGCTGACTCGGGATGCGTGCGAGCTCCCATTGGACCGATCTGGTTTGCCAAAGCATGCAGACTTTAAGGGAACAAGCCCATGTGCTAAAAGACGATCGCCCGATTATTATAATATAGCAAAAGCGATCGCCCGGCATATCCAAGTCCTATAAATAGAGAACCTCCTCCTACTGGAAAAAGGTTCCCAACTCATTCACTTACATTCCGAATTCATTCACGGAAATACAGAAGAACATACATACCATCAAGCTCCCAGCTTTCTCGCCGGAATCCATCTCAGGATTTCTCTCTCCGAATCTCTCATCCAGAAGACGATCGGCAGAGCCAAGAAGTCTCCACAAGGCAGATTCCAAGAGATTCATAAGCCCATGAGCTCGAGCATACTGCTAAGATACGCCGTGAGAGACGGTCGATCTCTCACCGCCGCCACAGTTCATCCCCGTTACAAGAACTCACTGAGCATCACATCTGGTTCTTCCGGCAATCTACACGCTCACTAGCTAAGATAACAAGAATCTTTACACTCATTGTAATTGTATTCTCACATTAGTACTTGTATCCCCGAATATTAGTATTAATAATATCTCGCGAGAGCATTCAAGCCCGGGACTAACAACCCCGGCAAATCTTGTGTTATTTATCTTTCTCACGGAAGTGTTCTCGCATTTGTTTTCTATCCATCCATTCCAGCAATATCTATCTCCGGATAATATTTTGGGTAGCAACAAACGGCATTCCCTCAGCCGCTCCATTTTTCCCGCATGTCGAGGTTCCCACAATGGCCCACGATGATCCACGCTCTTACACCCCGGTCACCGAAAGGTGGAGCTACCAAAAGTGCGCAATACAAGTGTGTCCACATTCCGGACCATCTGATCTCACAAGCCTAGGACCACCTCTCATTCCGGCATAGAATCGGTTCATGTTCTCCGCCTAGAAGCCTTGTCAGGAGCCGCACTTTGATCGTGCCCTCTTTACACCGGCGTTCACTCCCCGCCCTCATCGGTTTCGGCAGAACTTGACCACAACCGAACCATGTCGTACTGAGAGAGGTTTCGGCTCCGATACCATTTGTCACGGGACGGGAGTTTCGAAGCCCGTGCGGCGTCCCAAGGGCCCTCACACCCCGGGACCAGCCTATCCCACATAGCATGCCAACTGGTTTCGCCCTGCCATGGGCTCATCAGGGAGACGGCAGTAGCCCCCGACCAGTTGTGCCCTACCCGCAATGATCCCCTTCATTGTCAAGTCCTCGACCAGTGACAAGCTCTCCGGACTAAACCGGGTCGGCAGGCCTGACTCGGCCAGACCGATGCATCCGGGCAAACAACGCCTTAATGCTAATGTCGCCCCCTTTTACCCCTCTTGTGGCAAGCTAACCAGAAGGCACGCCTCATTTGGACGGTCAACACAGACACGACATATCGGGTCATGACATTGTGCTTGGGCATGGGCCTAACAAATTTATCATTTTAGACCAGAGACCTTTTCAGAAGTGCAGTTCGGTTCTCGGAATATTTTTTTGAGTACAAAGGCTTTTCAAATGGTACTTGTATTGAAAACACACACACACACACACACACACACACACATATATATATATATATATATATATATATATATGTATATATATATATATATAATTTTAGTTTCGCTCATGTATTTTAATATACTAAGAGCAGTTCCAACAGATCTCCTAAAATTATCTTAACTTTACATTTAGGTTAAAATAAGTGAAAATAAGTTAAAAAGTGCATCCAACAGATCCCTAAAATAGATGGGTTCCCAAAATTTTTTACAACTCTCTATTTTTAATTCTAAATTTACGCCCACTCTAAATTTATTTTAAACTTATAATAGGTCCCATGTGAAATTATTATTTTTACGTAGAAAATAGGATATCTGGTGTATGCATTTGTAAATTAGGGGACACAAAATAGTATATGGGAGCTTTAGGGGGTAATTTTTAAAAATTAAATAATTGTTAAAGTACAAAACTATGAAAATAAATAAAAAATATATTTTTCTTCAATACTCTTATATTTTTATATGGAAATATTTTTAATCATCTAAATATATCATAATTATATTTAAATTACTTTATATATATATATATATATACTATATGGATGTCAAATTAAAGAGCATGAAGTAAGAATTAGATTGATATTTTTTTATCAAAAATAAAATTAATACGAAAAAGTTCCCTCTAACCCCCATCCCAAATCAAACGTCCAATTTTTTTATTTTTAAAAGACAACTAACGTGGAAATGATACATGTTTATTTAGTTTTTTTGTGACTCTCCTTTAATATTAAGTATGGATAACATTTCTCTAATAATTGTGTTTGATGAAACACAACTGTCAAGACTTTAAATTATACTCATTGAATTCGAAATTTTATTTTTGGCATCATCATATTGATATTTGAAAGAAGACATAATCTAGCCATATTACTTAGTAAATCATAATATTTGTCATGCAACTTAGTTTGTACAAATTGCAGCCAAAAAGAACAAATTTGGATAAATTTACCCCTGACCTCCCTTATTTCTCTCTCTGCCTCTCTCTCTTACTCATCCCCCCTAGGACTGTTAGCGGTCCGAGTGAACTCGAAACCCGGTCATGAACCGGACCGAAATACCCGGGACCGAAACTCACCCGAAAACTAACGAGTTCGGATTCGAGTTCTAAACATTGAACCGAAACCGATAAGACCCGGACCGATAAAACCGAAAAGAAACCCGGTAATAAATTTAAAAAAGGTTTATATGTATTTTATAATTTATCTATTTTATACATATATTATTAATACGTTTTGCATGTTTAAAACATAAATAACATGCTCGTCAAGTAGTTAAGACGTTGTACCTTTGAACAAAAGGTCTGGAGTTCGAATCATGTAACCCCCATTTATGTGATTTATTTTGCTGCTTTTCCATCATTTTCCTAGTAAAGATCCATCCCACATAGGGTTGTTAGCGGTCCGAGTGAACCCGAAACCCGGTCATGAACGGGACCGAAATACCCGGGACCGAAACTCACCCGGAAACTAATGAGTTCGGATTCGAGTTCTAAATATTAAACCGAAACCCTTATCGATCCGGACCGGATCTACCCGGCAACCTATCGGACCGGATCCGGATCTGGAGAAAACCGGTCTGAACCGATCCGATAACAGCTCTAATCCCCCCGCTTGACTCCCTCTCCCTCTCCCTCTCCCTCTCCCTCTCCCTCCCCCCCTCTCTCTCTCTCTCTCTCTCTCTCTCTCTCTCTCACACCCTCCCTCCCACCCGCGCCACCCATCCACTCTTCCTCCCTCACAATCATCTCCAGATCTCGCCGGAACCTAGCTATTTTCGGAGCCAACTTCGTCGGAGTTCCAGTTCTTCCGCCGCCGCCGCCACCGCCACTGAAGTTGCACCGCCCGTAGATCCAACACCATTGCCGCGCCGTTTCACCAGAACCGTAGCTCCTTCGAGCGCCGACTTCGTCGAACTCGGTCTTTCTGTCCGACGACAGTGACTCCGAATCTTCCCTACTCTCTCTTTCGATTTTATTTCTCTTTCTCCAACTTTCTCTCTCTAGAAAAATCATAGATCTAGCTTGAAATAATGTTATTTTCGTATTTGTTTTTGATGATTTACAAGTTTTCATATGATTTTTGGTGATTCGTGGTATATTTGTGGTGATTTCCGATCGATTTGTATGTATTGGTGTTTTAGATATAGTTTTTCGCATGTTTGCATATGTGGTTACGAATTTACAGTTGTTACGATTTATTCATTTCGTACTGGGTTACCATGTTACAATATTGTCATTTCGTATCACTATGCCTTGATTTTCTATTAAGATTTTATCATTTTGTATCAGTATGAAGTTACGAAATTCGAATTTCATAACACATTTGTGCCGATTTGAAATTTTTATATTGAAGATTTGGTATACATGTTACGAATTCGTAACTGTTACGATTGGTAAGAAATTGTAACTTCTTACCAAGTGTAACTAGTACGAAGTTACGAATTAATGACTTCGTATTAGTGTAACCGTAACTATTTCCAGCTACGAATTAGTAAGGGTGTCACTGTTTACACTCTGGTATATTGGTAAGAAATTGTAACTCCTTACCAAGTGTAACTAGTACGAAGTTACAAATTAATGACTTCGTATTAGTGTAACCGTAACTATTTCCAGCTACGAATTAGTATCTGTTTTAATGGGGTTCTGGTATATTGGTAAGAAATTGTAACTTCTTATCAAGTATAACTAGTACGAAGTTACGAATTAATAACTTCGTATTAGTGTAACCGTAACTATTTCCAGCTACGAATTAGTATATGTCTTAATGGGGTTCTGGTATATTGGTAATAAATTGTAACTTCTTACCAAGTGTACCATTTAAACTTAACATGTTACTATATTGGTAACGAACGTAACGAAACGTAACGAAAAATAAATAATAAATGATCAATTATTAATCGGGTAATGTAACGAATGTAACGGAAAATAAATATCGTATCCGCTTACTGGTACCTCGCGTACAATATTCCAACATGGTAAATAAGATATGAAGTTACGATACAATAACACAAAATGTAAACAACACATGGTAACGAGACAATACGAAATACATACGTCGTAACCTATAAACTCAAAAAAGATAAGGAGAGAGATAAAGTGGGTTAGTTTTATTGAAAAGTAAGGGTATATTGGTCCAACCATATCATTTTTTGCTAGAATTTGTACAAACTAAGTCCCTTGACAAATATTGTCATTGACTATGGCAAATTGGCTAAAGGAATGAATTTCCTCTTGATATTTTCCTTTCTTGTAAAAGCTTCGGCGTTTTTAACGTACTCTAGTTTGTTGAAGGTTTACCTTTGTAAATGGTGCAATAGAAAAACTATAAGTTGTATTTTAGGAACGATTACCGTTAACACTTCAAATACAGAATAATTTCTTATGTGAATATTGTGTCAAATACAAATCTGGATTTATTTATTTCTTTTTGATTTTCTAGTTTAATTTTTCAACAATTGCATGATCTAATTCCTTGATATAGCAATAGTTATTTTTCCTCTTTGCTGTTGTTAGACCCCTTTTTTTTTGTTTATATGATGATGTTCCTTTTGCCATTGTTGACCTACTTTTTTGAATTTTTTAATTAAATCTAGGTTCAATACTAATGCATGACTATATCATCAAATAAAATCTCTCAAATGATTATTTTATGTCTGATCGGTCTATATCCACTTACGTTTTCACTAAAATTCAATTTCCAACAATTTATTGGTACATCAGATGACTGAACTAAGATTCTAATGAATATCTGCCTTCAATAGATATTGTATTATTGGAGGAGGGGTATCCTAAACAACCAAACCGGTGCACGAGTCTAGATCTATTTTAGCCAAACAGTCTGCAAAAATATTAGGCTCTCGACTGATATGGATAAATTCGATCTCCCAAAGTTCATGCAGTGGCTCGTGACGCGGTTAATGACCTGTTGAAGGGGGTGGTCTTTTTCCTCGTTTCCAATGACCCATTTATATATCGCTTATGAATCTGTTTCCACATGAATTCTCGGAATTCTCTGCTCCCAAGCTACCTCAAGCCCTTGAAACGAACCCCTTACTCTTAGGCTCGAAACTCAACCTCTCTCAATGGGAGGCCAAATGTGCCTCACTCTTGGTGGGCCAAGTGGCCATCGGTGTTGCTAGAGGTGGCCATGGGCCGGACTGGGTCGGGTCCGGGCCGGGTCGAAGCGGGTTGGGCTGGGACTTGTGAGCCCAGGACCAGTCCATGTATTTGGCGGGCTGGGCCGCGCTGGGCTTGGACTGGGCGGCCGTGGCCCACTGTCCGCCCACCTCTTGGTTGTCATGGACCGGATTCGGCCGGGCCCGATCCGAAAATTTGAAAAAAAAATTATATGTTAACATTAAATTAAAATTATTTTGTAAAAATTTGTTTTGAATTTTTAAAATAAATTAATTAATATTAATTAAAAAAACAATTTAAAAAACTTGAATTAAAAAAATTGTAAAACTTAGTAATCTATTTCAAGTTTAAGAAACTTCATTTTGAATTTTTATATACGTTAACATTAAATTAAATGCGGAGAAAAGGGAAAAAATTAGACTTAATTTGTAAAAATTATATTATTTTTTGAAATTTGAATGGTGGACTTGGGGTGGGCTTGTCTGGGCTTGGGGTGGCTTGAGGTGGGCTGGAGGTGGGCTGCGAGTGGGCCGGGCTGCGGGTGGGCCGGGCTGGGCCGGGGCTGGAGAGCCCGGGACCGGGACCACCCGGGTGGCCTGGGCTCGATCCCAGACAGGGCTGGCCCGATCGCCCCCGGGCCTAGAAAATCCGGGCTGGGCCGGCCCACTGGCCCCTACTAGGTGTTGCCGCATTTTCCTTGTTAAACAATACTTTATGTTTTAATTCTAATATATTGGGAATTTGGCGTAGCTAATGAATTTATGTGAGAAAAGAAAAACAAGTGAACTAGTCCCTCCTTATACATTTAAATGCTTTTTGTTCTTAAAACTTTGACTATTTATTTTTTGTATGTATTTTAACAATAAATATAAAAATCATACCCTAAAATCATTTTTTTTAAATATTTCATAATATTACTTTTTTAATATTTTTTAATAATACAATTAGAAATCGTATATGATCAAAAATATATCTTGAAAAACTAAGTGAACATCTAGATTAATACAAGGAAGTACGAATTTATTCCCCTAAATTTTTTGTGCAATATTCATGTGACAGTCTAGCGTATTCGGGAAATATATGTGCATCATTAAAACTAAATATACCTAAAAATTACTAAAAAAATGAACAACTGAAACTCCCTATACGTCTTGATTCCCAGAAGGGAAAACTACATTTATTGTCCTAACGTATGGACTTTTTTACATCCGTGTTCTAACCTAAGAATAATTGCAAATTGCCATATAACGTATTCAAAATTTTAATGTCCGTGTCCTAATGACCGGAATCCGGCCAATTTACCTATGTGGCACATCGGAAATATGACGTGGCTTGATTACATCATTTTAATAAAATAAAATTGGCCACATCAGCTCAAAATCATCACTTATCACTTAAAAAAAAAATTAAAAAATTAAAATATTATAAAATAAAATTGAAAAAGTAAAATTATAAAATACAATTGTAAAATAAAATTATAAAATTAAAAAAATGTTAAAAATTATAAAAATTTTAAATGTGGTCAATTAAAAGTTTATAATTTTATAATTTTTTAAAATTAAAATTATAAAATAAAACTGTAAGAGAAAATTATCAAATTGGTCCCGTATGTGGGACCAATTAGTAAAACCCCATCTGTCTGCAGCGGATAAAAAAACCACATCTCCCCCTTGCTTTAGCCAATTTAGTCCTCCGTCGCCGGCCGGAGTATTTTCCGGCCACCAGAGCTGACGTGGATGACACGTGGCTCACACGTAGCCAAAAAATATAAAAAAAATCTAAAAAAAAAATCTGGAATATTAAAATACCTAAATTTAAAAAAATTTAAAAGAAAAATAAAAAATTTAAAATCTAAATTTTTTTTAAAAAAATATAAAAACATAAAAAATATAAAAAAATAAAAAAATTAAAAAATCTAAAAAAATAAAGAATCTAAAAAATCATAAATTTTTTTAAAAAAATTAGAACCTTAGGTAATTATTTTTAATTCTGAAATATTAATATAAATATATTAGAATTTTTTATTTTATTTTTAATTTTATAATTCTGAAAAGAAATATTTTCAGAATTTTTATTTTTTAATTCAAAAAATTAATTTTATAATTCTGAATTTTTTTTTTTTGAAAAAAAATTATATTTTTTTTAATTTTATAATTCTAAAAAAAAATATTTTTAATTTCTGAAAAAAAATGTGAAAATTATCAAAAGGACCTTTTTCAGAATCTTTTCAGAAATTAAAAAGATTCTTTTTTCAGAATTATAAAATTAAAAAAAATCAGAAATTAAAAAGATTAAAAAAAATTTTATTCAGAATTATAAAATTAATCTTTTGAATTAAAAAGATTTTTTTTCTGAAAAAAAATCTTTCCAGAATTATAAAATTAAAAAATAAATAAAAAATTCTAATATATTTATATTAATATTTCAGAATTAAAAATAATTACATAAGGTTCTATTATTAAATTAAATTAAAAATTAAATTTTTTAGATTTGTTATATTATTTAGGTTTTTATATATTTTTTTAAATTTTTTTAGATTTTAAATTTTTTAAATTTTTTTAGATTTTTTAAATTTTTAAATTTAGGTTTTTAATATTCAGTTTTTAATTTTGTTAGATTTTTTATATTATTTGGGTTTTTATATATTTTTTTGAATTATAAAATAAAATTGACCACATTTACAATATTTAGAAGTTGTAATTATATAGTTTTAGTTTATAGTTTTATTTTATAATTTTAATTTTAAAAAATTATTAAATTTATAAAATTTTAATTGACCACATTTAAAATTTATAATTTTTAACATTTTTTTAATTTTATAATTTTGTTTTACAATTGTATTTTATAGTTTTACTTTTTTAATTTTATTTTATAATATTTTAATTTTTTAATTTTTTAAGTGATAATTGATGATTTGGAGCTGATGTGGCCAATTTTATTTTATTAAAATGATGTAATCAAGCCACGTCACATTTCCGGTGTGCCACATAGGCAAATTGGCCGGATTCCGGTCATTAGGACACGGACATTAGAATTTTGAATACGTTATATGGCAATTTGCAATTATGCTTAGGTTAGGACACGAACGTAAAAAGATCCATACGTTAGGACACGAACGTAAAAAGATCCATACGTTAGGACAATAAATGTAGTTTTTCCTTCCCAAAAATGCATTTCCATCATATAATTGAGA
The DNA here is from genome assembly GCA_033398695.1 of Orobanche coerulescens. Lineage (NCBI taxonomy): Eukaryota > Viridiplantae > Streptophyta > Magnoliopsida > Lamiales > Orobanchaceae > Orobanche > Orobanche coerulescens. The sequence goes on along the minus strand of JAWKAU010000094.1, from coordinate 366,806 downwards.
TTCCTCATGTATATATTTTCTATCGGCACGTTTATTTTAGGGTTTAGAATATTCTATATGAATTTTGAATTTTGATACTCCATTTTATATTAAGACTCAAATTTTGAATATTAGCTTTTTGTGCATTGTAAATCTAATTTATGTAACATTATCTCTCCACTTCTTTTCATATTTAAAGGAACACAAATATTTCTCTCTCTCTCTTCTTTGGGAAAATTACAGACCGCAAAATGGTTCCCTTTTTTGCAGAAATGGTCCAAACGATTTTTCCGTCTAAAACTAACGGTGAAACGTGCGAGTGATACACGCGCCCGTGTACTCTCGAAAAAAAAATCGGATTTCATAATCAGAATTCAGTTTTCCTTCATTATTAACATCCCCAAATTGCGGAAACCCTTTTCTCCCTCACAAATCGCTGCAAATCGCACCAAATCGTCTCCCCACTCAAGCTCCACACTGCAATCGCTGATGACAATGTTGCAACGAGGGAAAGAGAAAGTTGCAGACCCTCCTCCACATGGTAAACTTGTGTGATTTAGATTTTTTTTCCTCAAAATGTTAAATTGGGCGTTTTCGAAAATCTTGATATTTCTAGGGTTTTACGACTGTAATGTGGTTTCAAATCTTGATATCTCGTTCACAACATAATTGTATTTCAGATATGTGGTCCTCTGTATTTTCCCCATTTTCTTATTTGTCTTTTATAGGTGGAACGCAGGTGTTGTACACCTTTCATGTCCATCACGAAGGAACAATATCTGGGGAGGTTGGAAACCTTAAATATGAAGGAGGCACAATAAGCACATTTGACTATGTGAATGTCAAAGATGTTTCACTCCAACTACTTGATGGGTTAGCTGCACAATTAGGTCTAAGTAAGGTGAAAAAAAGTATTACAGGGTTAATTCACTTGATCAACTAAGTCCAATATATCTAGGGTGCGAAGTGTATTCAAGTCTGGATACTAAGGCACTTGAGGTTCATATATATGTTGTGAGCGAGGATGAGGAGTCTGGGCTAGGGAAGGCCACTGATTATGGGGGAAGAATTGGAGGGGAGGCAGAGTATGAGGGAGGGGAAGATTCTGAGGATAGTGATTTTGTGATGGGATCTGGATCTGATTGTGGATATAGTGACATGGATGATGCATTGTTTGACAAGAGTATTGACAAGGATGTTCAGTGGTCTGGTATAAGCAAGGAAGTTGAAGAACCCTGTTGTGAGGAATCAGAATATTCAATTGATGAGCTGGAGGGTAGTGAAGATGAGGATTTTCCAAGTGATTTGGGGTCTGATGATGAAAATTATGAAAGGGGGTTTCATGATTGCTTTAAAAGCTCAACTGTGTTCAACCCTGAGTCTTTATTGGGCAAAAATTCAGTGAGAAAGCTATTTGTGCTGAGAAGTTAAACCCTGATGAGTTTGTTGCTGAATGTTATACTATAGAGACATATAATAGGGTTTATTTGTCAACTATGAAATCAATGGTTGGAGTTGACATGTGGGAGAAGACCGGGTACATACCACCACTCCCACCACACTTTGGCAAGAAAAAGAGAGGTAGACCTACAAGAGCAAGGAGAAGGGGCCAAGATGAAGAACCATCTAGTAGAAGAGGAAGAAGGAAGAAAAAAGCAACAGAAACCCTGCCTAGGCAGAAATTCAAAGTGAAATGCAGCTTCTGTGGTGAGGAAAGTCATAATGAAAGGAGATGTAAATGGAAAAAGTTTGTTGAAGAGTATCCCGTTGATGTGAGTTTTATGGTTAATATGTATTTCGATATTTTTTCTGATTATACTTGATGTGTTCGTTAGCTAATATTTCAATTTATCATATTCTGAAGGAGGAATTGTATGTGGAGCCTGGTAACATTCCCCCTGTCATTCAAGAATCAAAAGCTGGGGAGGAAAATCTGCTAATGGATGAGGATATTGCACAAGCTGGGGAGGAAATGACACAAGCTGATGACATTCCCCCATTCACTCAAGAGTCACAAGCTGATGAGGGAGTGAGTTGACTTGTACTTTTTAAAGTGATCTTAACTTGTGTTTACACCGCTTTCAATTTCTAATTTTTTATTTTCACAAATTATTAGGGAATTCTACCTAGGACAGAGCACACTGATGTTGAACATAATCCTTTACCTAATGTAGTTGAGAATGGGGAGCAAGTAAGTCATTTTATTTCAACTTTTAAATGTTTTTCAGATGTTTTCATAATGTAATTGAAAATGTAATGAGTTTTTGTCGTTAATTGTAGGAAAACAGAGCAGTGGGAAGTCATTTTATAGCAGCAAATCCTTTCAAACCACCAACACCATTTGGCCAAACTCAGAGCTCCAGCTCCTACTTTCCTCCAAGGAATGGGCCTAACATCAGAGTACCTGATCCCATGTCTTTCCACCCTAGTGAGAATATATACCCTGACAGAGGTAGTGGGCCAGTAGCACCTGTTCCGGTGGTAAAGATTGGAGGCTTCAATGGCTCAATGGCTCAAGGGTCTAAGAACAAGAACAAGAAGAAATTTGGAAATTAGAAGGGTTAGTACTTTTCAGTCAATACTTTTGGAAATTTGGAAATTCTGCTTTTGTTTTGTGTTAGACAGAAAACAATGCTGCCTCTTTTTTTGCTGTTTGAGGTTGGTGATTGGATGAAACAATGCCCCTTTTGCTGTTTTTGTGCTTTGAAATTGTGAATATGAAACTTTTTGGGCATTATGAATATGAAATAAAACTTTATCACAACAACCATGACACTATTACCGATATCCAAGATATTACAAGCAAGAACAGATAAATTTTTTTGCCACTTCATATGCTTTTCATTGTGCTATGAATTTGTGAATATGAAACTTTGGTGTGGAGTGTTATATACACAAGTTTCCCACCAAAAATAAGCCCTAAAACTAGTTTCCCACCATAAATGCGTGTTGGAACAAGTTTCCCTCCAAAAAAACGAGTTTCCCACCATTTTTGGGGACTTAACGGAAACCGTTAAAAGTTAACGGTTTGGGACCATTCCTGCAAAAAAAAGGACCACTAAATTACCGTGGGACCACTTTTGCAAACTCAAATATAACACGGGACTAATTCTGCAATTTTCCCCTCTTCTTTCTATATTTTAAAAACATGCAATTACTTTCATTATTCCTCTTTTAAGTAATACAAATAAATATTGTATAAATCATCTACTTTTTAGATATAATTTGACATGTCTAAATTATAAATTATACATGTATTCTTACTATATACAACTTTTACAATCTCAATATTCTGAATAAATTTTAAATCCGAACGACTACTAGCACAAACATACCTTATAGCTCTCACAAGAAGATACTCTCCAAAAAATACATAAAAACAAATTGTACAAGTGTAGCAACAATGAAGCTTCTGTAGGGCAGCCTTGATAAATTAGTTGCTGAATGCATTACAACCTCGTCCAAGCTGTGGGTTCCTCAACTCCTAGCTCGTATTGGTGGACTGTCAACCTTCTGCAGGGCAGCCTTGATCGGCCCTCACTGATATCCCGGGGTCTAGTTGGTGCTGCCTCGATCATTCATAGTGGATTCCGTATCCGCATTGGTTTTGGATCCACTTCCTTTTGTTTCTTCGTTGGGCTAGTTCGGAAGCCCTATGCTCACCAGCTCATTACGTCCACACCTCCGATTTGGATCTTCAGGTACATCAAGTTTGGAGCAACCATTGCTTGAAATTTGACATGTTATATACCCCATTGTCCTCTGCTGTTCGAGATATCTTGGAGCAGAAAAATGACAGTATCTTAGATGAAACTATGGCAGATCAATGGTGTTGGGGCTGATTCGGCCAAATCAGGTTATCATTTTCTGAGGAGTGTGGCTGGTGGACATCATGACTCTGGATGGGGCTGGATTTGGCTTTCCTGATTCTGCAGAAGCTGAAGTTTTTTCTATGGCTCCTTGCATATGGCGCATTGTTGGTGATTTTAGTGTCACCAGGCATTTTGTGTAATTGGAACTAATATGTGAGCTAAGGGGTTTTATAATTTGTATTCTAATATATGTTCGGGTATGTGCGGAGTGCACACGTGTATAAGATCGAATTATAAGCCGGTACGACCAAATGTCGGGTGCAGGGCGAGCCCCGTGTGAGTCTGGGACGGGCGCCCTAGCGGGGTCAAGGCGAGCCACAGCGGTGGTCCCGTGGCCGTTCGTGAGCGGGTCTAGGGGCGGCGCCCCTAGCGGGGTCGAGGGGCAGAGTCCCGCGGGGTTTGGATTGTAACTTAGTGAAAATTCCGAATTTTAGAGGGAGACTATGGTAAAATTGACTAATTTCGTCAATTTTGGAAAACCATCTGTCAAGCTCTAATTCTGGATCACTAATTAAGTCCTGGTGACAGCGCCGTTTAAGTAACCCTAATCTCGCCCTAATGCAACCCTAATTCGACATGTATAAATAAGGCTCTTCTCTTTGAGTCTTAGAGACACCTTTCTCAACTCTCTCTTTTTCTGACAAACTCAGAATTTCTCTAGCAATTTGGCTTACGTTTCTGTGCCTAGATTCGTAAGTGTTCATTTGGATTATCCTAGGCTAAATTTCTTGTAACCCGGGCATAGGGTAGAAATATCAGTTCGGAAAGTGATTACACGATCCTTTGGGAATCCGGATCTCCATCATAAATCCTAATACCCCAAAACGCATTGCCTACATGTGAATTGCTTTCTCTCGCCACCTTCGCATTCGCCCTTATGTCCGGTCTGTCTTTTCGTTCCGGAATCAGCTATGCACTGTCGGTTTTATTGTCCTTGTGGTCTGGCATATGCACTAGGCTTGGTATTCCTCCTCTATTACTCTCGACGAACAGCAGCCTACGGTCTCAATGGCGCTGTCGCACCGATGGGTGGGGGATGATGTTCATATTCAAACCACAACGTTATGGTTAATCTTGGTAGCGAGGAACTCATATGTATTCAGACAGGAACCTCTTCATGTGGATCGACTTTATTATATGTTTGGCAGTCTCGGAGAATTTTTTCGGCCGATTTGTCAGGCACAGAAACTCCCAAAGCATACTACTGGCAGCACTACTCGGTATCCCACTGGTTATGGCTCGTTGATTTTCCACGCGAATGGGAGTGCCCATGACTCTCGGTCAGGATTGGGTGCAGTTATCCGCTCCGCGAAGGGCTCTTGGATTTCTGGGGCGTTCGACGTCATAGATGTTTCGCCTATTATCCACGCCAAGCTCATAGCCATCTACCACAGTCTCCAATTGGCTCTCCGGCATTCTTCTTCTCTGGCTCCTATGATTATGTGTTATTCTGATTGTGCCACGACAATTTGTCTTTTAGCCTCGGACCCCCCTTTGTCCCATCCATTTGTTACCGTCATTCGACAGGTTCGAGGCATGCTTCAGGATCACCCGTCTATTCACTTGAAGCACCTACGCCGTGAAGGGAACATGGTCGTGGACCTTCTAGCTCGTTTGGGTAGCATGAGGGACGCAATAATAGGCGGATCCAGCATCCCAAAACTACTGGTGCACTGATGTACCACAAAAAAATAATGGACGGCAAAAAAATTCTTAATTTTCCACTTTTTTAATAAAAACGACCAAAACGACGTCAAAACGAAGTTAAAACGACGTCATTTTTACTAAAACGACCTTGTTTTGGTAAAAGAGATTTGTGGTTGATGTTTTTCATTGTGCCGGTTGATGTTTTCCATCTGTGTATGGGCGTGATTTTCTTTTATTTTCACCTTTGTTTTCCCCTTTTCTACTGAGACGTGTGGATTTTGCTCTCGTTAGCTTTTAGCCCCCAAAAAAACAATGAACTAGATACAAAGTCCGAGCCTCATGCTGATGCCGTTATGACCCCTCCCCCTCACCACCCTCCAAAAAAACCCAAGTTTACCTGTAGTCGCCACTTGATAAAGGAATTTATATTTTTTTTTGTTGAGGGAGAGACGAGAAACTCCCGCACCTGTATCAGAGGTCTCCTGACGAGGCGGGTGTTAAATCGAGGGATGTGCACTAATGGCAGCCTTACAAGAGAGATGACCAACGAGACACGAACCCAGCAACAAACCTACAATATTTCGGCAAAGTATTGTCACGGATTCGAACTCGCGATGTCGGAGTGTTTCCACCCTAATCACATTGTAATTTACCATCAGTCTATGCCGCTGGGGACAAGTAATTTACACTTTTGATTCCACATTTCGAAGTCCTAACTCTAACATTTGAAAACTAAGAAATGTTATGGGAGAAAAACGAATGACACGACCACAATTGTTATGGACTCAATTTTGTGACAGAAATGCTTCTATATATTCACAAAATATTTGTATTATGTGTCGATTTATACTATAATATTAAAAATTAAAAAAGACCCCAATTTTGACTAAATTAATCGTGGACTCGAGTACCCGTGGGTATTTACCCAAATAAATCTATTGCGGGTATTCAATTTCGAGTTTGGGTTCGGGTTCGGATCTAGGACGAATCTGAGACGGGTCTGTATACACAGCACATAAGACCCACCCTGAAATATAATTATAATATATATATATATATATATATATATATTGAATAACTATTTTATCTATACTAGAATTACTAAAGACAAAATTATCAAATTGGTCCCGTATGTGGGACCAATTGGCTAAAAAGCTAAATCTGTCTTGTGAATAAAAGCCACATCTCCCTACTTTAGCCAATTTAGTCCTCCGTCGCCGGACGGAGTATTTTCCGGCCACCAGAGCTGACGCATGGCAAAAAAAAATATATGATGAAAAGTTATTCATCATTAAAAAAAATGATGAATAATATAAAAAAATCTAAAAAAAATAAAAAATCTGGAATATTAAAAAACCTAAATTTAAAAAAACTTAAAAAATTTAAAATCTAAAAAAAAATTAAAAAAAATTTAAATTTTTTTTAAAAATCTATAAAAATTTAAAAAATTAAAAAAAATTAGGACCTTAGGTAATTATTTTTAATTCCGAAATATTAATATAAATATATTAGAAATTTTATTTTATTTTTAATTTTATAATTCTGAAAAGATTTTTTTCAGAAAAAAAATCTTTTTAGTTGAAAAGATTAATTTTATAATTCTGAAAAAAAAATCGTTTTAATCTTTTTAATTTCTGAAAAAAATTATATTTTTTTAATTTTATAATTCTGAAAAAAAAAAACTTTTTAATTTCTGAAGAAAATAAAAAAATTATCAAAACAATCTTTTTCAGAATCTTTTCACAAATTAAAAAGATTCTTATTTCAGAATTATAAAATTAAAAAAAAATATTTTTTTTTTTCAAAAATTAAAAAGATTAAAAAGATTTTTTTTCAGTATTATAAAATTAATCTTTTGAATTAAAAGATTTTTTTATGAAAAAAAAATCTTTTCAGAATTATAAAATTAAAAAATAAATAAATAATTCCAATATATTTATATTAATATTTCATAATTAAAAATAATTACCTAAGGTTCTATTATTAAATTAAATTAAAAATTAATTTTTTTTTTAGATTTTTTATATTATTTAGGTTTTTATATATTTTTGTAAATTATTTTAGATTTTAAATTTTTTTAACTTTTTTTTAGATTTTTTAAATTTTTTTAATATTCCAGTTTTTTTAAAAAAAAATAGATTTTTTTATATTATTTAGTTTTTTATATTTTTTTTTGGCCACGTGTCAGCTCCGGTGGCCGGAAAATACTCCGGCCGGTGATGGAGGACTAAATTGGCTAAAATATGGGGGAGATGTGGGGTTTTTTGGTCAGGCAGAAACAGATGTGGTTTTTTGGCCAATTGATCCCACATACGGGACCAATTTGGTAATTTTCTCAATTACTAAAATCGCTCATTTTATTTGCTTAATAACAGTATTGTAAGGATTAAAAATTTATTTATTTAATTAAATTAAATACGAAGGTGACAAGACATGGCAAATTTAAATATACTATTTTAATATTACTTTTATTTCAAAGTTTATGCAAATAAAACAACTTAAAAACACATGGCTAGATATGAATAACTTGGACCCGGAACCGACGGTTTTTGGGCACACCCAAATCGATTTTCATAGTTCTCGGACCGTCTGAATCTGGTTTTGGTCCGCGATTTTGAGGATAGATAATGCCTATCCAGACCTCTACATTGGATCGATGAATACTACATATACTGATGGTAAGTTGCAAGGTGATTGGGTGAAAACATTCCGACTTCAGGTTTGAATCAGTGTAGCGACAATCATTTGCTAAAATATTGCAACATTTGTTGCTAAATTCGTATCTCATTATTGCAGAGCTGCTATTAGTACACATCCCTCAATTTACAACCCACCTGGTCAAGGGAGCTATGATATAAGTGAGGGAGTTTCAAATCTCTCACTTACCAAAAAAAATATAAGATATATAGTTTAGAGGCTGTTTACTTTCGACTTAATGGGATGGACGACTTATTCGCGCAGACATGGGTGAGTGTTTACTTATGATTTAATGAAAAATGAGGAGTCTGAATCGCTAAGTCACCTCCCTCTATCTCTCCCCTTTCACAACCTATTAATTAGCAAAAAATCTGAAAAAATAATACAAACTTAAAATAATACAAACTTAAAAGAATAAAACTTAAAATAATCAGATTTTTTATTATTTTCTTTTTATGTTCATAAAAAATATGAAAAATACTACAAACTTAAAATAATAATATAATAATAAAAAAATTACTATTTATTTTCATAAAAATAATAAAAAATATTAAAAGAATATAAAAAATCTAGAAAATCTGAAAAAGTTAAAAAAAAAATCTAAACTTATTTATTTTTATAAAAATCTGCAAAATTAAAATAAAAATCTGAAAGTTAGGTAATTTTATTTTTAATTCTGGAATATTAATATTAAAAAATTAAAAAAATATTTAAATTTGGAAATTAGAAAATCTAAATTTTTTTTGACCTATTTAAAAAAATTCGGAAATTAATAAATTAATTCTTGCCATTTTTGAATTATATTATTTATAAAAATAAACAATTTATAAAACAGCTTATAATTCATATTCAGGGTAAATCGATCATTTCTATTATTCAGACAGTTTATTCAGATGAAAAAGTAAACAAGAGGCTCAATTTACCTAGACATACATATTTACCCAGACAGATAAATTTATCCATACACTACTTAATGGAAATTTGGTAAAATATACATATTTATTTTTTTAAGATGACTAAATGTGTAGATTTCTCCGCTAGACAAAACACAAAATTTCTTAAAATGTAGTACTTTTTAAACTAGATGTCCTCCCGTGCGATGCACGGCGTAAAATGTTAAATATTTTATTATTATTAATAATATGTGATCGAATTTCAATAATATTATAAAATTATTATAAAATATACATGAGTCAGTATACACACACTACATATACTATTATTTGATTTAGTTTCATTTATAAACTCTTATCATGTGATCTAAGGGCACATGATAGGAAAACCGTAAACTAATTAAGCACCGGCATTTATTTTTTCATATAGGATAATATCAGTCTTATATCTAATTTTATAAATAAGAAATTAAATTATGTTTATCATTATCAACTTTCATTATAGCCGACCCCAATGCATTTTGGGACTAAGACACTAATGATGATGTTGTTGGTGTAGTATTATCAACTTTCATTAAAAGTATACAACCGATATTCTTACTAATATAATTTTTTTAAATGATTTGACATTAATTTAATATATTTTACTATTTTATAATCAGAATAAAATAATTCTTAAAAATCAAATAACTGTTAAAAAACTTTGAAAATAAACTAAAAATATATCTTTCTTCAATAGTCTTATATTTTTATATTGAAATATTTTAATCATCTAAATACGTTATAATTATATTTATATTACTTTATATATATACTATATGGATGTCAAATTAAAGAGCACGAAGTAAGAATTAATTTGATATATTTTTTTTCAAAAATAAAATTGATACATAAAAGTTATAATTGTTTAAACCATTAGGTTAAAAATAAAAGGAATAAAATGAGAGGAAGTTTTTAATTGGTAGATAGTATATGTTGAAATAATCCTCTAACTCCTTCCCAAATTAAACGTCCATTTTTTTTTAAGATTTTTAAAAAGAGGATTAACGTGGAGATGACATATGTTTCCTTAGATTTTTTTGCGACTCTCTTTTAATATTAAGTATAGATGTGTAAAAGTTCGATATAAAATATATAAACATGACAGGAATCTATATAATCATTGTATATTTGTAATATTTATATTGAATATACTAATATAATTACATATCAATATACAGGTGAAAGAACGTCATATATTTTTGATAAAATATTTAGATTAAAGTCACGTATTTTATACTTAATAATATACCATGAGATCGACAATGATATTAATTCATTAGGCATAGGGTGATAAAGTATATTATTGTGACGTACTTAAATAAAAATATAATCAACTTATTATATTTGTTTATATAATTTTTCTTTTCATAAAAGAAGAATCAATCAAAAAAATTATTTTAACTAATAATATATCTTTCTACTGGGAATTGTAAGTCTGATATGTCTACAATTCTTTTCCCAATTTTTTTAATAAAATAACTCAATAATATAAAATTATTATAAGGTGAAAACTGAAGTAAAAATATTGATCTTGTAAAAAGATAGATTTACTTCAATGAAATTATTTGGAAATTATCTGATTTTTGTATTTTATATATAAATAATTTAAAATCAAGATATAATATAATAATTATTTTAAAAACAACTTATATTCAAAAGGAATATTTTAATTATATATATGCCTAATGAATGTTAAATCAAATATCGTAAAAAGAAGATTAATTTAAAATATAATAATAAAAAATATAGTTGAGACGATAAAACTATTAATTTTTAAACATTGAGAGAAAAATAAAAAGAAAAAAGAAAAAAAAAAATTGGTTCCCATTAACTCTCATTCAAATGGGTAGGAGTTAGTGTATTTTTAAAAAGAAAAAAAGATAATTAATTCAAAAATTCCACATAAAGACACGTGTTTTATATCACTCTCTTTTAATAGTAAAGTAGATGAGCTTACTCTGCTTTCTCCACAATGCATAAAAAAGGGAAAATTGTTTTTTAAGGACCGTAATTTTAAGGGATGGTAAAAGTAGGACTGTAACTTTTCGGGCCGGCAAAAATAGGAATGTAACTTTTCGGGCTAGCAAAAGTAGGACCGTAACTTTTAAAAGTAGCAAAAATAGGCCTGTAGCTTTTAAAAATAGCAATTTAAGGCCAAATCAAGCCCAGATAAATAAAAAAGTAAAAAAAAAATCTGAAAATTCTGGAAAATTTAAGAAATTGATAAAAATAAAAAAAATCTGAAAATTCCGCAAAATTTAAAAAATATGAAAAAATCAGAACTTTTATTTTTTAAGAAAAATTATCTTGAATACTAATATTAAAAATCAGATCTTTTATTAAAAATTCAAAAATAAAATGAAAAAATAAAAAAAAATCTGAAAAATTTAAAATAAAAGTTCCGATTCTGGAAAATTATGGAAAATTAAAAATAAAATTCTGAAAATAATAATATTAAAAATCAGAATTTTTACTTTTTATTTTTGAATTTTAAATAAAAATCTGATTTTTAATAATATTATTCCAGATAATTTTTTCTTAAAAAATAAAATTTCCAATTTTTTTCAGATTTTTTTAAATTTCCAGAATTTTCAGAATTTTTTTACTTTTTACTTTTTACTTTTTATTTTCGAGCTTTAAATAAAAAATTCTGATTTTTAATATTATTCCATATATTTTTTTTCTTAAAAAATAAAAATTCGATTTTTTGTCAAATTTTTTAAATTAATTAAAACACGTCAATTAATTAAAATTACATATACCAATTTCACTCCCATAAAAATCATTCACTCCTATATCGCATCCCAATCTTCACTTCTTCCCCCCTGGGCATACTTTGCAAAGTTGACAAGTTTATTTAGATTTTTATGTTGTATTTTATATTTTAATTGTTGCAAAAGATTACTTTTATGCACAATAATTAAAATGTCAAAAAAAGAACATGTGCAATTTTTTTAAAAAAAAAAGATAAGATTAGTTGTCCAGAAACACATTTTTCATTATCATGCCCAGAAAATCTTAAAAAAAATGACATGAAATTCAACTCTAAAAAAATAAAATTAATAAAAAATGACGTAGAATTTAAAAGTATGTTTATATTAATAAGAATTCTCACGTGTTCAATTTGAGCCCGCAAGAGGGTAATATTGGCCTGATTTGGCCTTAAATTATTATTTTAAAAAATTACAGGCCTATTTTTGCTACTTTTAAAAGTTACGGTCCTACTTTTGCCAGCCAAGGTTACAGTCCAGCCCGAAAAATTACAGTACTACTTTTGCCACCCCTTAAAATTAAGGTCCTTAAAAAAAAATCCCCGCATAAAAAAATGGTTCCCCGTAGTCTTTAGCCCCCACTCGAGAATCCCTAATTTCTCAAAAGAATTATAAACTGAAAAGCAACAACTCTGAAAAGCTATACAGATGTTACTGATTCTGCAAATGAAGGGCCATACTCATACATAACAATAAAGTGTCGATACCGCCATCATTTGGATGATTAAAACCCAGAATTTGTTACTATAAACGATTGGCGAATTTCACAACCGACGACGACAAACATCAGCCTTTGGATATCTACAGAATATTCGGTTGATATGTTTCCGGTACGTAATATCTCACGATTAAAGAATATGTGGCTGCCGTGTATGGAGATTTTAACAGTTAAAATACTACCTCCACACAGTTTCATTTGCATCAGTGAAAACCGCATTGTGATGCTCAATCAAGCACTGAATAACTTCTATAGCACGAAAATCCACCGGCATTTCGTCATCAAGGGGAATGGACGATGATGCATCTTCAGTTTCGCCATCTACTCGATGCAGAAAAACAGAAGTTAATATAACATTAGCAAGACACATTAATAGAGTTTATACATATGTGACCATCCTGTCAACCTAGAGTGGAAGTTCCAAACCAACCAACGCCCCCCACCCACCCCAAAAAAAAAAAAAAAATGTAACTTGTGTGTTTCAAACTTCAACTTTTGATTCTGCACAAGTTGATCATAATCTAAAATAGGGCAATAGGTGCTTTATATTTCTTATTCTGCTTCTGATTTGACTTCTCCAAATACAAAGCACTTCTACAGTTAATCACATTCGCTTTTAACTTATTAGCTTCTGGCTTCTGTTTGCAAACACTGCCAACTTCTGATCTTGGATAACTTTTCCTTTTATATTACGAATAAATCACTTTTCCTAAAAGCAGAAAATTTTGCAAACCACTCCCTCGATACAAGTACCAGCAGTTTATGCCTGCTTTGAGAACTTCTGGGTTCACGAATAGCAAACGAAGAAATATCCGCCAGACTCATAGAAATGTATCGGTTTCTTCGATTTCATGCAATTGAAAGCCATAAAGGCATCATTTACATTAGCAGATAATATGCAAGAATACAAAAAATTTAATGAGTTAGTCTTCATAGTATTTGCTGAAACCCATTTCTTTCTTTTAAATTTCATGATTTAATTTCCACAATGTTTGGAGTAGGGGTGTATTTTGAACCGAAGAGGACCTTAACGGACGTTCGTATATGGTATGTTCGGTTCGTGTTCGACGAACATTCCAACCACTTGCTCGTGTTCGGTTCGCTAAAATTTCAGAAATTTCGCATTCGTTAGTGTTCGGTTGTTCGGTTTGACTGCGTTCGAACATTGCGGTTCGAGCGTTCGTTTCGGTTCGAAAATACAAGGAAAAGCCAAAATTCATACAAATTCAAGCAATAATGATACAAAAATAAAAATAAAAATCTAGCCAAAGTGTTTAAAAACCATTCCGGCAAAGAACATTGCAATAACAGAATTATACATTAAACCAATTCAAGTAATAAAATAATAAAATATATATTAGTATTTACCATTTGTCGCGAACAGTCGTACATTTTACATAAAACAATCACAATTTTCATAAAATATTCATACTTCTAGGATAAAAAGTCATAATTTTTAAAAGAGCTATTTAAATTGTTTTTGAAGTATGAGTTCTGATTTAGAAAGTACTGAGTTTTCACTTAAAAGGTATGACGTCTTACATAAGACAGTCTTATAGCAGGTTTTGCAGAACCCAAAGGTCATTGTTTCAGTTTCTGTTCCTTCTTTACTTCAAATAATGTATCATTGTTACAAGAAAATTGGAGGACACAATATACCAAGAATCAAGCAGCTCAAGGTCTTCATGCACAGTTCCCAATGCAAATACTACCTACCAGTGTTTTAAAAGACGAGAGGCGAGTTTGAGGCGTTTTGGCCGGATGAGGCGAGGCGTAAGCCTCAGTTAAAATTAAAAAAAAAATCCTAAAAACCTCACAAAAATATTATAATATTCATAAAAAATAAGAGTATAAATTAGGTTACTAAATATAGTATTGAGAATTACTTTTTTTATTTTTCTCTAGTAAGAATCACAAAAATGTATAAATTATTTCAAAATATTAAAAACCATTTAACAACTAACATTCTTTTACATTTTATGTTTTTAAAGAAAAACAGAACTCGTAAATTTAATGGACATATTTAAGGAAAAAAAGAAATAAAAAAATTACTTATATAAATAAATTATAAAGTAATATTTGAAATAATAAACACATACAATATACTACATCTGTCCCCCAAATTTGTTCCTATTTTTCCTTTTCGGTACGTCCCCCATTTGTTCCTATGTCATTTATGGACACCAATTAACTTAACACTCAATGTTTTAAAAAACGCGAGGCGAGTTTGAGGCGTTTTGGTTGGACGAGGCGAGGCGTAAGCCTCGAAGCGCAGTGAGGCGTAAGCCTCAATTAAAAAAAATACATATAAATCTCACTAAAATATCATATTATCCACGGAATTTACTAGAGAAGCCAAAAAAAACTCACGAAAACAATAACAAACTCACTACGATTAAAAACAACATTCAGTAAATATTTATGATAACTAAAAAAAAAGACGAACAGAAAAAAAATTGACAAACTGGACAGTGAAACACAAATCAATACAAATCTTAAAAACAGTCAAAACTGGTTTTGAGGCAAAAAAAAAAAAAATGAAAAGAAAAAATGAAAAGTCCTAATATTCCGTGAGTCGAACTGGATTTTCAAAAAGCAAAATAAAGATAAACTAATGAAAAAAAACTAAATCCAAGTAATAAAGAAAGATACCGCGATTCCCGCTTCGGAAATTCTGCAGATTATGTGCGCGGTCGGAAATTCGCCGGTAGTCGAATTTCTTTCCATCGCTGAGAGTTGCTGGGTTGATTTTCTTTTCAGAGTTACTAGGTAAGTGAGATTTTCATTTCCGCAGAGATTTTCATTTTAAACAGCCCGTATAAAAAAACGGCAGAAAAAGGATGGCGCCTCTTGCGCCTCAAACGCAACGCTTCGAAGTTTGCGTTTCTTTCGCGCCTCAATCGACTGAGGCGGCCGCCTCAGATTTTTGTTGAATTACAACGCCCCGAGGCGTTTCTGCCTCGCTTCACCTTGAGGCGCGCCTCGAGGCGTACGCCTCTTACGTTTTTTAAAACATTGTTAACACTACACTAATGTGACACCCATTCTCAACTTACATTACACTCCAAAATACACTCAACTTTTTTATTAAAACTCGTGCTGAAGATTCTCAAACACAAATTTGGGGGATGGAGGGAGTATATCAGTGTGTGTATATATATATATATAGGGATTGGATATGGTGGAAACTCTCTTAATGGTGAAATCTAGAAACCAATTGCATTATTAAGCAATTTCATTGCATATTTGTTATTATTTGTTGCATCAAGCTGGTCGCTAGTATATGCAATAATAATGCAATAAAAAAATACATAAATGCATATAATCCTACTCATCTTCAGACGTTAGATCACTAATATCAATGGCCTACAAAAGTTTCTAGATTTCACAAGGTAATTAGTTTTCATATGATCTCTTTCCTATATTATATATATATATATATATATATATGTTCCTTTTAAATAGTACTTTATACATCATTACTAAAAGATAATAATTTAATTTATGTTGAAAAGCTATTACTTATTTATAGATTAGAGTTGATCTTTAAATAAAACCCTAATCTTATACTAAAAGATAATCCCCGTCATTTATAGAAAAGCTTTGTACTTTAAATAAAACAATAATCTTACTAAAAGATAGTCCCTGCCGCTGAACGGTGAGTCGCGCTGTTTTTTTGTTTCGCTGATCGTCTAAGTCGATTAGGGGCTGATTTTCTTTGATTTCGAAAAAAATATCAGCGCCTCTTGCGCCTCAAGCCATACGCCTCGACGTACACGCCTCGGAAGCTCGGGGCGTAAGCCTCAAAATTGATGGAAAATTCAGCGCCTCAAGGCGTTCTCAGTGTGCCTCTAGGCGTATGCCTCGAGCGTTTTTAAAAACATTGCTAACTACTTATCAAAAACAAAACTTCGTACTGATCATGAGGGAACTTTGTACAAGCTCAACTTCTTTCTAAAATTTTGACTCTTGCAGCTTTTAATATTAGGTACGATGAATAGCTATATGCAGCCACAAACTAACTGAATACCAAAAACTAAAAATAAAAATAAGTGTTACTTGTAATAGATTAGCTTGGACAACCTGCAAGCATGTCCCATGCATTATGGTTGGAGGTAGGATCTAAATTTCCCTTGGAATCAAGTTTTGATGGTTGAGTCCAAAACTGTTTATAGTTTTCCGGTCTCTGACCTTCCTGCCACATTATTATAGGGGCCATTTCCATTGCAAGGATTCGAGCATCCATCTGTAAAACGTTGGCAACATCTAGTAATCAAAGACCCGATAATGCATTCTGAATTCGACTAGTTTGTATTATGACTAGATTTGATTCTTCCTAAAATAGCTAAAAAATTCAATTTATTGCACGACCAATCCAGTTTGAACCTATGGGCTTCTTAAATAAAGATGACCGGGTTTGATGTTTTATTTATCGAACAACTGTGGTACACAAAGCTGAAGAGATAAAAAAAAAGGCTTAGTTAAAGATAGATGCAGACAACCTTGTTAAGAGGAGATTTCTGGCTAACACGAAGCAGTAGAGCAGTAACTAATTCAAGCGTCATATAGTTAACAGTTGGCAACTTCTTGAGAATGTTTCTCATTAAATGCATGCTTGATCGAGCATTTCTGATATCACTGTACAGCTCAAAGGTGGTCAATGGCTCAGGGAGGCTTGCAATATAGCACTTGATAAGAGCTGCAACATCAACTGAGCTTACCCCCTCTGGTAGTGATAGGTTTGGGTCTAGATACAAAAATAAAGAAACAGATATTAAGCAGGTGAGGTGACGAAACTTATACGAGGTCCACAAAATTGATACTTATTCAGATACCTTGATTGTACAAGGCTACTAAATGCCGAAGAACCTTTTTGTCGCCTTGGGCCTTGAACAGCTCCGGGGAGTTCAGTCCTAGTTGAAGAAGAAAATGGTGCCTCTCAAAAAAAGATAAACTAGTGATATAAACCTAAGTTGGCAACTGATCGATTTCACCTCCAAAAACTCACCTGATAAAATGAGGAAATCTGCACATTTCATCAGTATACTTGGAATCGGCATACTGGACTGTTGGCGCTGGACAGCAAGCTCAATTGGCATGCCAAACACTAACGATGCGAAAAAAGAAAAGGACATTATGTAACTATCCAAGGCGATTCCATAAATAATCACATACTAATCACCATACTCAGACTAATTATACGCATAAGTGGCCTCTAGTACATACAGCTTCAAAAACAATTTACAATTCTATATATTTTTTGTAAGAAAATGCAATAAACTAAACGCCCATTATACAAAGATTTAGTACAAGAGGAACAAACGAAGCAACTTTTATTTGTTTGCGCCCGATTAATCAACTGAAGTTATATAATACGCATCCTAAAACTAAACCCAACTGACTTGCTTGCACACCAAACTGTCGATGTACAGTCAGAAGAATGAAGAAACTAACCATCTGTAGTTGCAATCCCCTGCAGAAATTGGAAAAGGGGAAATAAATTAGCAACCTTCCACCTGCATTATATTAGTAGCAATAAGATTCTGTCAAAGCTCAAGCACCTTTTGCCATCGTTCAATGTCAGTCAGGAGATTCTTGCTTTTTTCAGCAGTCTTCTTTGCTACCTGTTGGAAGAAAAGTTATAATCAATATTCCAAGCCTCACTTCAAAATGTTGCAGAAACTTGTTCTCATCTAAAACACAATAACGGTGTTATTAACTTACCACATAAAATGTCAAGCGCAGTTAAATTATGCAACAAAAAAATGGTCACGGGGGTGTTCCTCTAGTCTAGCCAGGTTCCTAACTACTGAGTATCTGATATATTTCTGACAAAATAAGAACATGTAAATTACTACTACTTAAGATGATCTTCGAAATACAATCAACAGAGGAACACTTCTCCATCATTAATTCAGAGCTCATTTAAAGGTTACACACACACACACGTGAAGTTAAACTGATCCGTCATGCTTTTATAACAAATCAATTATTTAAGCAATATTATTGAATTGTTTTTGTTCATGTTTGTCTGGCTAAACCCTATGGACTTAGTGGGACATCTTCTCCCAATTCGCTGCAGGTTATTACCAATTTCATTTGTTGAAAAAGTCTACAACTTTTTAAAGCAACACTTACAGATGGCCATTTGTTTCAGGTACTCTTTGTTTCTCTTCATCACCTGAAAAATTGTCCAGGTGCGTCGAGTGTGATTGATTACTTCAATGGTAATGATTCTCTCCCACTTCACTATGCAAAGCGTCACCAAAAAATCTTCAAGAGGCGTAATATATGTGGTTGTGGCAAAATTTTCACCACTAAGGCCAGTCTTGACTCACAAAGCCGCTTTGCGTGATCGCTAATTATCCTTGTGACAGGCTTACATTCAAGCGTTTTATGAGCAAACGAAGACAAGTGCTGCTAAATATTTTGATGTTCATGGTTATCACGGTGCCAAGGCGAGGCGAGACACAAGCCTATCGCCTACGCGACAGTTAGGCGCCAAGTTAAAATATGTAATAAAAATATATAATATAAATATACCATTATCCAGAAATAAGAATTAATTAATATAAAGTTTACAAAACATTAAGATAAGTTTTTTTTTTTGTTGCCTTGTAATGGTATTTCTCAATTTCAGATAAAATAAATTTTTTTTCATCTATTTATTAGACCTATTAATTTTGTAAATATATAAAGGCCCTTAACCACTTATTAATTAAAACCCTACACCTCATTTTATCCCTCCTTTTCTCACCAAACAGCCGTCAGATTCATCTTCTTTCATCTGTCCCGCTCTCCATCTTCCAGCCCCTTTCTCTCTCCCTCGTTCTCAAGGAAGTCATTTCATCCTCCGCATTTCCACCAATATATTTTGTGCTGCTTGCAAGACAATATTAAATTAAAATAGTCCTGATATAGATTTTTCACCTTTTATTTTTAACGGAAGCGGAAAACAGGTTGAATCGGTTATATCCAATTCTTCCATGTAAAGGCACAAACACAATAAACAACCTCCTTAATTGACTTGAAGATATAATAGCATTCCAAAACTGATCAAAATCATCTTACAATGATTAACTTTTAGTTTTTAAAAGACTACACAGGGAGAGGTCAATAGTCGGAGAGTGCGTTATTGGTAAGTTATAACTAAATGGACTTCCAACATCAAGAAGCTCGTTTTTCATTACCTCTTCAACTTTTGTTTTCCCAACCACCACTTTATCTTTTGTCTCCGAAAATCCCTTCCTCAAAAACATGCTTGTTGAAGCCGCAGCAGATATAAGACGTTCCTGCATGGCATGCCTTTTTGACGGTTGCTGGAAGATTGCCCACCGACTTTTGACTGCTGACCCAACTTTTTCTGCAACATCAGCAACGTTTTCCTTTGCATCCTTTGCAACCTCCCCAACAAAAGTTCCAGCAGAATGTCCTGCCTCTTTAAGCTTGACCCCTGTTTATCCACAGTTGGGCATCCTATGAACAAGAATGTGCTAAAAGAAAAAGTACGAACAAGGACCAGCATTATACAGAATTGACCTGAGGATTGAAAAAAATCACTAGCCTTCTCTTGCCACTGAGGCGAGACCGCTGAAGGCATTTGAAGTATCCAAGAATATCAACTCTCGCCAAGAAAACGAACTTAATCTGATCAATTCAGGTACACAAAACGAAAAAGAATGTGCATAAGCATCATCATTCAACCTAGTCATATTCCATATACAAGTAAACTTCGCAAAACAAATCGTAACTGCTCAAATTCATTACGCTTGCGACTTATCTCTAATTTGTTTTAAAATAAAAACTTCCACGGCGAAAAAGTTAACTGGAATTTGAAAACTATCTTAGAGCAGCAGATATTTTGTTATTATGTTTTCCCTCAACTCATATCAAACGATCACCAGCAACAATAAAAATTTCCACAACAACTCATTATGAAAAACTCATAACTAGGGATACAACAACAACAACAACAACAACAACCGAGTCCCCAAATAATATGGGGTCAGCTAACATAAATCATTCTTTGAAACAGTTAAAAGACACAAAAAAAAATCATATAAATCAAAGTACATAAATGAATATAGGAAATGTAAAAATTCAAATGAACTCGAGCGGAAAACAAAAAATAAACAAATACAAGAATCAAACTCCATCATACACCACCCACCCGTATTTTTCTCTCCATATTGTCCTCTCTCATCGCCATATTTTCTCCCGTGCCAAGGAAACCAATAACTAGAGATATTAAAAAAAATGTCTAAACCCACTACAGAGTTAATTGATCATCAAAAGACAACATAACATTTGGCCATGATTCTAAAACATGGACTCAAGATGTGCGCACAAAAATAACAATAGAAAACAAAGAAAAAAAATCAACCTTTTTTTTTCCACCTCCTTTCTGGATTGTCTCCTTTGATAAGAAAACAAACAAAATAGATCGACTTCTCCAGAAACACCCAACAGAAAAAGAAATTAGGTTTCTCACCTTTAAAGTTTCTGCGAGCAATAATATAGTCTAGCTTCAAATCGCGGCGGAAAAATGTTTCAGAAGAATCCGCCAGCGAAAGAGACGGAAAAAGAAAAGGGATATTTAGTCAATCCAATGGAACCGACCACGTCGGTTGTCTACTATAGATCAAGCTGGTAGGCTAGTAAGTCCCCTGCTGAGTTCTCGACGCTCCGGTGCATATTTCAACTTCAACTTTGATTTTTTTTTTTAATCAACACAGTTCCTATAAATTCTTTTACCAGTTTGTAAGTCGACACGCTTGCCACCGGTAAGATATAACCATATTTTTCATAAGAAGTTCCTTATTTCTTGCGTATAATATGATTGATGAACAATATAAAAGATGATTTAATTTATATATACACTAAAAAAGCTATTCATTACTTAAAAATTTCATACTATATAATCATAGGGATATCTTTGATGCTCTTTTCAACAGCTATTTGCAAAAAAAAAAAAAAAAAAAAAAACGTAAGATGCAATTACGACATGTTCTCTTGGATTAAAATCAGTTTAACTGGACTGAAGTGAGCTGAATGAAACTGAACTGAACTGAATGGAGAAGAAATGAACTGAAAGTAATTAATAAATAGATAAAAAAAATTAATAAAAAATAAATATATCCAGGGACGAATCCAGGATTGAGTGTCGGGGTGGGCTGGAAAATAAATATAGCTAAATATTTTATACATACTCAAAATATTTTGAAATTCACTTAAGTTGTGCCCTACGAGACTTCGATACATAAAATTCATCAATAACCGAATCTATGTTTATATTTTTTACAAATCTCTCTCAATATAAAGCATAAGCAAATCTTCAAGTAGATCATCGCCCATCTTGTTACGAAGTGCTGTCTTCACATGCTTCATTGCCGAAAATGCTCGTTCGGTCATAGCAGTAGAAACAGGCAAAGTCAAAACCAAATGTATTAGTCTAGTTAACATAACATAGACCATCGATCTTCCACTCTTATTAAGTTGTTGACTCAACTTAACAAGTGTAGAAACTTGAAACTCTTGCATCACCATCACATCCTCCTTGTAATGTGTTGTGCGGCATTTTATACGCCTCAATGGCGATCGGCATAATGGTCAAGAGCCAACCATGGAAGACAGATGCTGGGCAAACACCAAGCAGCCGGCACCCAAGGCGATCGTCTATTGGTATCTGGCGATCACCTAGATGTCCGACCATAGACGATCGTCCCGTGCCACGTATGAATCCAACACCCGTCAAAGTCTTCGAAGACCGAATCTCGGACGTAGACCCACGTGCAGATCCACAAAAGGCGCCGGCACATAAGGCCTTTGACCCCAGCCTGTCACCAACCTCACACCTACCGACAGGCCCGCCGAAAGGTACAAAGTGGGTCCTCCCCTGACAGCGACTCAGGACGCGTGCGGACTCCTCATTGGCCCGCACAGCTGGCTGCCAGCAACAGCCTCGGACTTTAAGGGAACAGTCCCACGTGACGGGACGATCGCCCATATTATTCTAATATAGAATACGGCGGTCGCCCGCGATCGCCGGGGAGGACCCAACAACCCTTTCTCCTATAAATAGGAGGCCTCCAACAGTGGCCAGGGGCAGATGAAAAAAGGTACAGAGAGAGATACACTCTGAATACAGTGAAACACATTGTCAGTGAGACTCATTCACATATACAAAAACACCAAAAAGCAAGAACTCACAGAGCTTCATATCTGGTTCTTCCGGCAATCTTCACGCTCTATTGCTAAGATAACTAGAATCTTTACACTCATTGTAATAGTATTCTAACATTAATATTTGGACTCCAAAGTATTTATATTAATAACATCTCGCGAGAGCATTCAAGCCCGGGACTAACAACCCCGTCAAATCTTGTGTTATTTACTTTCCCACGTGTTGTGTCAAGATTTATTCATCCCGACAGGCGATCGACTATAAGGCCGAGCGACCAAGTCAACATCAGTCAAACTATGGCTAGCTCGCCTAATCGAAGAAACCAGACCACCATCAGGGACCTAGCGATCGACTCCCAAGGCGATCGCCCTTTGGCATCTGGCGATCGACTCTAGTGTCCGGCTAAGGACTATCGGCCTACGCCCCGAACAGAGATGATCGCCCGTCAAAGTCATCGAAGACTGGATCTCAGAACAGCACCCACGTGCAGATCCACAAAAAGCGCTGACAGACAAGACCTTTGACCCCAGCCTGTCACCTACCTCACCTACCGACAGGCGCGCCGAAAGTTACGAAGTGGGACCGCCCGTGACAGCAACTCAGGACGCGTGCAGGCTCCCCATTGGACCGTACAGCTGGCTGCCAGCAGGAGCCGCGGACTTTAAGGGAACAAGCCCATGTGCTACAAGACGATCGCTCGATTATTATAATATAGAAAAGGCGATCGCCCGGCATATCCAAGTCCTATAAATAGAGAACCTCCTCCTACTGGAAAAAGGTTCCCAACTCATTCACCTACATTCCGAATTCATTCACGGAAATACAGAAGAACACACATATCATCAAGCTCCCTGCTTTCTCGCCGCAATCCACCTCAGGATTTCTCTCTCTGAATCTCTCATCCAGAAGACAATCGACAGAGGCAAGAAGTCTCCACAAGACAGATTCCAAGAGATTCACAAGCCCAGGAGATCAAGCATCCAGCAAATACTCGCCGTGAGAGACTGTCGATCTCTCACCGCCGCGACTGTTCATCTCCTTTGTTACAAGAACTCACAGAGCATCACATCTGGTTCTTCCGGCAATCTACACGCTCACTAGCTAAGATAACAAGAATCCTTACATTCATTGTAATTGTATTCTTACATTAGTACTTGTATCCCCGAATATTAGTATTAATAATATTTCGCGAGAGCATTCAAGCCCGGGACTAACAACCCCGGCAAATCTTGTGTTATTTATCTTTCTCACGGAAGTGCTCTCGCATTTGTTTGCTTTCCATCCATTCCAGCAATATCTATCTCCGGATAATATTTTGGGTAGCAACAATTGGCGCTAGAGGAAGGGGATCTATCCCTCAAATTTTTATTCCTACCGTCCCGAAGAACACTCACTGTTCTCGGGGCATATACTTGAAGTGACACTCACTGCGCTTCAAAGAAAAACCTTCAGAATCATGACATCTGCCGGTACATCGAAGAGAGCCACTCTCCGAACTGCCGGACACCATATCTCGGCTCAATCCGAACCCCAGCCGACGACCGGGGGAAGCCGCGACAACGCGAGACTCTCGATCCCGCGCCTGAGAGATGGCCCCAACCTCTCACTCGACCAGTTCCAAACCGAGGAACAGATCGAGGAGGCTATGGCCATCCTAGAGGAGCGACGGAGAGCATGCGCGTCACCCGCAATAACTCCCTCGATCGTCCGCCGCATGGGAAAACGGAAATTCAACGGGCTACTGGGCGAGCGATCGTCAGAAAGCCCCAATCCGCGAGAAAGGGCTCTCGCACGACCGGACGGATCCGTATTCAATCGCTTGGGGCGCGACCCATCCTGGCGACTGGGGCATTCTGTTTCCAACCGCGAAAAAACGGAATCCGAATCCGTCACCAGGGGTTCGGCCTACCCAACTTACAGCCGAACGCAGGTCAGCCGTCTGACTCCCGCCCCGATCGCCAGGGGATCAGCACTCGATCGCCTCGGCTCCCGCTCCGAGCGCCGAGCCGCGAGCAGCCAGGCCACGGCGATGGCCGCTATACAACGCCATCTCGACGAGATGAAAGCACTCTTGGATACTGGGGCAAGCGCCAGCAGAAAGATCGCCGGGCCGACCGAGCCACTCGCGGTCCACATCGAGCTTGCCCCCGTGCAACCAACAATTGCTCCTCCCAAAACACCTCTGTATGAAGGAAGATCGGACCCCGAAACCTACCTGAGTAAATTCCGAATCTACATGACTGGGTGTGGGGCATCTGATGCAACCAAGTGCCGGATCTTCCCGTTAACATTGGGCGAGCTGGCCCATAGGTGGTACGCCTCACTACCACCACGATCGATCATCTCCTTTGAGAAACTGGCGAATGACTTCACGTCATACTTCGCCACCAAGGTCGGCAGACCAGAAGGCCCTCACCGCGTGATGAAAATCAGGCAGGGGAAAGACGAAACCGACGCAGATTACATCGACCGAGTAGACGAAATCATCCTTACCGGCGAACCCGTCAGTGACGAGCTCGCTCTCTATTCGGTCCTGGGGGGATTCTACGGTCATTCACTCATGTTTAGATATATCACCAAGGATATTCCCCCAACCTACGCGATCTTCCGCGCTAAGGCTGCCAACTTTCTGGCCAGGCAAAGGCTACTCACCCTCCACCTAGGCGAGGAAATGCCACCTCCTGTCCAGAAGATGGCGATCGCCAAAGTAAAGAAGGCGACCGCCAAAACAAAGAGGGCGATCGCCAAGCCACCCGGAGATCTCAAGGCCTTCGAGGACATGGAAGCCCATCTCTTCCATACGTTCAACCAAACTCCGGCCCACATTTTCTATGCCATCAAGGGGCACGAACCGCTAAACAAGCCAAAGGCGATAAGGGACCACGGTCACCTGGACAACAATCAATATTGTGCCTACCATAAGAGTCCCGGCCACAGCACCAACCAATGCCGCGACCTCCTCAAATAGCTCTGGAGATTGTTCGAGGAGGGCAAGTTGGACACCCTATTGGCTTAGCCGAAGCCCTAACCGATCTCTATGCACGATCGTCCGAGTCGAACACAAACAGGTTGGGAAGCTCATACGAGCCGACCCCTAGATCAACCTCGGCGACCGTCTCTGCATGCTTCAATCAGGAGAAGGGAACCTCGGAAGTCTCCCCGATCTCCATCCTTATTTAGGAAACTGGAGGACTCGCTCGCCATCTACAGTTCACCATCTAACATGATGGACTAAGGCACGGGATCACCTCCCCCGCACAACGTACACCGTCGAAGGTCGGCATCTACATGACGATCCAAGGTAGAAGAGTGCAGCCATGGTCCTGGTGGTCGATGGAACCAACTGCTTAGGCCATGCAAGGTCCCTTTGGGCCAAGATCGCCCGCCCTTCGTTTAAATACGAGGCCGGCGTAGTCTGAGGGCCCTCCAAAATTAATCAGTGGATACGATCGTCCGCCCTCAAAGGTTCATCATTTAACATGGTGAACCCGGACAATGCGACGCGTCACTACCCCTGTCTCAACGTACACCGTCGAGGGTCGCCATCGTCATGGCGACCCGAGGTGGAAGCAGAGCTAACAAGCCACGGGCATGGAGTTGAATAATCCAACGCTGCCCCGCGCAAGGACTCCTCTAGACCAAGACCGCACGCCCTTCGTTTAAATACGAGGCGAGGCGCAGCCTAACAGAGGACCCTCACAATAAAATGAGTCACAAGACAGACAATGTCGTTCGCGCACAAGACACGATCAGGGAGTCGGTCCATCGAACTCCGCGATCGTGAACGGTTCTTCAAGACGGACGACCGTCCTCGAGGATTCGACAAAGTTGAAGACCGCTCACTCAACGAATTCTTTTCATCCCCTTACTTCCACTAAGTGAATAAAAACAAGGGGGAAGAGTGCGGACTACCTATACGACGATCGTCCCTGTTCAACCACATACGGAGGTCGTCAATTTTCAGATGTTGTGCAGTGATCGAATTTGTTGTAAAAGTTATCTTTATGAGTTTATCAATTCATTTGGAACTACCCTCGCAACGATCTCTCCTCACACATTTGTACAAAGTCAAACAAAGACTCAAAAATAACAATCATTCAAGTGATAAGTCAGAAAAACAAACATTCATTTCATTGCTTGAAGGATCAAAATACATGGTCGCTTGAAGACCAAAATACTACAAAGAGAAAACTACAAAACTACAAGACAAAAAGCTAAAACAAGCAAACAAGAGCGAAGAGCCTCAGGCCTCCGCCTGACCTTCGCCTTCAGCTATCGGCTCGGCCTGTGGTCCTTCCCCAGTTTCCGGAGCGACCTCCCCGTCCTCCGGCTCGTCAGGATGAACGATGTTCGTCGGAGTCGGATACCAGCTCAGATCCACGCCAAGCTCCGAGAGATCCAAAATCGGCAAGGAGAAAGCAGGATGGAGAGGATGCTCCAACGCATACGCCTTGAAGTTCTCAACAAGGGGCCCGACCTCCAAACCTCCCTTCTTAGCTGCTCGGATCGAGTCGGCGAATGCCATATAATAGGCGAACTCGCTGACAAACTCCAAGTTTTGAAAGGGATCAGCCTTGGTCGCCTCTACCTCTCTTTTCAGCTCCGCCATCGCATGTTGCGACCCTTGGAGCTCGGCCTCCCTCGCAGCTACCTTCTCCCTCGACTCCGCCAGCTCGCTAGTCAACCGAGCGATCGTCACCTTCTGACGAGCGGCCTCCTCCTCAGCAACCTTCTGCGCCCGGATGGCATTCAGCATCTTGTCCCGAAATCGGTCAACCGCCAAACGAGACAACTCGGTTTCCTTCCTCGCCAGCTCAAGCTCTTGGCTCGCCCGCTTGGCTGCCTCCAAAGAGTCCTTCTCCATTGCCACGATCTTATCGGCGAACTCGGCGTTCTCTTTCCGAGCCGCCTCGAGATCCGCCTGCAGGCGAATAGTGGAAGGTCGCCCCTCAAACTCCTGCGCGGCCTGGGCAGCCATGGTCGCCGTCTGGAGAGAAAGGGCGAGAACAGCCTGCATCGTACTCCCCGATCGCTGACGAGCGATCGCATCTAGATCGGTCGTCCAGGCCTTCGGTAGAAGCGGCGGCTTTGCTGACGTATTGCGGGATGTTACAGGACTGGCGAGGAGATCGGCTGGCTAAGAAATCCAACACCATCGGCGGGCAAGATGGATCTGTGCGACGGATCCTACATCAAAACAACAAAGTTAACACAACTCCTACGCAAATGCAAGTTTCAACTCAAAAATGCAACTCCTACCTCTCATCCCTCTCGGGGTCGCGACCGAAATACGGTTTCCCTCGAGGAGTCTCAGCGTCAGCGATCGCCATCTCTCGCATAAAAGCCGTAGAGGGCGGCTCATTCTCCGGAGCGAGAACGGTGATCGGAGGTGCGGCGATCGGCACCTCGTTGGCGGGGGCAGGAACCGGAGTTTCTTCCGGCCTCGGCCTTTTGCAATTCATTCGAAGCCCCTCTTCTGGAACTCCCTCCTCAGCCACGATCGGCTCCACGCGAGGCTCCGCCTCCGGAACAATTGGCAGCGCAACAGGTGGGGCCTGAGACGACTTCTTGTGGCGGAGACGGCCTAGAACTCCAGGATTCGACATGGCGATCTCCTGCGGGGGCTCCAGAAAGTGAGGAAAGCGAACCTATACAGTTAAGGCGATCGATCAACAGTTAGATATTTTCCTCAAGTAAGGCGATCGCCTAGAAAGTGAAGGTCGCAGAAACTCATACCTGGTACCGAGAGATGTCTCGGGAAACGGAATAGCCGAGCCGACAACCAACAACTCTCCTTATTGATCCGGCTAGCGTCAATATCGTCGTCTGACAAGCTCCGTATCCGCTCCTAGACCACCAGGAAATCAAAGGGCAGCTCCTCGACCGCCGGAATGTGAAAACCTGCAAAGTCGAAATCAAATTAGATCAGTTCAAAACAAATCCGAACGAAGGGAGAGTCTAAACCCTTACCGGGATTCCTCTCCCAAAACTCAGTAGGGATCTCCAGCTCGCCCGAAGGATTGTCACTCGCAGAAGCCCTCCACTTGCCGGCGACCTAGAACCACTTCATCGGATCGCCCCGCGCCTTATTCAGGACTCCGAGGATTACCCGACCAGATCGGCCCTGAATATGGTAACCTCCGACCGACCCTTTCTGAGCCGTCAGCTTGAACAAATGGTTCATCTCCGACGGGGATGGGAGGCGGTACAGGCGGTGACCGCGGAAAAGAGTGAGAGTGCAGATAATTTGGAGCCAAGCGTTCGGCGTCAGCTGAAGTGGCGCCACGTTCCAAGCGGCCAGCAGGTGGGAGACAGCAAAAGATAGAGGGAAGCGCAGCCCGACCTCCATAATCGCCTCATTCACGGCGACCATACCCATCGGAGGCTGATCGGCTCGCTCATTCTCCACCGGCGCGAATATATCCACATCTGAAGGAACATGGAACCTCGTCCTCCAGACGGCCAGATCTTTCCTGGTCGCCGAACTCCGGATTTGGCCAAGTGACCACAAAGATCGGTGCGCGGCCCGGTACTGCGACCGTTTGGGAAGCTGATAAGGGTAGGCGACCGAGTATCCCCGGAAATCGAACCTCGGAGACGGACCGGCCAACTTCTCCATAATCTTAGCAAAAGCCAGATAGGCCCGTCCGAAAGCGCTATGCTGCTCCCAGTAGGCCCTAATCGCCAGATCTCTCTCTATCTGCGATCGTCTGTCTTCAGCAGCCGCTTCCTTAGCGACGTCAGCTTCATTAAATAAAGCCTCGATTTCAGCAGGGTCAATTCCGGCCCGAATAGCCTCAGCGGCCGTCTCCAGGTGGAAGTCAGAAGAAGGTCCTCCCCAGACAGTCGATGTCCCCGCGGCGGAACTGGTACCCACTCCATGTGATGATGACGTTCCGGCCATTCTCAAATAAAGAAAGGAGAAAAGGATTTTTTCTTACCCAAAGATGAAATCGAATGACGATCGGCACTAAGATCTTCAGAAAAATCTTCAGCAAGTCCTTCTTTCTCCAGTAAGTGCGCGTGAGAACGAAGACTGCAACACTGCACCCTTTTATAGGAGATGGCAAGGACTCGTTTGCAATAAGGGAAAATCTCGGGGGTCGGATCCCAAACGTCGCATTTATTGACTACCTCGAGACCCGCGTACGCGTCTTTTCAAGGACGCGTCAGTCGAGGAGTCATTAATGACCGTTGATATCCTCCAACAGAAGCCCGGCACGTGCGCGGAGACTTTTCCACTCCCATTGCCATTTCCCGCGCAGTTTAGCGGCCAACCAGGTCGTCCAAACTCAGAATATATCAGCTCAAAGACGATCGCGATTCGATTAAGCGAGTCGCTCGTCAAAAGTTCAGCGATCGCCAAGAGAACCACCTCACCCCACGTTTCCAACGTAGGAGCGAGCTGGGGGGCAATTGTTGTGTCAAGATTTATTCATCCCGACAGGCGATCGACTATAAGGCCGAGCGACCAAGTCTACACCAGTCAAACTATGGCTAGCTCGCCTAATCGAAGAAACCAGACCACCATCAGGGACCTAGCGATCGACTCCCAAGGCGATCGCCCTTTGGCATCTGGAGATCGACTCTAGTGTCCGGCTAAGGACAATCGGCCTACGCCCCGAATAGAGATGATCGCCCGTCAAAGTCATCGAAGACTGGATCTCAGAACAGCACCCACGTGCAGATCCACAAAAAGCGCTGACAGACAAGACCTTTGACCCCAGCCTGTCACCTACCTCACCTACCGACAGGCGCGCCGAAAGTTACGAAGTGGGACCTCCCGTGACAGCAACTCAGGACGCGTGCAGGCTCCCCATTGGACCGTACAGCTAGCTGCCAGCATCAGCCGCGGACTTTAAGGGAACAAGCCCATGTGCTACAAGACGATTGCCCGATTATTATAATACAGAAAAGGCGATCGCCCGGCATATCCAAGTCCTATAAATAGAGAACCTCCTCCTACTGGAAAAAGGTTCCCAACTCATTCACCTACATTCCGAATTCATTCACGGAAATACAGAAGAACACACATATCATCAAGCTCCCTGCTTTCTCGCCGGAATCCATCTCAGGATTTCTCTCTCCGAATCTCTCATCCAGAAGACAATCGGCAGAGGCAAGAAGTATCCACAAGACAGATTCCAAGAGATTCACAAGCCCAGGAGCTCAAGCATCCAGCAAATACTCGCCGTGAGAGACTGTCGATCTCTCACCGCCGCGACTGTTCATCTCCTTTGTTATAAGAACTCACAGAGCATCACATCTGGTTCTTCCGGCAATCTACTCGCTCACTAGCTAAGATAACAAGAATCCTTACACTCATTGTAATTGTATTCTTACATTAGTACTTGTATCCCCGAATATTAGTATTAATAATATCTCGCGAGAGCATTCAAGCCCGGGACTAACAACCCCGGCAAATCTTGTGTTATTTATCTTTCTCACGGAAGTGCTCTCGCATTTGTTTGCTATCCATCCATTCCAGCAATATCTATCTCTGGATAATATTTTGGGTAGCAACACCACGGAGGGAGTGATCCCTCGTGGCGACCCGGGCGTTCAGGCCCCAGCCGGGAGGCATCGGAGTCCGAATCCGTTACTAGGAGTTCGGCATATCCGACTCCCAGAAGACAAGCCGGCCAACAGGCCCCTGCTCGCCCAAAAACTAAGCCCGGTGGCGGAGAACTCATCATCTACCATGGGGACAGGGGATCAGTACATGATCGCCTTGGCTCACGCTCCGGGAGCCAATCAGCGAGCAGTCAGGCTACGGCGATGGCCGCCATGCAGCGCCAGCTCGACGAAATGAAGGCGCTCCTAGAAACTGGGGCAGGCGCCAGGAGATCGATCGCTGGACCGAGTGAGCCACTCGCGGTCCAGATCGAGCTCGCCCCAGTTCAACCGAAGATCGCTCCCCCTCAAACACCTCTATACGAGGGGATATCGGATCCTAAGACCCATTTGAGCAAATTCCAGATTTACATGACCGGATGCAGAGCATCGGACGCGACGAAATGTCGAATGTTTCCATTAACATTGGGCGACCTCGCCCACAGGTGGTACATCTCACTACCACCTCGCTCGATCAATTGGTTTGAGAAGATAGCGAACGACTTCAAGTCGTACTTCGCCGCCAAAGTGGCTCGGTCAGAAGGCCCCCACCGCATGATGAAAATCAGGCAGGGGAAGGACGAGCCCGATGAAGATTACATCGACTGGGTGGACGAAATAGTCCTCGCCGGCGAGCCCATTAGCGACGAGCTCTCTCTTTACTCAGTCCTAGGGGGATTCTACGGCCACTCGCCCATGTTCAGGCACATTACAAAGGAGATCCCCCCGACCTACGCGATCTTCCGCGTCAGGGCCGCTGATTTCCTGGCCAGACAGAGGATGCTCACCCTCCGCTTAGGCGAAGGATCTGCCGGAGAAGGCAAGGCGCCATCCTACATCCAGAAGAAGGCGGTCGCCAAGGCCAAAAAGGCGGTCGCAAAGCCGCCTGGTGAATTCAAAGCCTTCGAGGATGTGGAGGTTCACCTCCTCCGCAACCTCAATCTATCTCCAGCCCACATCTTTAACGCCATCAAGGGGCGCGATTGGCTCAACAAACCAAAGCCGATAAGGGACAACGATCATCTAGACCGCATCAAATTTTGTGCCTACCACAAGAGTCCCGGCCACAACACCAGCCAGTGCCGCGACCTCCTCAGACAACTCTGGAGACTGTTTGAGGAAGGCAAGTTGGATAACTTGGTTACCAATCCAGAACCCCGGGCAGAAAGGACCGGGGGGCACGATCGCCGCCAGAACGATGGAATCTCTCCCAATCCGGTCGCTAGGATCGAGCAGAATGAGCCGGAGTACTCTGATGAATCGATCCCTCCGATCAACCCCGGCGGCCGGATCAATATGCTTCAGGCGGGAGGTGGAAACCTCGGAGGACTTTCCCCGGTTTCCACTCTGTCGAATAGAAAGAGGAAGGCCGAATTAAGGGCGTTCGCCGGGGTCCATGTCGTGGTACCCCCAGAGCCGACTGTTGTTGCCCAAAATATTATCCGAAGATGAATATTGCTGGAATGGTCGAGCAACAGCAAATTACGAGAGCACGTCCGTGGGGGTGTGAATAACACAAGATTTGTCGGGTTTGTTAGGCCCGGGCTTGAATGCTCTCGCGAGATGTTATTAATAAGAATACGTATGAGTACAAATATTAATGTAAGGATGCGAATACAATGAGTGTAAAAGATCCTAGTTATCTAGCTCTTGAGCGAAGCTTTGTGTGTTCTTGTTCTCGTTTCTGCCGATCGTCTTAGGATTAAGAGGTTCCGAGAGTGAGAGATGAACTGATGTCCGAATTGTATAGCGTTGCCAAGAGAGAAAGCCAAGTTTGTGAGCTGAGCTTCTGTACTATGTGGCCAACAACCTTTCTTCCGCTGCTGGAGGCTTCCTATTTATAGGACTGGCCTTGGTTGGGCGATCGCCTTCCCTGTATTATAATAAGGGGGCGATCGTCTTACAGCACGTGGATTGGTTGCCTTAAAGTCCGTGGCTGCTGCTGGCAGCCAGCTGTGTGGTCCAATGAGAAGTCCGCACGCGTCCTGAGTTGCTGTCCCGGGCGGTCCCATTTTGCACCTTTCGGCGGGTCTGTCGGTAGGTGAGTAGATGCTGACAGGATGTGGTCAACGATCCATGTTCTGCGGCGCCTTTTCTGGATCTGCACGTGGGTCTTTGTCTTGAGCTTAGGCCTTCGCCGACTAGACAGATGCTGGACTCGCGTGGCATGAGGCAGTCGTCATTGGCCGGGCACCAGAGTCGATCGCCAGGTGCCAAGAGACGATCGCCTTTAGATGTCGATCGCTCGGCATTGGGACTTGACCTGGGACCTTCGAAGGCAAGTCTGCCTTGGTCTATTCGACTCTAACTCGGTCGCTTGTCATCTATGTCGATCGCCTGTTGAGGTGTATAATTCTCGACATAACAATTGCCCCCCAGCTTGCTCCGATGTTGAAGACATGGGGTGAGGTGGTTCTTACTGGCGATCGTTGAGGATAAAGACGGGCAACCCATTGTGCGGACTTTGGTTTCGGACTTGGGCGATCTGATCGATTGGCGAGCTATCTTCGGTCTTGTACCTGCAATTTTCAAATTTTGTCGATCCCTCGTAGAAAGCTGATTGTTTCATCGCTGAGGAACCGTGCACAGTCGCGGAGTTCGATGGACTGACCCCCATGACTGTGTCTTATGCGCGAACGACATTCCAACTGTAGGTTTGTCTCGTAACTCATTTTATTGTGAGGGTCCTCCGCTAGGCTGCGCCTCGCCTCGTATTTAAACGAAGGGCGTGCGGTCTCGGTCTGGAGGAGTCCTTGTGCGGGGCATCGTCGGATTAATCGATTCCACGTCTGCGGCTTGTTAGCTCTTTTCTACCTCAGATCGTCATGTTAGATGGCAATCCTCGACGGTATACGTTGAGACGGGGGTAGGGACGCGTCGCATTGTCCGGGTCCACCAAGTTAGATGATGAACCTTTGAGGGCGGGCGAGCGTGTCCACTGATTTGTTTGGAGAGTCCTTAGGCTACGCCCGCCTCGTATTTAAACGAAGGGCGAGCGATCACAGCCCAAAGGAACCTTGCATGGCCGAAGCAGTCGGTTCCATCGACCACCAGGACCGTGGATGCACTCTTCTACCTCGGATCGTCATGTTAGATGCCGACCCTCGACAGTGTACGTTGTGCGGGGAGGCGATCTCGTGCCTTAGTCCATCATGTTAGATGATGAACTGTAGATGGCGAGCGAGTCCTCCATTTTAGGAGACGTTGCTTGATTCTGGCGATCGGGTTGGAAGACTGATGATTGTTGTTCGGTCGCCGATCGCGCTATTCATAGGTGGAAAAGTAACCTTTGCCTGGCCAGAAAATTTGCGGCTTTGGCGCGGAAGATCGCGTAGGTCGGGGGAATGTTCTTCGTAAGATGCCTGAACATAGGCGAAAGACCGTCGAATCCCCCTAGGACTGAGTAGAGGGCAATCTCGTCGCTTACGGGCTCGCCGTTGAGGATTATATCGTCCACCCAGTCGATGTAGTCTGCATCGGACTCGTCTTCCCCCTACCTGATTTTCATCATGCGGTGGGGGCCTTCTGGTCGAGCGACCTTGGCGGTGAAGTACGACGTGAAGTCGTTCGCCAGTTGATCAAAGGAACTGACGGATCGTGGGGGTAATGTGACGTACCACCTATGGGCCAGGTCGCCCAGTGTTAGCGGGAACATTCGGCACCTGGTCGCGTCTGATGCCCCACACCCGGTCATGTAGATCCGGAACTTGCTCAGGTGAGTCTCAGGATCCGACCTCCCCTCGTACAAAGGTGTTTTCGGAGGAGCGATCTTATGCTGCACGGGGGCGAGTTCGATGTGGACCGAGAGTGGCTCGCTCGGCCAGGCGATCTTGCTATTGGCACCTGCCCCAGTTTCTAGGAGCGCCTTCATGTCGTCGAGCTGGCGTTGCATCGCGGCCATCGTTGTAGCTCGGTCGCTCGTGGTTCGACTTTCGGAGCGGGCGTCGAGGCGATCGTGAACCGATCTCCTGGCTCCGCGGGAGGTGATGAGGTCGCCGCTTCCGATCTGGGTTCTTTGGCGAGAAGGAGCCAGATGGTTGGTCTGCCTGCTGGGAGTTGGGTACGCCGAACTCCTGGTGACGGACTCGGGCTCCGTCGTCTGGTGGCTGGGACCAGAATGCCCTGGTCGCCATGATGGGTCGCTTCCTAGGCGGCTGAAAACGGAGTTGTCCCGCCTTGCGAGCGCCTTCTCCTCCGAATCGGGGTTTTCGGGCGATCGCTCGCCCAGTAGCCCCTTGAACTTCCGTTTGCTCACGCGGCGGATGGCCGAGAGGGTAATTGCGGGCGCGTCGAGTGCTCTCCGTCGCTCCCGTAGGATGGCCAGGGCCTCCTCAATCTGTTCCGCTGTTTGGAACTGGTCGAGCGAGAGGCTAGGGCCATCCCTCGGGGGCGGGATCGAGACTCTCGGGTCGCCGCGGCTATCCTCTGCCGTCGGCTGGGGCTCGGATTGAGCCGAAATAAGGCGTCCGACAGGTCGTCCAGTGGCTCTCTTCGATGTGGAGGCAGAAGTCATGATTCTGAAAGCTTTTCTCTGAAGAATAGTGGGTGTTTCTTCAGGTATATTCCCCGGAGAACAGTGAGTGTTCTTCGAGACGGTAGAAATAAAAATGAAGGTTTAGATGCCCTCCTTCTAGCGCCAATTGTTGTTGCTCAAAATATTATCTGAAGATGAATATTGCTGGAATGGTCGAGCAACAGCAAATTGCGAGAGCACGTCCGTGGGGGTGTGAATAACACAAGATTTGCCAGGTTTGTTAGGCCCGGGCTTAAATGCTCTCGCGAGATGTTATTAATAAGAATACGTATGAGTACAAATATTAATGTAAGGATGCGAATACAATGAGTGTAAAAGATCCTAGTTATCTAGCTCTTGAGCGAAGCTTTGTGTGTTCTTGTTCTCGTTTCTGCCGACCGTCTTAGGATTAAGAGGTTCCGAGAGTGAGAGATGAACAGATGTCCAAAGTGTATAGCGTTGCCAAGAGAGAAAGCCAAGTTTGTGAGCTGAGCTTATGTACTGTGTGGCCAACAACCTTGTTTCCGCTGCTCGAGGCTTCCTATTTATACAACTGGCCTTGGTTGGGCGATCGCCTTCCCTGTATTATAATAAGGGGGCGATCGTCTTGCAGCACGTGGGTTGGTTGCCTTAAAGTCTGTGGCTGCTGCTGGCATCCAGCTGTGCGGTCCAATGAGAAGTCCGCACGCATCCTGAGTCGCTGTCCCGGGCGGTCCCATTTTTCACCTTTCGGCGGGTCTGTCGGTAGGTGAGTAGATGCTGACAGGCTGTGGTCAACGATCCATGTTCTGCGGCGCCTTTTCCGGATCTGCATGTGGGTCTTTGTCCTGAGCTTCGGCCTTCGCCGACTAGACAGATGCTGGACTCGGGTGGCATGAGGCGGTCGTCATTGGCCGGGCACCAGAGTCGATCGCCAGGTGCCAAGAGACGATCGCCTTTAGATGTCGATCGCTCGGCACTGGGACTTGAACTGGGACCTTCGATCGGCAAGTCTGCCTTAGTCTATTCGACTCTAACTCGGTCGCTTGTCGTCTGTGCCGATCGCCTGTTGAGGTGTATAATTCTCGACATAACACCGACCATCTCCAAAGACGCGCTCATCACTTTCTCCAACAAGGATAGAGAGGGAGTGTAGTGCCCCAAAGAGGATGCATTGGTGATCTTTGCATGTATCCTTGGGAAAATGGTCGATCGCGTGATGGTTGACAATGGGAGCTTTTGCAATATCATATTCAAATCCGCTCTCGACCAGCTCGGAAACTTGACCAAGTTTATCAAGCCATTTGACACCGTGCTCCAAAGGTTCGGCGACAGCACAGTCCAAGCCTACGGAAGGATCAGGCTCTCTGTTGAGCTAATATGCTTTTACGATCTCAAGGTTAGGATTACTAGGAACCTAAATTTTGTAATTATAGATAGGCCCAGCATCTAGAATGGGTTCCTAGGTCGTCCATTTCTAGAAACCTTCGAGGCGGTCGCCTCTTCTTTCTTTTACTGTATCAAATTCCCCACTGCCGATGGGACGGTCGGTACTGTAAAAGGAGATCAGCTAATGGCTAAGAAATGTTTGAATTACTCCTGTGTCGTAACTTCTTTCAACACTTCCCATGCTATTTATAACATTGAGACGATCGACAATCAACTGATGGAGATCGACGAGTCGAGCACCTCGAACCAACCCGACTCAGAGGACGCCATCTCACATCGATTAACGGACGACATCGAGCTGAGGATCAGTTTCAATCCAAGCCTCGACATCGATCCAAGGATCGAGTCCGGAAATCGTTCCAAACGAGAAGCGACCATCCCCATTGAAGAGTTGGAAAGTATAATAGTAGATCCAGCTCGCCCGGAGCGGGAAATACAGATCGGCACGAGCGTCGACCTCGAATTAAAGGATGATCTGATCAGCTTACTACGTAAGAACATCGGGGTCTTTGCCTGGTCGCATCAGGACATGGTCGGCATAAGTCCTGAACATGCTTGCCACTATCTAAAGATCGACCGGGCAAGGAAACCTGTTCACCAGAAACGTAGGAAATTAGGTCCTGAGAAGCTACTCGACAATAAGCTAATCGGAGTAGCTACAGACGAGCCACTGTGTAGCCAACGCGGTGCTCATCAAAAAGCCGAGCAACTCATGGAGGTTGTGCATCGACTTCACCGACCTCAATGCTGCATGCCCAAAAGATCACTTTCCGATGCCTCATATCGACCACTTGGTCGATAGTACAGCAGGTTGCGAAATGATGTCGTTCATGGATGCCTTCGACGGATACCATCAGATCCCAATGGCGGAGAAGGACATAAAGCACACATCGTTCCACACGGAAAAAGACATATACTTTTGGGTCCGAATGCCGTTTGGCCTGAAGAATGCAGGGGAGACCTACCAACGGTTAGTCAACGGGATGTTCGCCAACCAGATCGGCAAGACCATGGAGGTCTACATTGACGACATCATTGTCAAAAGCCTCAAAAAGGAAGATCACCTCAATGACCTTGCCGAGACGTTCACCATACTCGAGAGGTTCAATATGAAGCTGAACCCCAAGAAATGCAACTTCGGGGTGAGCTCCAGAAAATTCCTGGGGAACATCGTGAGCCAAAGGGGAATCGAGGCGAACCCCACCAAGATCCAGGCGATCCTCGACATGCAGGAACCACGGAACGTCAAACAGGTGCAACGCCTCACTGGTTGTCTAGCTGCCCTCAACCGTTTCATATCTCGGCTTGGGGATAAAAGCAAACCATTCTTCGCGACCATAAAGAACAAGATGTTCGCATGGACAAAGGAGAGTCAAATAGCGTTCGCTAAAATTAAGGAGTATCTATCTAACCCCCAGATCTTGGCAAAGCCAATCCCCGACGAAAAGCTATTCCTTTACCTGGCAGCCTCGGAGGTCGCGCTGAGTGCTGTTTTAGTGCGAGCAGAGGGACAAGTCCACTTGCCGATCTACTTCGTCAGCCAAGCGCTCCATGATGCGGAAACGCGATACACGCCACTAGAGAAGATCGCCTACGCTCTAGTCATGAGTGTTCGCAAGCTAAGGGCTTACTTCTTCGAACATCAAGTGGAGATTCTGACGACTCTCCCCTTAAGGCAAGTCCTGCACCGGACAGACACTAACGGGCGACTCCTCAAGTGGTCACTGGAGATCGCCCAATATGGTATCACGTATGCTCCTCGCACGGCGATCAAAGGCCAAGCTCTGGTGGACTTCGTGGTGGAATTAACATTCCCAACCAGTCCGACCCAGATCGGTCGCCCCGCTTGGAAGTTGTACGTGGATGGCTCGGCAACCAACTCGCGAGCAGGGGCAGATATTGTCCTCATCAGCCCCGACGGCCAAAGTTTCACAAATGCCGTACGTTTCGGGTTTCGGGCGACCAACAATGATGCCGAATACGAAGCCTTGGTAGGCAGGCTCGATCTAGCCCTCGCCCTGGATGTTCGCCGTCTCCACATCTTCATGGACTCCCTCTTGGTCATGAACCAAGTCAAGGGAGAATATGAGGCGCGCGCGAACAAATAATCAAATACCAAGAACTGGTCGCCGAAATGTGCATGAAGTTCGAAGAAGTTCTGATCGAACAAGTCCCGAGAGAGCACAACTCCCAGGCCGATGCCCTATCCAAACTAGCATCATCAGATGGGGCAGCGGATTTCTCTAACATCCAGATCACAAAATCAGCAAAGCCGGCGATCGACAGAAACCTGATTACCACGGTCACCGTCGCCGAGGAGAACTGGATGACTCCTTTCATTAAATACTTAAAGGACGGGACGGTCCCCGACGACCGTATCAAAGCTCGCTAGCTCTAACTCCGTGCAACCAGATACACCCTACTGGACGACCGGCTTTACAAGCGAGCTTTCAGCCTTCCCCTCCTCAAGTGCATTACGCCGGAGGAAGGCCAGCTCGTTTTAGCCAAGATCCATGACGGGATATGTGGAAACCATGCTGGCGGGCGAGCTCTCATCCACAAAACAACCAGGCAAGGTTTTTTCTGGCCTTCGCTTCAGAAAGATGCGATCGCCTATGCCAGATCGTGTCATAGGTGTCAAGTGATGGGCCCAAACATCAAGCTCTCCCCCGAGCAGCTCACTTCGATGTACAGCCCATGGCCATTCGCCCAATGGGGCATCGACCTTATAGGTCCCTTGCCGACGGCGCCAGAGGGCTATAAATTTGCCATCGTGGGGGTTGATTATTTCACGAAATGGGCTGAGGCCGAGCCGCTCAACAAGATTAGCCAAGAACAAGTAATCAAGTTCATTTGGAAAAACATCATATGCCGGTTCGGTCTACCTCAGGCTATCATCTCCGACAACGGAAAGCAGTTCGACGGCTTGGAAGTCATGCAATTCTGCAAGAAATGGGGAATCAAAAAGTTGTTCTCGGCCCCTTACCACCCTCAGACGAACGGGCAGGTAGAGGCTGTAAACAAGATCCTCAAACACACGATCAAAGCAAGACTTGAATCCAAACAAGGACGATGGGCGAGCGAGTTCCCAGACATTTTTTGGTCCTACCGTACGACGACCCGAAACTCGACTAGCGAAACCCCGTTCGCCCTCGCCTTCGGAACAGAAACGGTGATCCCTTCGAAGATCGCCGTCCTCAGCCACCGAACTGAACAAGAGATGACGACGGACAATGATGTGGCCCGGAAGATCGACCTGGACATTCTCGAAGAACGGCGACTGACCTCGGAAATGAAGAACACGATCCACAAAAGGAGATCCGAGAAGTTCTTCAATCCGAAGGTCAAGGAAAGACGGTTCCAAGTGGGCGACCTAGTCCTCGAAAAAGTCCAGACTCACACAGGAGTCTTTGGACCGAATTGGGAAGGCCCCTTCAGGATATCTAAGTGGCTAACTAGGGGAGCCTACGAACTTGAACACCCTGATGGCACTCCGGACCAATATCCCTAGAACGCTATACATTTGAAGAAAGACTACTAGTGAAAACTTTGTATTCAGTCTCAGTTACCCACTGTACAAAGAGTATAATGAGATTTTCCTATCCCATCTATATGATTCGCCTCGAAGAAAACGAACAACTAAAGAGAGGATGGCTCGCTCGCCCTACAAGAGGTCATCGTCTAAACCTGATAGACCTATGCAAGCGATCGCCCCTCTAAAGCACAACGTATACCGTCGAGGGTCACCATCTAACATGGCAATCCGAGGTAGAAATAGTGCAGCCATGGTCCTGGAGGTCGATGGAACCGACAACTTCGCCCATGCAAGGTTCCTTTGGGCTGCGATCGCTCGCCTTTCGTTTAAATACGAGGCGAGCGTAGCCGAAGGACCCTCCAAATAAATCTGTGGACACGCTCGCGCGCCCTCAAAGTACATCATCTAACATGATGTACCCGGACAAGGCGACGCGTCCCTACCCCATCACAACATATACCATCGAGGGTCGCCATCAAACATGCCGACCCGAGGTAGAAGAGTGCTAACAAGACGCGGACGTGGAGTCAAATAAACCGACGACACCCCATGCAAGGACTCCTACAGACCAAGACCGCTCGCCTTTCGTTTAAATACAAGGCGGGCGCAGCCTAACAGAGGACCCTAACAATAAAGTGAGTCGCGGGACATAACTACGGGCTACGGATGGAATGTCCCTCGCACATAAAGACACGGTTACGGAGGTTGGTCCATCGAACTCAGCGACCGTGCACACAGTCGTCCTCCCTCAAAGAATCGGCAAAACTCAAGATAGCTCGTCCAACATACTATTTTCGTTCCCTTACTTACACTAAGTAAACAAAAACAAGGGGCAAAGTGGGGCTATTCCTGAAATGCGATCGGGAGGAAGGGACCATACACGATCGGCTTCGTTCAAACACACACATGACGATCGGTTTTGTCCAAGAAATTTACAAGTAAGAATTTTCAAGTGTATCAATACAATCGGATCAATTCAACATTCAAACAGTCGATCGTATAAATATGGCATCAGGTGCAATTGTGTAAACACTTGTACAAATTCATATGCAAATATTCAGAAGAGACGATCGTACTTATAAAGAATCATATACGAAAAAGGAGTATTTTATTCAAGTCGAGAAGTTCGTACAATACAAAGCCCGAAGGCAATACAAGGAAAAATAGAAAATTACAAGCAACGGAAAACTAAAACAAACTCCACCATCACTCAGGCCGCCCCCGACTGGCCTTCGCCCCCAGCAGGCGGATCGGCACGCGCTCCCTCATCAGCTTCAAGATAAATAAGTTTATCTGGGAAAGGATACCAACTCAAGTCGATCCCCAAGTCGGTGAGGTCGAGGATCGGCAGGGAGAAATCCGGCTGCAACGGGTGCTCAAATACATAGGCTTTGAAGGCTTCCATCATAGGGCCGACCTCGACCCCTACCTTCTTGGCAGCACGGATAGCGTCGGCGTAAGCCAGATAGTAGGCGAACTCGCCGACGTATTCTACATTAAGGTAGGGATCGGTCTCGATCGCCTTTAACTGTTCCTTCAGCCCCGCAGTCGTCCTGTCCGCTTCCGCAAGCTCGGCTACCTTGGCAGCCAGTTCTCCCTTCGCCTTCTCCAGCTCGCTGTTGAGACGATCCACTGTCGCCTTCAGCCCGGTCGCCTCCTCCTGCGAGGCTGCATGCATCCGGCGAGCTTCCGTCATCTGATCCCGGAACCGATCCGCCACCCCCCGGGACCGGTCAAGCTCCTTCTTGGCTCGTTTGACTGTCTCCAGGCGCTCCTTCTCCATAGCCGCTATCCGATTGGCGAAGTCGGCATTCTGGTTCCGAGCGGCCTCAAGATCTTGATAGAGGCGAGCATTAGAGGGTCGCCCCTCATAATCCTTAACGGCTTGGGCAGCCATCGTTGCCGCCTGGAGAGTCAGAGCGAGCGTCGCCTGCATGGCATCTCCAGACCGCCGACGAGCGATCGCGTCTAGGTCGGTCGTCCAGGCCTTAGTAAGAGAATTGATGGCCCGAGAGACATAAGAAGGAACGTCGAGGGACTGGCGCGGAGACTTACTCGCCAAGAAATCCAGCACTATCGGCGAGACGTCCGGATCGGCAAGACGAACCCTGCAACACAAACGAGAAGGAACAAAGGAGTTAGTATGCATCCTGCACAAATAGCCTAACTCAGAAAGAGCAAACCGGTCTTACCTGGTGACCAACTCGGGGTCACGGCCAAAAAAGGGCTTGCCCCGAGGAGTTTCGACTTCGGCGATCGCCGCAATTTTTAGGAAGGCTGTAGAGGGCCTGGA
This sequence comes from Orobanche coerulescens, assembly GCA_033398695.1. Taxonomy (NCBI): domain Eukaryota; kingdom Viridiplantae; phylum Streptophyta; class Magnoliopsida; order Lamiales; family Orobanchaceae; genus Orobanche; species Orobanche coerulescens. The sequence goes on along the minus strand of JAWKAU010000094.1, from coordinate 323,622 downwards.
CCCCTCCGCCATCGGAACAGCAGAGATAGGTGATGTGGCAACCGACGGTTCCAAAATGGATACGTCCGCCTCAGCAGTCGGCAAGGACTCCTCTGGCCTCCGCCTCTTGCGGTTGCGCTGGAGCTGTTCTTCCTCCCGAACTTCCGGCTCGACGACCGGCACCATAGTGGGTCTCACCGTAGGGATGGGACGGGACGTCATTGCTGGGGCACGACCTGTCTTCTTTCCCTGGTGAAGACGACCCAAAAGACCGGGATTCAACATTGAGATCTCTCTCGGTGGCTCGACGTAGCGGGGAAAATGGATCTCTATCAATCGGCATATTCAGATAAGTTAGACATCTACTTCAATCAGACGATCGTCATACAGGAAAGAGAGTAAAAATTCATACCGGGAACTTTCAGGTGGTGAGGGTAGCGAAACAATCGAGCTCCCAACCGATGAAATTCATGGCTGACTGAGCGAACGTCGATGTAGGAGTCTGGCAGACCGCGAATTCGCTCCCAGATGATCAAGAAGTCAAAGGGAAGATCGCCGATCACTGGAACAAGAGAGCCTGCAAAAAGGAAACCAAATTAGATCAGTTCAAGGTGTATCCAAATAAAGGGAGAGTTAAAACCCTTACTCGGATTCCTCTCCTGAAAACTGGTGGGGATATCCAACTCTTCCTCCGGATTATCGCTCGATGCCGACCTCCATGCTCCGCCGACCCAGCACCACTTTGCCAGGTCGCCCCGAACCTTGTTCGGCACCCCAAGGACCACCCTACCCATGCGACCCTGGATATGGTAGCCACCGACCGATCCCTTCTGCGCGGTCAGCTTGAAAAGATAGTTCATTTCCAACGCAGAAGGCAGACGGAACAACCGATGACCGCCAAACAATGTCAAGGTGCTGATAATCTGCATCCAGGCATTCGACGTCAACTGGAGCGGCACCACATTCCAGGCGGTCAGCAAATACGACACGGAGAACGGAAAGGGAAACCGCAATCCAGCCCCTAGGATCATTTCATTGACAGCAACCATACCCTCGGGAGGCTGGTCGGCACGTTCGTTCTCCGAGGGCACGTACAAAGAAACATCAGAAGGGATGTGGAATTTCTCCCTCCAGTGAATCAAGTCTTTCCTGGTCGTCGAACTCCGGATCTGTCCAAGGGTCCATGAGGAATGATCCGCGGCCCGGAATGATGTCCGCTTCACGGGCTCATAGGGGTGGGCGGCAGAATATGCTTCGAAGTCAAACTCGGGACATGGTCGAGCAATCCTCTCCATAAATAGGCGGGGCCGAACACGCTGTTCTGCTCCCAATACAGCCTCACCGCTTCATCCTCATCCACCGGTGAGCCCCTCTGCCCCGCCGCCGCCGACCTCGCCACTTCAGCTTCATTGAAAAGCTATTCAATCTCCGCGGGTGCAATCCCCGCACGAATGGCCTCGACGGCCGTTTCTATATGAAGAGCCACGGGGGTTTCTTCCCCGTCAGGCGAAGCCGCGGCGGCGGAAGAGCTACCGGCCACGTATGTTTCAGATCCTCCACCAGACATGTTCTTAAGAGTAAAGGGGGAGAGAAGATTTTTTGTTCTTACCTAAAAGGAAAGTCGGTCGGCACAAGGAGCTTCAAAGAAATTCGGCAGAGTCTTCGTCTGAAAAGCAAGGGCGCATAAAGGGTTGAACTGAAGCGGCCCTAATCCTTTTATAGGCGAGTGCAGGGACCTCTGTGCAAATAGGCGGAATCCCGAGGGCTGAAGTGCAACCGTCGGGAGGGGGACACATTAAATGCAGCCTCGAAACCCACGTACGCGTCTTTTTGAGGGCACGCCAGACGACAAGTTTGACAAAACCGTCGGACTCCCCCCAACGATAGCGCGACGCATCTCCCTGCAACGTTTCAAGAGCCCGCCTCCATTTCCCGCTATTTCCAGCGCATAAGGAGATCATCCAGGCGACGATCGTCCTTGTCACAAACAGACAAGCCAATCATCTAAAACAGGCGATCACCAACAGTGCCACCTCACCCCATGGTTTCAACATCGGAGCGAGCTGGGGGGCAATTGTTGTGCGGCATTTTATACGCCTCGATGGCGATCGGCATAATGGTCAAGAGCCAACCATGGAAGATAGATGCTGGACAAACACCAAGCAGCCGGCACCCAAGGCAATCGTCTATTGGTATCTGGCGATCACCTATGACATCCGACCATAGACGATCGTCCCGTGCCACGTATGAATCCAACACCCGTCAAAGTCTTCGAAGACCGAATCTCGGACGTAGACCCACGTGCAGATCCACAAAAGGCGCCGCCAGATAAGGCCTTTGACCCCAGCCTGTCACCAACCTCACACCTACCGACAGGCCCGCCGAAAGGTACAAAGTGGGTCCTCCCCTAACAGCGACTCAGGACACGTGCGGACTCCTCATTGGCCCGCACAGCTGGCTGCCAGCAGCAGCCTCGGACTTTAAGGGAACAGTCCCACGTGACGGGACGATCGCCTACATTATTCTAATATAGAATACGGCGGTCGCCCGCGATCGTCGGGGAGGACCCAACAACCCTTTATCCTATAAATAGGAGGCCTCCAACAGTGGTCAGGGGCAGATGAAAAAAGGTACAGAGAGAGATACACTCTGAATACAGTGAAACACATTGTCAGTGAGACTCATTCACATATACAAAAACACCAAAAAGCAAGAACTCACAGAGCTTCATATCTGGTTCTTCCGGCAATCTTCACGCTCTATTGCTAAGATAACTAGAATCTTTACACTCATTGTAATAGTATTCTAAAATTAATATTTGTACTCCAAAGTATTTATATTAATAACATCTCGCGAGAGCATTCAAGCTCGGGACTAACAACCCCGGCAAATCTTGTGCTATTTACTTTCCCACGGAAGTGTTCTTGCATTTGTTTGTTACTCGACCATTCCAGCAATATCATCTCCGGATAATATTTTGGGTAACAACATAATGTCTCAACTCAAACTCTAAGGAAACAATATCTTGATCAGTGAAATCTGCATGATAAAATTTTCTCGCAAGCTTGCAAATATCATCACTATTGAATGATTCGAAAGAATTTTTAGGATCCAATGCCACACTGAGAGAAAGCAATTCAAGAGACACATCATTGAATCTTATATTCAACTCCATCAAAATACATTCTATTGCTGAATTAAAAACATCAAAATGATAATGCTGTTCAATTGTAGTTTGCGCACGAGAACGACCAACCTTATATGGAGAATCCAAATTAGGGACATCAATATCATTCTTCAAGCAAAAAGCATTGACTTCTTCGAGAAATCCTTCCCAACTATTTTCTCTCAATTGTTGAAGAATAACTTTTGTAGTAGAGACAAATGCAATAGCCGCCAAAATATCTTGAACTTTTCTTTGAAGAATTTGACAAAGAGAATCTGTAACTCTCATAATCTGATGCATTAGGTGTAGAGTGAATACAAATTCAAAACTTGCCATGTTTTTATAAACCCCTTGAACTTCAGCCTTAGATCTTCCATTTTGAGAGTGTTCGATGAGGCATTCAAATACCTTGCAAGTTGCAGCATACATATCTATCAAACTTTTCACGGAGTTGTAGTGTGAACTCCAACGAGTGGCTACAGCTCGCTGCAAATTACCAATTTGGTTGGAACCACGTCCATAATCAAGCTCTCCTACAACCAATAATCTCTGAATTTCAAGTCTTTGAGCATCATGTAGTTGTGTGACACGCTTTGGTGAAGAAGTTATAATATTCACAACATTGTCCAAGTGAGAATGAATTCCCAAACAACACCAACATCCTTAGCTGCAGAAACCAATACCAATTGCAGACGATACGCAAAACAGTGAATATAATAAGCATATGGACAATCTCTAAGGAATAATGCTTGAAGGCCATTCCATGAGCCACGCATATTACTAGCACCATCATACCCTTGACCTCTCATTTTCTCAACCCGAAGAACATGATGAGACATAACACCACATATCTCTTTTTTCAACTTTAGTGAAGTGGTGTTACTAACACTTTTAATTGAAAAAAAAACGTTCAGTCAAAATTCCACGATCATTCACAAACCTCAAGATAATGGCCATTTGTTCTTACTTGGAGATATCTTGTGCTTCATCAACAAGAATACAAAAATAATTATCTCCAACTTCTTCACGAATCATTTCACGTACTCTATTGGCCATAATATTCAAAATTTCTTTTTGAATATCATGAGCAATATATTGAGCATTTTTTGGAGCATTTTCAAGAATAACTTTATCAACTTCCATATTCATGTTTGCAAAAGCCTTCACAAGTTCAATAAAATTCCCACGGTTGGATGAAGATGGTGACTCGTCATGACCTCTAAACGCACAACCTTGAAGAGCAAGCCATCGGAGGCTCATGATCGAGGTCTTTAAGCACAAATGATTTCTCTCCTTCTCAATGTTGGTCTGAGAATGCATAACTTTGTCTATATGTCCAACCAGTCTCATCAAATCTTCTGCACGTCTTAAGCACATAGTATGCGGTGATGTAAATGGAGAACCAACATGAGTAAGAAATGCACATTTATCTCCTTGATTTATCTTTTTCCAATTATTAAACCCTTCCTTCACTAATGCAGAAGAAGTAGGCATATGAACATCATTTGTGAAAAGAAAGCAATAAAAACAATATGCCTTATCCGTGGAAAGCGAATACTCTAACCAATGAAACTTATCAAACCATTTCTTCTGAAAACTACGATTTTGAGCCCCAAACTTTGTAACAGGATATACTTCCAATTTGGGCTGATAAGGCCCAAGTTTTAAATATGCACGTCATATACCATCTCGTGCATTAACAGAATATTCACCCAATTACTTTCTTTTTCCCGGATCACGTTCAATATCAACACAATTGCTTCCTATGTCCATAGAAGTAGGTTCAGAGCTACCTTCATTATCTTGACGAACTCGTTTTTTAAAGAAAGATGATATAAGCATTTTTCCTTTCTTAGCAACTTGTTGATGCTCCATTTGTATTTCTAAAATTCAATAAGCATAATGAGACTTATATTAAAAAACTATAAAACAATATAATGAGACTTATATTAATAAATTATAGAGACAAAAATTAGAAAATATAATCTGTGTGAAAATGCAGAAAAGAAAATGAAGCAATATTTACTTCATAAGAAAACTCAAGATTCTAATAGAGATTAATTCAAAAGGTAAATGCAATCAATTAATTTAGGGATTCACACACACCCTAAATTGAATATCTTGAGTTGAGGGGTAAATTTTTAGGGATAAAATCTGTAATACCCGGTTGAATTTCATTCATTTTTATTCAATATTAATCAGTCAGTAATTATCATTTAGTAAACTTCACTCATTATTAATCACTCATCATTCATGATTCATTCATTGCGTTCATTGTTGGTTTGTCGTAACCGTATATCAGTTACCGATCGTCATTTCATCTCCGTTTATAGATCGAGACGGGAATATTATCATTTTCATCGGGATTGGTAGTCTTGTACTGGGAATATCATTTTTGGCATGTGTTGGACCTGTTCACTTTCAAATTCGTATGATTTGTCGGATCATTCATCAGTCGTAGCGAGGAATCAGAGTTATCAGATTTTCCATGTCCAGCATTGAGTTACGGCCGTAAGGATTGTAGGTTACGGCCGTAACAAGGGTTCGTTGATGTCAGGCCATTTTGGACGAACGGGACTTACGGCCGTAAGGTTTCGGAATACGGCCGTAAGTTGAGCAGGTACGGCCGTAAGGCTTGGCCGATTACGGCCGTACGTGTCGAGCAGGGTGCCCAAACATTTTTGGCCGAAGGCGAGTTACGGCCGTAAGGGTTGCGGCATATGGCCGTAAGGCGAGGGAGATACGGCCGTAAGGCTTGGCCGGATACGGCCGTACGTTCTGCGGTACTGGTCATTTTCGAAGGGGGCTTACGCCCGTAAGTTTGGCGGATACGGCCGTATCATCGAGTTACGCCGTAAGGTGTGCGGTACGGCCGTAAGGATGTCGGCGAATGTTTTGGACGAGGCGAAGTTACGCCGTAAGTCGTGGCGGATACGGCCGTAAAGTGTCAGCGAGTTTTGGATGAAGCCGAGTTACGGCCGCACGGGTTGGCGATTCACGGCCGTAAGGCCGTTGACTGAATGTTACTACGAGTTACGGCCGTAACTTCCGGCAGTATATAAGGAGTTGGCCGGGACTTTTTTCCTCATTTTTTCATTTCTCCAACTTTTATCCGAGAGAGAGGGTTGAGGGAGAGATTTTCCATCACCTATCACTTGAGTGTTAGATTTTCATCATCTTCGTTCATTTGGGAATCTTGGATACTCGACTTAACTCGTGTTCATCGGATCGAAGTGGTTAGATCTTCAAGAGGTAATTTCTTCAACATCTTGGATTTTGATTTTGTGTTGAAATATGATGTTTTGGACATTATAATCATGTTATATGAAGGGATATGAATATGATTATGAGTTTGTATAAAGATTCATTTGATTATTGAGGGATTATTCAAGAACACTTTGAATATCGAGTTGGATTTGGGGGTTTTCGATTAATTGTTGTTATAATCACGTATTTGGATATTCATAACGGATTATTGATCGTATTGAAGATGTTTTGTTGGTTTGAAACACTTCTTGGGGATTTGGTGTTGGTATTATTGAGGTTTGGTTGTAATCAATCGAAGTTGGCCACAAAGTGTTCGATATAATGCCCCAATGAACTTTGTTTAATCGTATCGACGTTTTGAGTTCTTTATATTCGTGTTTGATTCGTATATTGAACGGATTGTTGGTAATTGTATTTATTCAAGGTTGTTCGAGCGACCGATATATCAATTAGGACGTTGTTCGTGGAAGGATAATTGTCACCGGTGTTGTGTAAGTTAATTCTTACTCGGTTAAAAGGATATTCATTCCTTTTTGTTGTTGATCATTCATAATCATAACTTATTCATCATTGTATTAATCATATTGAGACTTGTAATTGTCGAATAGTCACTTCATTAACGAGGCAGCGGTTCAATCATTTCATTGAAACTATCAATCACTTCATTATCACTTTCATCTCGGTGAGTCATTCTTGACTTTGTCAGATTATTATTATTCATTGATATTCATTATGGTCATTCTCGTTCATATGACCTTCTGGGTTCATATTGCGTGGCCGGGTGCGGATGTGTGGGATTTTTAGTCGGGCACGTGATGGCCATGTATTGGGAGTGATACATTGGACTGTGCACACGGTAAAGATTAACTCCGTGATACTAATTAGGTACAAGGACGGGTGTGTCCGGTCATCCGTCTTGTACACTTGCACAGAACACTACGGGCGTACTATGATACTCCCCTTCAGCGTAATTCATAACTAGGGATATTTCATAACTTCAGTTAAATCATGATTGTGTATTTTTCAACCCTTGAGGATTGTTGTTACGTATGGCCGGCCCATTTGGGGATTTTGTTTTTCAGGTCATGGCAAGGCAAAAGCACGGGAATAGCATCTCGACGCCGAGGAGTCCCAGTGATACTAGTAGGGGCCCCCGATCTTTGATTATTAATGTTGTTGTCCTTTAATTTCCGCCGCAGATTTTCCTTTGGATACTCCGTTTCATTGATCAGTGTATTTTATCTTCATATAAAATATACTAGTATTGATATTATTGTCCTGGTGTGTTGTACTTAAACTCCTCATCGGAGTATTTGGTAATATAATGTGGTTCGGTACTATAATTATATTATTTAATTCATCATTTTCATTCGCCTGGTGGGTCCCAGTCGGGGATTCACGGCACTGTAATATCCACCTAGTTGGGGTGTTACAGAGTTGGTATCGGAGCGTGGTTTTGAATACTACCTTCCGAGTCATGTCTCATTTGAAATCATCGTCATCAGACTAGTATCATTGGACTTTCGCGTCACGTGTGACCTCTGCAAATGCCGAGCCAATCAGACCGAAAGAACTGTAAGATTTCCTACGCCATGGTATAATTTCTGGCAATAGTCATTCATTCATCATTCATCAATTAACAATCCTCAAACATCATCATTCATTGTGATTAGGACGATCATGTTAACTCATTAATCACTTAATTCATTTCATTACTCAGTTAATGATCAGGACGATCATGTTAACTCATTAATTACTCAATTCATTTCATTACTCAGTTGTCGATCTGGATGATCATATTATTAATCTTGTTAAGTTGTTCAAGATAATCATTTCATCAGATAATCATGTCACTTCAGTAAATCATTCATATAATCACTAAGTTAGAGCATGTATACTCATTTTCATCATCTCATGACATAATCATAACGTGATAATCATGCGGGAAATATAATCATTATGCGACCTTCCTACTTCAGTATGGGGAGAGCTGTCAGGGGATGCACGGGGAGAGGCCGCGGTGCGGGCCGAAACCAGGGAAATAATCACTCGCTGTCGGGAAATCATACCCAGGACTCGGCTCGATCAGAAGATGTTCGGGTTGATCCACTCACTTTTATGCAGGCCATGATGACCCATGTGCAATTGCTCAATCATCATTACGCCACTCTGGCCGGATTAATCGAGAGAACTCTCCCGTATAAGCCTGCTGCTAAGGAAATTGCTGAACAACAACCTTCATATGTCAGCAAGAAATCAACGAAGCGTAATCAATCCGAAGGCGGTCAGTCAACCTTCAAGAAGCCTCGTGCGAGTTCTATCATTTCTGAGCGACCTCCTACGGCGCATAATCGTGCGGGATCTCAGTCCCGAGCGGCCAGTTCGGCCATCACCTGTTTCAATTGTGGAGCGTCGGGTCATTACAGCACTAGGTGTCTGAAACCGTCTATCACGTGCCATAATTGTGGGAATTTTGGGCATAAGGCCCGTTTTTGCCGAAAGGACTCCAAGTCGGCTCCGGCGGCATCTCAGGCCCCGAAGCAATCAGCGATCGGAATCGATTGCTACAACGCGTCGTTTAAGACAATGGAAGCAAATAAAGTTGGAGCTCATATTTATCAGACGGGAGCGTCCGGTTCGGGGGACGGCAAGTCCCGGATTCATGTGATGAAGAGGATCGACGATCCGGTGGCCCGAATGATCTCAGGTATACTCGTAATTTTATTTCAACCTGTGTATACCTTTTGATACTGGTACACCGCATTCATTCATTTTCGTATCATGTTTGAATAGACTTATTTTGGGATAGTCCTATTGCTTGCGGACCTCATACCATCGGTCTACCTGACGATGGAAGAATTTTCGGAAATCATACCGAAGTAAGCTTAAAGACCGCGATTGGTTGGTGGACCTAATCGTGGTGAATTTGTCTGAGGACGATGTAATATTGGGTATTAGTTGGATGGATCGTCATGATACTATCCTTAGTGCTGTAAGCGTTTGGTCACTATCATTCCGTCATTGGTTGTCGAATGTGTGCTTCAGGGAAGTAATCCCCGTTGTTCCAGAAGAATTATTATTATGACGGAAGCAGAGAAATTCCTAAATCGAGTTGTTCAATCATTCATGGTATCGTTTTCATCGATTGGCCGTTCTAAGGCAATCGAGTTGTTCAATCATTCATTGTATCGTTTTCATCGATTGGTCTTTCTAAGGCAATCGAGTTATTCAATCATTCATTGTATCATTTCATCGATTGCTGTTTTAAGGCAATCGAGATGTTCAATCATTCATTGTATCATTTTCATCGATTTGCCGTTTTAAGGCAATCGAGATGTTCAATCATTCATTATATTACTTTTTATCGATTGACCATTCTAGGGCAATCGAAATGTTCAATCATTCGTGGTATCATTGTCATCGATTTACGATGTATTTCCAGACGAGTTATCTGGTTTCCTTCACATAGAGTAGTGGAATTCAGGAGTGAGTTGGAGCCCGGTACATCCCCGTTATCGAAGGCACCGTATCGGATGGCCCCGAACGAAATGCAGGAGTTGAAGATTCAACTTGAGGAATAGTTCGAGAAAGGTTATCTCCAACCGAGTGCGTCCCCATGAGGAGCACCAGTGTGATCTGTCAAGGAGAAGGTTGGCTCGTCTCGTGTGTATTAATTATCAGGAGTTGAACAGAGTAATGATCAAGATTAGTATCCTCTACCCCGTATTGATGATCTCTTAGATCAACTTCAGGGAACTTCAATATTTTCCCAGATCGACTTAAGATCTGGATATCATCAGTTGCAAATTCAAGAGTCGGGTATCGCAAGGACGGCGTTTTGTACACGCTATGGTCATTATGAGTTCGTAGTTATGCTGTTCGGGCTAACTAATGCACCTGCGGTATTCATGGAGTTAATGAATCGGGTTTTCATCGACTTTTTGGATCAGTTTGTTGTTGTCTTCATCGATGACATTTTGATTATTCTCGTGATCGAGAGGAACACGAGGTACGTCTTCATCAGGTTCTCGACGTGTTGAGATGCGAGCAACTTTATGAAAAGTTTTCTTAATGTGAGTTCTGGATGTCCGAAGTGACTTTTCTCGGGCATGTAATTTCATCAGACAGAGTTCGTGTCGACCCTCAGAAGACGGAGGCTATCCGAGATTGGCAACCTCCGAAAGATGTTAAGGAAATCCGAAGTTTCCTCGGATTAGTTGGTTAATTATCCAACCCACGAGCTGGAGCTAGCAGCCGTGGTTTTTGCGTTGGAAATTTGGCGTTGTTACCTTTATGGCGTCACCTGTCAGATCTTCACTGATCACAAGAGTTTGAAGTATATATTTACTCAGAAGGAGTTAAATATGCGACAGAGGCGGTGGTTGGAACTAATCAAAGATTATGATATCGAGATCCTTTACCACCCGGGCAAGACAAATGTTGTCGCCGACGCCTTGAGTCGTAAGTCCATTCAGGGGCAGATGCTTGCTCGTTTAACAGTTCACAAGGAGCTTCAGCAGGAATTCCTTAGACCCGAGATCTAGGTCCGGCTTCAGCAAGTTCAGGGACAGCTTTGTATGTTAGAGATTTCATCATCACTTGAGGAGGAAATCAGGGAGAATCAGGGTTCAGAACCAGGATTGTTGCGCATCCGTGAGGACGTGGCTCAGGGGAAAGCCCCTGGATTCGTGGTCCACGAGGATGGACTTTTGAGATTTAAGAATCGGTTGTGCGTACCGGCGAATGACGAGTTGAAAAACTCGATTTTGAGAGAAGCTCATGCTACCCTTATTCTGTTCATCCAGGGTCTAGCAAGATGTACAAGGACTTGAAACAAAATTACTGGTGGATTAATATGAAGCGAGAAGTCGCGGAATTTGTTTCGAGATGCTTAACCTGTCAGCAAGTCAAGATAGAACATCAGCGACCGGCGGGTATGCTGAAACCTCTCCCTATTCCAGAATGGAAGTGGAAAGACATTTCGATGGATTTCATCACGAGTTTGCCGATGAGTCGTCGTGGCATGAATACGATCTGGGTGATCGTGGACCACTTAACTAAATCAGCTCATTTCCTTGAGATCAAAGATATATGGGGTCCCGAGAGACTTGTCCAGCTATTTAACAAAGAGATAGTGAGACTGCACGGTACTCCTAAGAGTATCGTTTCTGATCGTGACGGACGGTTTGTGTCTCATTTTTGGAAATCAGTCCATCGTGCTATGGGAACTCAGCTTAATCTCAGTACCGCTTTTCATCCTCAGTCCGACGGACAATCCGAGAGAACCATTCTGACATTGGAGGACATGTTGAGGACATGCGTCCTCGATTGGAAGGACGATTGGGAAGCCCAACTACCATTGATCGAGTTCATGTATAATAATAGTTGGCATGCTTCGATCAAGATGGCACCTTACGAGGCCTTGTACGGTCGTCGTTGTCGATCTCCTTTGTGTTGGGACGACTTATCAGAATCAATCGGCACCGAGCCCGATATGCTTATAGCCGTCCGTGAGAAGGTAGCTTTGATCAAGAGTCGTTTGTTGACCGCTCAGAGTCGACAGAAATCTTATGCAGACAATCGTCGTCGACCACTAGAGTTCGAGACGGAAGACCACGTTGTGGTCAAGGTTTCCCCGAGTCGGGGTATTTCCCGCTTCGGAAACGGGGGAAGTTGAGTCCGAGATTTATTGGACCGTTTGAGATTTTGGAACGAATAGGCGAGCTAGCTTATCGCTTGGCTTTACCTCCGGCATTAAGCCGAATTCATAATGTGTTTCACGTCTCTCAGTTGCGGAAGTATGTTGCCGACCCGAGTCACATACTTCAGTTCGACGAAATCGAGATCGCGGATGATCATTCATACGAGGAACGTCCTGTACGAGTTTTAGAGCGGCGAATAAAACAGTTGAGGAACAAGACGATTCCTTTGGTCAAGATTCAGTGGGCTAGGCACGGAGTCGAAGAGGCTACTTGGGAAACCGAGGAGAATATGCGGGAGAATTATCCCGAGTTGTTGACCATTAGTTTCGGGGACGAAACTCTTTTTAAGGGGGGGAGTATGTAATACCCGGTTGAATTTCATTCATTTTTATTCAATATTAATCAGTCAGTAATTATCATTCAGTAAACTTCACTCATTATTAATCACTCATCATTCATGATTCATTCATTGCGTTCATTGTTGGTTTGTTGTAACCGTATATCAGTTACCGATCATCATTTCATCTCCGTTTATAGATCGAGATGGGAATATTATCATTTTCATCGGGATTGGTAGTCTTGTATTGGGAGTATCATTTTTGGCATGTGTTGGACCTGTTCACTTTCACATTCGTATGATTTGTCGGATCATTCATCAGTCGTAGCGAGGAATCGGAGTTATCGGATTTTCCATGTCCAGCATTGAGTTACGGCCGTAAGGATTGTAGGTTACGGCCGTAACAAGGGTTCGTTGATGTCAGGCCATTTTGGACGAACGGGACTTACGGCCGTAAGGTTTCGGAATACGGCCGTAAGTTGAGCAGGTACGGCCGTAAGGCTTGGCCGATTACGGCCGTACGTGTCGAGCAGGGTGCCCAAGCGTTTTTGGCCGAAGGCGAGTTACGGCCGTAAGGGTTGCGGCATACGGCCGTAAGGCGAGGGAGATACGGCCGTAAGGCTTGGCCGGATACGGCCGTACGTTACAGGCAGGGTACCTGGTCATTTTCGACGAAGGGGGCTTACGCCCGTAAGTTTGGCCGGATACGGCCGTATCATCCGAGTTACGCCCCAAGGCGAAGCGCTTAGTCGAATATATCCCGACTCAAGAAGCTCACTTAACTGGTTCTTCAACTCGGCCATCTCTGAAGGTGCCATGCGATACGGCGCCTTCAAATTTGGGGCCGCACCCAGCTCTAACTCTATAGCGAACTCGACCTCACGGTCCGGTGGCAACCCCGGTAACTCATCAGAAAAAATATTAAGAAACTCACTAATGACTGGAATCGATAAAATCTCGACTCCACCATCCTCCACCTTCAAAGCATAGCACCAATAAATAGTACACCCCTTTCGCAGGAGTCTCATCGCCTTCAAAGCGTTAATAACGAACTTCTGGTTTCTATTTTGCCCCGCGAAAGAGTACTCGGTGCCGTCCTCGGCTAGCATGGTGATGATTCTCGTGCGGTAGTTCATGATTGCACCATGCCGCTCGAGCCAATCATCCCCGAGAATCAAATCCTCACCCTCAATACCCACAAAAATAAGATTAGAGAGCCAAGCCCTCTCACAAATAAACACAGAATAGTCTCGGACCTCTCTATCGCCAACGATTCTATCACCGCTTGGAAGTTTAACGATGAAAGGCTCGCAAGGCGATAAACAGTCAAGACTCAAATGGCGCAAACACTCCATAGAGATGAATGAATGCGTAGCACCCAAATCAAAAAGCACACTGACGGGATGGGAACGGATGTGAATGGTACCTGTCGCCACAGTGGCCGCTGGATCATCGACCCTCCTCATCTCATAGATACGCGGATGGGTGGAGACGACATTGGAAGCTCCCCCTCTAGCGGGCTGACCTCGACCTCTCCCTCGACTAACACTCAGTGGGGCCTGCAGAGCAAATGAGCCCTGGTTCACGCTCGGCTCCCTAGGTGCTGGAAAGGAAGTCTGGGCACCGAGAATCCGTCCTATCTGCTCACAAAAAGAAGCCTTGTGGCCCGACTGACCACAAGTATGACAAGTCAGCTGAGGATGAAGACACTCCCGGTTCTTATGGCCCAACTTGCCACAGTTAAAGCATGTGATGTCACGACCGGGAGCCCTGGTAGCACCTCGAGAACTCCTAAAGAAACGAGCCGAACCGCCCGCAGGAACGTTTGCAGACTGAGATTTCTGCTGACTTCCACCCTTGTGACCAGAAAAATTTCTGACGGACTTCCGTTTCTTGCTCTCACGAGCTGCTTCACTGGCCGTCACCGACATATCATATGCAAGAGCCCTACTCTGATAATCCTTCAAAGTGGTGCAGACGAGCCCAGATATATAGTCCCGAATTAACAGTTTCATCCGTCTGGAAAAGGGAAAAAATTTATCGCTCTCCTCGATAACTTGGGTCTTCACGTAGCCCAACTCCTTGTTGAAATCGGCAATAGCTTGAGAAACAGGAATATCCCGAGGCTGAGCATCATAAAAGGCATGAACTCGAGCCTGTCTAACTGGCCACGGGCAATATTCGGTCTCCATTAGGTCCTTGAATTCCGTCCATGAAGCAACGTGGTCCTTAGGCCCAACAGCCCCCCACCAGTGAGTAGCGTCCCCAGTGAGAAAGTATTAGGCAATAGGGACCTTACGGTCCTCGGGACAGTTGGTGGCAACAAAGACTTTAGATATCTCCTTGATCCACCCCTCATAGTCGATCGGGTCTGAAACTCCCCAAAACTGGGAAGGATGTATCTTGATGACATCATGAAGCCATCGATCTGCTTCGCCCCGATTAGCGTGGCCCAGATTCGGGTTCTGAACCGCCTGAGGTATCGCCGCCATTTGGTTCACCATTTGTTGCAGAACAGCCGCAACACCAAGGTCGGCGCCATCTTGAGAAGAAGCATGGCTATGATGGTCACCGGTGCTGCCGGCTCGCGAAGAATACGATGTGGCCGCCCCACCGGCTGCCCCACGTCCCCGGCCGCGTCCACGACCACGACCACGACCATGACCATGGCCTCTTCCAGCATACATACTGGTGTTAAAAGGTGGCAAAAAGCAACTCGATGATAAGTAAAAGAGGAAAATGCACCATAGTCAAGAAACGGAAATACGGTACGAGAAAAGAAAGAATCGAGTAAGGAAACTTACGAGCACTGAAAGTACCGAGAAGCTGGCAACGGTGTGACGATGTGCAAAACAAAACTCAACTAGACCCAAATAACCAACAAGCCTACGTATCCATAAACCTAGTGCTCCGATACCATTTTCTATAACACCCCTGAGATATTCAAGGTATATTACAGTGCCGTGGACCCCTACATGGGACCCACCAGGATAGACACGAATTACCACAGTAAAAACACACATCACTCAGATGAAAATCAAATAACACGCCCGGTACAACCTGCGGAATAATCAACACCAACAACCATAAATAACTTCAACGAATACAAATTGTAATACCCGTAATTTTGATCCCCGGAAATTTTTTATTTTTGGCGGAAGTCTATTTTGATGACTTGCTTGGGACCGTTTCATCATCCTGAGAATGATTAATTCTACACTTTTTGTCATCCGAGTTCGTTTCGGTATCGTTCTGTTGAATTCCGTGTTCTTTAGCGACTTTTCCACGTATGAGTTCGACTTTGTTAAATCACCATAAATTCTTGGGAACTCCAAAAATTCTGAATCTTTGCAATATTATAAATCATCGAGTTAGCTTTCCAATGGTTCAAACGGTGAGTCAATCGGAGTCCGGACGAGAGAGTTATGGTCGTTTTAGCTCCCCCGCTCATTGGCCGATCACTGCCGACCGAACTCGGCCGTGTCGTCCGACACGGCCCGTGCCGTACTCGTCCGGAAATGCCGAAGTTTCTGCCACAGGACCCGACCGTGTCGTGCAGCGCGGCCGAGTCGAACTCTTCGGATAAGCGAGTAACCGCCGGGCGCTTGGCCGTGTTCCAGGACACGGTCGAGTCATCTTGAGTCGCGTCGGACGGGTCACTATCGGCGAGCCCTCGCGCCGCGACCGTGTCAAGCGAGACACGGTCGAGTCCTGTCGGCCCGATTGCGCGCCACGCAGCCGTGCCCGATCGGCCGCGGGCGTGTCCCAGGTAGTCAACCCCTATAATTGTTTTTTTTGAGCATTTCAGCTCATTTCTTCCCCATTTCTTCACCTACAACCGAGAGAGAGAGCTTGAGGGAGGGATTTCCTTCACAAATCATTTGAGTGTTTGATTTTCTTCATATCCTTTCGATCGGGAAGCCCGGATAATCGATCTAACGCGTGTTCCTTGGAATCATAGAGCTTGGATATTCAAGAGGTAATTTCTTCGACATCTTGACTTCTCTATTTTGTGTGGGTATTGACGTTTTGGATGATTAAATCATGGTGTATGGTGTGATATATGCGTGATTATGGACATGTTTGAGTATTCACCGGATTATTGAAAGATTATTCAAGAACATTTTGAATTTTGTGTTGGATTTTGGGGGTTTTCGTAGATTCGTCCGTTTTGTCCGATTGAAGCTTGAGAACCTTGAGATTTTGATATATATCTATACCGTACGAGTGTTTTCTTCCGATTTTACGGGTTAGATTGTGCCGTTTTCGGACTTGTGAGAGTTTGGGCGATTTCCCAACCTTTAGTTATCCACTCGTATATTTTCTTGAATCGTAGACGAGTTTCGGGAGTCTCTTCGTGTAATTTGAGTATGGATAATTAATTGTCATATTCCTTGCGAATCGTTTAGGTGCCGGAAGCGCGTTCTCGGACCTACCGAACTCATACCTTTCCTCCGTTCGATTTCTCGATGTCTCAAAGGCAAGTATACATTTATGATTGTACGTTCTCGACTTTGAAAGTATGAAATATTGATGGTATGATTATTTCTAGCCACTTTGGGACGGGCCTATGGTCCTACGAGGGTTTCGTAGCCTGCAGTGCGATTCCATGGTTGATATGAGCGAACCGTTTCTCGGCATTCATATGAAATAATGTTGGCATGTAATGAGCGAACCGTTTTGACGGCATTCCTACATGTAACGGCGTATGATATGAGCGAACCGTTTCTACGGCATTCACATACGTCTTGAGATTTTAGTCATTAGGAATACTAGTCTTATATTGATGAATTGACGGATATTGATGAATTGACGGATTACATTTACTTTATTGTCGAGGAGTATTATGTTTCATATTGTTATACTTGCACTAGCTATTCGGCTAACCCCTTTATGGGGAAATACGTTTCATGTATTTCGAGTTCCGGGAGAGCGGACAGTGGAGTACCGGTCGGCATGAAGATGATGGGCAAGTGTGATCTTGTGTTTTGTCTCGGTTATTTTCTTGGATTCCTCCATTCGGTGTTGTTGTCTTGGAATGGATTTTTAAATACTCGAGTATTGTATTTGATTTCCTTGATGTTCGGCTGTGTTGCCGAGGTATTGATTTGTGCAACGATGTATATGGTTTCATTGGTTATGGTTTTGAATACCATTTGTATCGTCTTTCTTTCCATTGTATGTAGACCTTCTCGGTCAAGTTTATAGTTCCGCGTATGTTTAGCCTTGTGGGTCCCACGGCGGGCTCGCTGTAATATACCCTGAATAATTTGGGGGTGTTACGAATATGGTATCGAGCTTAGGTTTATGGATACCTAGGTGCCGGTCTTTGGGTCGATTGAGTCGGCATTTGCCCACAATATCACTACTCCGCCATCATCACAAGGTCGACCGGTACTTGTAAGTCCTCTCACTCTTCTCGTATTTTTCTTAATCGTTTCGTTTATAGCTTGGTATTCTTGGGAATTGGTCACTTCGAGAATGTGCGATTCGGATTATACTTACGCACGTGTGTGCCTTTCAGAATATTGGCTGAAAGTAGGAAGAATCGTGGCCGTGGTCACGGACGTGAACTCTTCCTTGAGATTTTGTTAAGTTGCTAATGGCAATAATGGTGTGTATCGATATTATGTTGAGACTTTGTTTAGGAGTCGCATGCTAGTATCACGGGAGATCTTCGACTTATGAGACTTGTAAGTATGTTGTTGAATTATTCGATAATTCTTGGTGAAATTGAATTCCGTTGAAATGTTGTTTATGCAGTGATTGTAAGTTTCGAGACGAAACTTATTTTTAAGGGTAGAGTGTAATACCCGATTTTTCGGATATATTTTTTTCGATTATATTTTGGATATAGTGGTTGGTTAATTATGCTCGAGGACGTTGTGAACGTATGACAATGTTATTGAATTGAGTATATGTATTGATTTTGCCGTATGCTCGTATTTGGTATGTCATGACTTTGGACAGAATTGTTGAAATTGGCTAAGTATGGAATTATTACGTGCGTTAATAAGGTGAGATTAAATCGTAAGATTGGCATGGTTACGTGCGTTAAGGCTAAGGTATTACGCACGTAACGAAGGCATCGGACGACCGAGTCACAGTCGGCGGTGGGACCCTGTTTCGGCAACTTTCGGCGGAGGATGTTGATAGGTGAGTCAACGTCGTGTTACGACGTTATACAGACGTGTTACGACGTAACACAACCATTGTACTGTAGCAAGTCAACTGGTATATTACGTACGTTATATGGTATGGGTTACGTACGTAATGGACTGCACGGAATGAGACAGTGAGTTGGTTACGTACGTTATGGATATTGGATTATGTACGTTAAAGTTGTTACGTACGTTAAGAAAGGACACTTACGTACGTAATGAGAGTGCAATTTATATATTGAAGTGTTGCCTTTCGTTTCTCTCACGATCCTTTGAGATATTTCTCTCCAAAACTCGTCCCTCTTCACTTTTAAGAGTGTTCTAAACACTTTTAACATGATTGTGAGCTTGGAATCATGGAATTAGAGCTTGGTTATGGAACTATTGTTGATTCTTGAAGTGATTTCTTGTGTTATCCATATTCTATGAGGTTTATGTTGAAGGAAGATAATGATATGCTTTGAATATGTTGATTATGATTATGGAATCATAGAGATCTTGATGTTCTTGAGGCCATATGATGACTATGATGATTTAATGATTCTTGGAATGGAGTTCAATTATTCTTTCTTCGTGGCTCGTCCATACAAGGTAATCCTCGTATCCCTTTGATAGTGGCTCATTTTTTTCTTTTTGGATTACTACTTGGGAGGGAGTATGTTGGGAATCGTGTATTTTGATGTTCGTCTTATTTCAATGAAAATGCATAAATTGGGTGTACTTTTATCCATTGCGTGAGTATTTTGAAATGGATTTTGGTATTTTGCCAATGAAATTTTATTTTGTAAAACCGATTCCCTAAAGCGAGTTTTGGCATTTTAACCTTGATCGTTTGTAAAGATTTGGAAAATGATTTTTTTAGTATTTGAAAAATATTACCGTCATCGGTCTTTTGGCATTTTTGGAATGACGTGGAAATTGTGCTTAGCACGGTAAATCCTTGTGAGAAGGGTTTACGGCGTGTAATATTCAGGAGGATGCAGGGTGTTACAATTATGGTATCATGTGATAATGTTATACGAGACTTATTGGAATTGTAATAAGAGATTTCAGATGTTGATATGATCATTGAGATCTTCTTCATATGGTGATAAGGGTTTTGTTGCGATTCTTGAGATTGTATGAATGACATGATGAAGAAAATGGTAACATGGAGATATATACCTCGGATATGTTGTTACGAGCGTGATTTCGGATATTTCATGTTCTTGAAGAACTCTTGAATTATACGAGGTGATGAAAAATTTTTTTAGAAGTGTTGATGTTTTGAAAATGAATATGGAATATTCATATCTAGAGCTAAACTATGTGTTGGAAATAATATTCGTATAGGAATACGAATGTGATTATGAGTTTGATGAGACTATTATTCATCTCTGAATTTGGAAGCCCATACGTATGGAGCAAATATTCAAATCGAATGATTGGATTGTTTGATAACCTTTTCAATATGATTATCTATTGTTTTGAACCAGTCGGATGATTCGAATTGATGACGGTCATAAGTAAATTTTAACGATGGATTTACGAGAAGGGAACCTTGTCAATTCGTATTTAAGAATTGAGTTTGGAACATTTAGACCCTTATTATTGGTCCGAATTGGTTCTTGATATGATCATCATATTTCACTCGTATTGTGATGAATTTGTAAGTGTCTGAGTTGGATTGTTCAGACTGTGATTAGTCGAGATATGGTAAAACGATTGAGTTCGTGGTTTGGTGGTATTGATATTGGTCGTCATCGAACCGGTTGATTATCAATCCTTCATTTTACAATAAGGTATGATGTTTGATCGTGAATTATGACTGTTGTGTTGCGGTTAAGGTTGAAGGGTTCGTAGATTAACTTGGTCGAGACTGAGGGAATTCGTAAGACGAAATCAACTGAATTGGTAACAGTACGTTGTATTGATATCGAGGCAAGTTTTATACTTGTACTGGTCAATGAGATTAATGTTATCATGTATGTGTATGAATGTGTGTATCATTTCGAGACTTAGTCTCTTTGTGATTTTTTTGATATCAGGGGATTGTTTGATACGATACCCTTCGGCAAGTTATGCCAAATATTATTGTTGTCCTTAAATGGCCGATTTAAGGCATTGCGATACTTGTTGGTAATATTGTTGTCGATAGCCGGTTCGCGGTATCGACATATCGATTGTTATTGTTGATTGATGTTTCTTTGAGATATTGTTGTTGATAGCCGGTTCGCGGCATCGACGTATCGAATGTTATTATTGATTGATGTTCCATCAAGATATTTTTGTGAATAAATCGTTATTGATATCAGTGTTTTTCTATTGATGTCGTTTTGGCCGATTGAAGGCATTGACGTATTCGATTATCATCTTCGTTATCGGTAACCGATTAAAGGTGCCGAGACATCCGTTGTACAATTGTTATCGGTTAACCGTTCTGAAGGTTATCGATGTATTGAATTGGGATTATCAACGATAATTCCCATCCGTTGAATTATTATTGTCGTATTGACCGATTCAAGGCAGCACACTATTATTCTTATGAACTCGGTAATTTTGTGATCTTTGAAGGTTGAGGATTTCCCGAACTGTTGTGTTGTGATCGTTGCTCGTGTTAATCGGTCCTTAGGGAATTCTGATCCCAGGATGGTTGTTTTGAATATCGTTGGTCGTGTCGATCTTTCATTATTCGTGTGTCATCGTTCACTTGGTGAGTCGTATGATCCATATTGGATGTTCTATCCCTTGAGTTTCGTTGTCATGTTGTATCGTGGCATATCCGGAATCATGTCTGCGTGCCGATTGGTTATGTGTAGGATTTTTAGCCAGGCACTCGATGGTCATGCGTGGATATTTCCGCATTGGACCGTGCACACGAGACGTAGTTCTTGAGGCTAATTAGGTACATTGTCACACGTATATTACGGATTCCGTATACGGGGTGGACATGTGCACGGACACATTTCCGGATCGGGCGTCTTGTGATGTCCCTCTTGAGCTTTATTGATTGATCGCTCGTAGTCCATGTTGTATTGGATATGTCCGACGATTTGCGATCGGTTGTTCATACGCCGAGGGGTATGTCCGATCAGTTTGCTCCTTTGAGATCTGTATTGTGATGATTCTGACTTTGGGGCTGTTCGGCTTTCAGGCCATTGTGATGTATCGGTATTTCCGTTGGAGCCTTCGGGCATTGTGAATTCGTATCTTTTTCGGCATTGGTTTGGTTTGCCTTCGGGTAATGTATTGTGGTGTTCTATATTGATGATTCGCCGTTTGGGCATAAGTTTCGGTTCTTGTGCATCTCGTTGAGTTTTTCCTGGCGAAATATTTCTTCTCCCTACCTGTTTTAAGTTTCGGGACGAAACTTCTTTTAAGGAGGGTAGAATGTAATACCCGTAATTTTGATCCCCAGAAATTTTTTATTTTTGGCGGAAGTCTATTTTGACGACTTGCTTGGGACCGTTTCGTCATCCTGAGAATGATTAATTCTACACTTTTTGTCATCCGAGTTCGTTTCGGTATCGTTCTGTTGAATTCCGTGTTCTTTAGCGACTTTTCCACGTATGAGTTCGACTTTGTTAAATCACCATAAATTCTTGGAAACTCCAAAAATTCTGAATCTTTTCAATATTATAAATCATCGAGTTAGCTTTCCAATGGTTCAAACGGTGAGTCAATCGGAGTCCGGACGAGAGAGTTATGGTCGTTTTAGCTCCCCCGCTCATTGGCCGATCACTGCCGACCGAACTCGGCCGTGTCGTCCGACACGGCCCGTGCCGTACTCGTCCGGAAATGCCGAAGTTTCTGCCACAGGACCCGGCCGTGTGCAGCACGGCCGAGTCGAACTCTTCCGGATAAGCGTAACCGATCGCCAGACGCCCGACCGTGTTCGGGACACGGTCGAGTCATCTTGAAATCGGCCGAACGGGTCACTATCGGCGAGCCCTCGCGCCGCGACCGTGTCAAGCGAGGACACGGTCGAGTCCTGTCGGCGATTGCGCGCCACGACCGTGCCGATCGGCACGGCCGTGTCGGCAGGTAGTCAACCCTATAATTGTTTTTTTGAGCATTTCAGCTCATTTCTTCCCCATTTCTTCACCTACAACCGAGAGAGAGAGCTTGAGGGAGGGATTTCCTTCACAAATCATTTGAGTGTTTGATTTTCTTCATCTCCTTTCGATCGGGAAGCCCGGATAATCGATCTAACGCGTGTTCCTTGGAATCATAGAGCTTGGATATTCAAGAGGTAATTTCTTCGACATCTTGACTTCTCGATTTTGTGTGGGTATTGACGTTTTGGATGATTAAATCATGGTGTATGGTGTGATATATGCGTGATTATGGACATGTTTGAGTATTCACCGGATTATTGAAAGATTATTCAAGAACATTTTGAATTTTGTGTTGGATTTTGGGGGTTTTCGTAGATTCGTCCGTTTTGTCCGATTGAAGCTTGAGAACCTTGAGATTTTGATATATATCTATACCGTACGAGTGTTTTCTTCCGATTTTACGGGTTAGATTGTGCCGTTTTCGGACTTGTGAGAGTTTGGGCGATTTCCCAACCTTTAGTTATCCACTCGTATATTTTCTTGAATCGTAGACGAGTTTCGGGAGTCTCTTCGCGTAATTTGAGTATGGATAATTAATTGTCATATTCCTTGCGAATCGTTTAGGTGCCGGAAGCGCGTTCTCGGACCTACCGAACTCATACCTTTCCTCCGTTCGATTTCTCGATGTCTCAAAGGCAAGTATACATTTATGATTGTACGTTCTCGACTTTGAAAGTATGAAATATTGATGGTATGATTATTTCTAGCCACTCCGGGACGGGCCTATGGTCCTCTGAGGGTTTCGTAGCCTCTGGTGCGATTCCATGGTTGATATGAACGAACCGTTTCTACGGCATTCATATGAAATAATGTTGGCATGTAATGAACGAACCGTTTTGACGGCATTCCTACATGTAACGGCGTATGATATGAACGAACCGTTTCTACGGCATTCACATACGTCTTGAGATTTTAGTCATTCCGGAATACTAGTCTTATATTGATGAATTGACGGATATTGATGAATTGACGGATTACATTTACTTTATTGTCGAGGAGTATTATGTTTCATATTGTTATACTTGCACTAGCTATTCGACGGCTAACCCCTTTATGGGGGAAATACGTTTCATGTATTTCAGGTTCCAGGAGAGCGGACAGGTGGGTACCGGGTCGGCATGAAGATGATGGGCAAGTGTGATACTGTGTTTTGTCTCCGGTTATTTTCTTGGATTCCTCCATTCAGTGTTGTTGTACTGGAATGGATTTTTAAATACTCGAGTATTGTATTTCAGTTTCCTTGATGTTCCGGCCTGTGTTGCCGAGGTATTGATTTGTGCAGCGATGTATATGGTTTCATTGGTTATGGTTTTGAATACCATTTGTATCGTCTTTCTTTCCATTGTATGTAGACCTTCTCGGTCAAGTTTATAGTTCCGCGTATGTTTAGCCTTGTGGGTCCCACGGCGGGGCTCGCGGCGCTGTAATATACCCTGAATAATTTGGGGGTGTTACACAAATCACATTCCGAAGAGAAAAGTCTAAGTACTCGCGAGTACAATCTATAAGTTTATAAAGTAGACAACAACCATATCGAAGGGAACAACGGAAATAAAAGGACTCAAATGCACATGTCAACGACCCTGGCCAGCATCCTCGTACTGTCCCAGCGCCCGCTCGTCTGCCTGAACGTAACCTGAAATCCATAACAAGAATTTCCCCAAAACGGGTCCCCAGAGGGGTTAGCAATTACGCTAGTATAAGTAAATAAAGCAAACCATTCGCTTACACATTTCATAGTACAATGCACCAAATTCATTTCAAAACCAAAACCAGACATGTCTTTTCCGGAAACAAAGAGTCAAACAATTTGCCTTGGGAACAGGGCTATACCATTGATCCCGCTCGAGGGCTCTAAGGACCCTCCCGAGCTGGCCATATCATAAAACAAATCACGCACGCGCATCTCCCTGGGAATAGGGCTATATCATTGATCCCGCTCGAGGCCTCCAAGGACCCTCCCGAGCTGGCTAGCAAAACAAACTCGTGAATCTAGGGCTATACCATTGGATTCCCTCGAGGCCCCATCGGACCCTCCCGAGGTGAGCAAAGCACACACAATATACATCACCATTTCATGTTAAGCATAAAGGTTTCCAAAAATACTTGCCTTGAAGAATTGACGACGCAACAAACGGAAAGAAAATCACTGACGAACGCTAGGAACCGATAATCACGAACCTAACGATTCGAAGAATACAATCATAACCATTTCCAAACGAATACAAAAAAGGAATACACCCGAAAACCCGCCTACGATTCATGTATATTCGTATAAGAACAACAACGAGGGCGGACCACAACCAAACCCTCTCGATTACGAAAATACCACGAAATATACCATGAATCCGTAGGAAAACCAAGAATACCAATAATATTAATCATATTCATCATGAATTAATCAACAATACGGAACAGATCGAACAAAAAATCGAAAACCCCCAATTTACCCAAAAGTAGGGTTCTTAGAAGATTTACCTTGATTCGGACGGAGGAAGACGATTACAATGATGATAAACTACACTAGGAACACAATACTCGATCTCCCTAGAATTTCCATGGACAAAACTTGAAGAATCGCTCAAATCTCTCTATAAACACTCGCTGCGGACGAAAAGGGGAAAAGTGAAGAATGACACGATTGCAGGGTCAACTCAGGTTTATAAAACCTGGGCCTACGTTACGTACGTTACATGAGCTGGTTAACATACGTAATGCTCATTACGTCCGTTAACACTCAAGTATTAGCGTACGTAATGGCTGGGTAGAACAGTCTGCCCCAAAACGCTGAGGTCGCTAGCGTACGCTACATCAGATGGCTAACGTACGCTACAAGAGGCTTACATACGTAACACCAACGTCTTTACGTACGTAAGGGTCTGGGCAAAACTGGGCAGACTCACTGTCCAAAATGCTGAGGGCCATAACGTACGTTACCGCTAAGGCATAACGTACATTATGCATCTATCAATAGCGCACGCTAAAGAGCATGCGTGACGTGCGCTATGTGTTTAACAGTTCGACACTGCTGAACACCGTTTTCTGCGCCAACAATATAAAATGGAACGCAACGCAAGGACAGGACCCAGAAGCATAAACACGAAATAATCACGACAATGAATCCGAAATACGACAATAGAGATAAAATTCCCTAAACTTATAGGAAATTACAAAACGGCCCAGGCCTCCGAAAATCACGATACGACGTCGGATCAATAAACCAAAACTCACAACACGAACAACTCAACTATACGAACTTGTGCAACCAAAGAAATTACAAAATCGAATGGGTTCTACGAGAATAAAACGTCCATGCAACAATACATGACATAAGACAGAATAATATCAAAACATCTCCGAAACTCGTCCAAATGGAGAAACTCCAAGAATAAAATAGATTTAAAATATCGAAACGATTACAAGCGAGTTGCTAAAAATGAAAAATACACCAAAAATGAGAATACCGGGAAAAGAAAAATGCGATATTACAGAATGCTGGTCTGGGAGGTGAGAGTCTCCAGCATTCGAATAGGGCCACTATATTTGCTTTGCCTGGATTATAAAGAATCTCCAAGTCGTAGTCCTTAATCAATTACAGCCATCTTCTATGCTGTATATTTAACTCCTTCTGACTGAAGATGTATTTGAGACTCTTGTGATCCGTAAAGATTTGACAGTGAGTCCCATACAGGTAATGTCTCCAGATTTTCAAAGCAAAAACTACCGCTGCCAGTTCCAAATCATGTGTTGGGTAATTTACTTCATAAGGCTTCAGCTATCGTGATGCATAGGCGATCACCTTCTCATTTTGCATCAATACACATCCGAGACCTTAGTTTGAAGCGTCGCTATAAACCGTGAATCCTCCGGTTCCTTGTGGGATTGCTAAAATCGGTGCCGTCGTCAATCTCTTCTTCAATTCATCAAAGTTGGTCTGGCACATCTCGTTCCACTCAAATTTTTGGGTTTTCTGCAGTAATCGAGTAAGTGAGCGGGTAATTTTGGAAAACCCTTCCACGAACCGACGATAATACCCAGCAAGTCCTAAGAAACTCCTGACTTCCTTCACGTTCTTAGGAGACTTCCAATCCATAACTGCTTAGATTTTATGGGGATCTACTCGGACTCCTTCTGCTGACACTACGTGACCGAGGAACATTAATTTCTTGAGCCAAAATTCACACTAAACTTGGCATAAAATTGCTCGTTTCTCAAAAGGTCTAAAACGATCCGCAAATGCTGTGTGATGAATCGACTCATTCTGTTCTCTCTAGTCGTGTTTTTGTTTGATTTTTAGTATTTTTGTTCTCTTTTATGTGTGGTATGTTGTGTTTTTAATTTATAGGTAACCAAGCGAAGATTGTGGTGAAATATGCATTTTCATAGCTAATATTGGAGTTTATGACGATCAAGAGCTAAAACGGGGCCTAAAACGACGAAAGATTGAAGCAGTATCGGTCGAATCTTCTAAATTCCAGAATCTCCACTCCGAATTGAGATGTGTTCTCCTTTGATATAAATTCCTCGTGAAATTAGCTTCGAAACGGTATATCATATGCTAAAATCCGAGGTGTATTGATACAAGAACGAGGGATCAAGCCGAAAAAGACCAAAAACTGGAAGAAAACAACTCGGCCGTGCCATATAACACGGCCGGGTCTCTTTATAGTTAAAAAGCCATTTTCCGGAAGTGTACAACACGACCGTGTCTTCTATGACACGGCCGAGCCCCTATGCAGCAACAAATGTATTTCCTGCGCAGTACAACACGGCCGTGTCATGGGACACGGCCGAGTCCGTGGACAGAACACTTTTCCTTCTTTTCAGAGTAGTACGAAATGGCCGTGTCCCAGGACACGGGCCGTGTCACTTTTCGGTGCAAGTCATTTTCTTTGACATTTTTGCACAATTTTGAGCCTTTTCTTGATATTTTGGCTATAAAAAAAGGAGGTGGTGACACTTGATGAGATATTCTTATCTTGTGGGAGATATTTTGGGGTGGAAAAACACAAGATTGAGGGAAAAAACACCAAAAATTGAGGAAAAGTGAGATTGTTTCATGATCTTCCTTGTATGTTCTTGGAGTTAAAAATACATTTGTGAGATATTACATTTCCTTGTATCAATTGTCATGAGTTTTTGAAAGAAGATCATCAAACCTTCATCGAAAATTCAATTTCGGCATTTATAAGGGAAGTTTCTACCATGTTTTGTTTTACAATTTCTATTATTGTTGTTGAAATAATCATGTTTAGCTAAACATTTCATATGGGTTTTTAGATATAGCCACACACATGTTATCGATTGTTAGTTCCTTTTGATTTTCCGGTAAAAGTTTGGGATTATTCCTCCTTGTTTGCTCTTCGTATAAGAACTTTTGATTTAGATCATCAAACCTATTTTTTAGTTGTTATTATTATTCAAAACGAGGGTTTTTATCGGTCTTCGCCATCAAACGGTCCGGTAGAGTGATTGTAAATGTTCTCGAGCTTTTTCGCGCGATCTTTTAATGATTTACCTCATCAAAAGTAGTCGGTTAATTGATTGTTAGTTAGGGATTCTTCCCCATCAAAGGAGGTTACCTTATTTTCGTTGAGAACAATCGTGATTTTTAGAATTACCGCCATCAAACGGATTTCTTTTAATCGTGAGCAATCGATAATTCCAAACCTTATTTATTTGAGTATCGGAACTAATAATTGATTACGTGTGTGTCGGTGACTCTAAATTCCCATATCAATCTCATTATTGTTATCTCTCAATTATCCGGCAATTAATTTGGTGTTGTTATCGCTTTGTTTATTTTTTATGCGTTATTAATTGTAAACATATCAACCAATGATGTATTTTAATTTATTTTACTTTTGTTCATTCGACTATTTGTCGAACATTATCGAACTTTAAACCGTTTCCAATTCCTCGAGAGATCGACCTCGGAGTTACTTGCCGCTTCCTACAAAAGCGATTCGTACACTTGCGAGTATTTAATTTGTCCATCAAGTTTTTGGCGCCGTTGCTGGGGAATTGGCGTATAATTTTTAATCTTGTTTTAATATAGTTGAATTGTTATTCTTGATCAATTTTTATTTCGATAAAATTTGCTCTTACTTCCTTTGTTTATGCTTGGTAGGAGATCGTTGAGTAACCCGATTCTTCCGCCCATAGACGAAGTTCAAAGTATTAGAGCACCAAAAATAATGGCCACATCATCAATGGCAAATGACGAGGTGAATCCGGATGTTGAAGAGCGACTTTTGATCCAAGAAGAAAACACTCGTCAACCGAGGGTTGAGAATGTTGCACAAAATATAGATGAGGAAGAAATTCGTCAACCAAGGTTTCCGAGATATGAGAATGTTGGGCACAATCAAGGGATACCCGAAGCTCAACAAGGGAGATACTACTATCCGAGACAACCACCCGTTGGAGTGCAATATGGAGCGAATTATTATCCCGGATCTCAATATGGGATGAAAGCAAACTATAACATGCCGCAACAACCTCCGGTCGAACATCTAATGCGAGACTATGCAAAGCCCATGGTGAACACCACCATTTCATGCATCCAGTTAGCACTGGCCGCAAGGAACTACCACATAAGCGGATTTCACATCGAGCAATTACCCTCATTTCACGGATTAGCACGAGACGATCCGTTATCATTCATCCGAGACTTCTATATGGCGATTGACAACTTCCCATTAAATGGGTTGAGCGAGGATCAACTAAGAATGAAGTGCCTCCCTTATACACTCAAGGATGGGGCGAAACAATGGTTGATGACTTTGGCGCCCGGCTCACTAAGAACATGGGATGAAGTTTACAATAAATTCATCACCAAGTACTTATATCATTCAAAGACTACACAATTGAGAACTCAAATCTCAACTTTCGGACAACAAGACGGAGAGGCATTTCACGAAGCATGGGACCGATTCAAAATGCTCCTCATTCAATGCCCACACCATCACTATCCGCTTCAACTACTTAATCAATTCTTCTATGACGGATTGACTCAATATTGCCAAGGAGCGGTACATAATGCAGCCAGTGGTTCGTTTTGGGGTTTGACGGAGAGACAAGCGTATGATGTGTATGAAACATTGAGAGCAAATTCTCAACAAAAAAGTGTACGAGTTCGTAGGGGAGCCGTGCACCAAGTAAGCGAGAAGAACGAGATGCAATCTAAAATCAATGAGTTGACAATGAACTAAGACAACTCAAGACTCAAAATAAATCTTCTAGCTCACGAGTTTGCGAGATTTGCGGAGCACCCGGACATGATGCCAATTCATGCCCTCATACTTTTCAGGGAGAACAAACCGAACAAGTTAATTGGGCTATGGGACAAAGCACGGGAAGGCCCGAATGGGAAGAGAGGAGAAATAATTATGGCGGAAACGCAAGAAATGCACCTCTCCCAAATACTTATCATCCTGGGCTAAGAAACCATCCGAATTTCTCATGGAGAAACAACAACCCGATGCCATACGACACAAGCGCCCAACCTCAATACAACGGAGGAAACCGAGCCCAACAACCAACGCGAAGTGAACCACCTCCACAACAAAGGAACTCTATTGAGGAGAGTATTGCGGCATTCATTAAGGAGAGCAAGGAAAATCAAGAGGAGAACAATAAAAGGTTCGAATCTTTAGAAGCTTCGATGAAGAAAATGGAGATTCAAATTGGGAAACTTGCTACCGAGGCACGTAGACAAGAAAGGGGTAAACTACCAAGTCAACCCGAGCAAGCTCAAGCTATTACCACTCTCCGAAGTGGTAAAGTGATTAATAAAGAGGCTAATTCCGAAGTAAAAGAAAGGGGCGATGAGAAAGAAGACGAGTCGGGAAACCAAGAGGAGAAAATAGACGAGGCAACTTCGACTTCCAAGCTTCACAAATCTTCTCAACCATATAAGCCACCAATTCCTTTTCCGAGCTGACTTAGAAAAGCAAAGCAAGATGAGTAATTTTACGAAATCTACGACATGCTTTCGAAGGTTCATGTCAACTTACCTCTTTTGGATGTTGTGAAGAACATTCCCGCTTATACAAAATTTTTCAAAGAGTTGACCTCCAACAAAAGAAGATACAATGGGAACGAGAAAGTGGTGCTCTACGAGGTAGAAGCAAGGGGTCAAAATAAAGGCGATCCCGGGAGTTTTATGATCGACATCACTATGGGAGATAAGAAAGTTGCTCGTGGGATGTTAGATTTAGGGGCAAGTGTGAATCTCATGCCATACTCGACCTATTTGAGGCTTGGACTCGGGGAAATCAAACCGACAAGAATAACTCTTCAAATGGCGGATAGGTCAGTGAAATACCCCAAAGGAGTCATTGAAGACCTATTAGTGCAAGTGGACAAGTTGGTGATTCCGGTCGATTTTGTTATCTTGGAGATGAGCGATTTAGGAACAAGCGAAAATGAAGGGACAATACTTCTAGGACGGCCATTCATGCGTACAACAAAAACAATCGTCGATGTTGATAAAGGAAAGGTCACCATGACCGTCTTGGGCGAAACCGTGGAAATCAACGTGTTCGGTTCATTTCCTATCCCTTCTCATATTTATGCTGCCCATGATGTGAATTTTATTGATTGCATTGATTCTTTGGTTAATGATACATATTTTCATGATGATGTAGGGGACACGTTGCATGATGCTCTAACCGTTGAGCATGATATGGGGCTGAATAATCTAGAAATTGAAGAATATGTTGCATTGTTAGATAATTCCGAAACAATTGATGAAGTTGACGGTTTTAAGATACCATTGGAATTAAAATTTGAGGATCCCGTTGAAATCACCCCACCCCAACTTGAATTAAAAGAACTTCCGGCACATCTTAAATATGTTTTCTTAGGCAAAAGTGACACTTACCCTGTAATTGTCTCTTCCGAATTAACTCCCTTGCAAGAAAACAAATTAGTAGAAGTTCTGACTAAGTTAAAGGAATTGGGTGGAGTATTTCCAATATCAAGGGAATAAGTCCTGTTAGGTGCATGCATAAAATAATTCTTGAGGATAATGTTAAACCGGTTAGGCAACCTCAAAGGCGTTTGAATCCAAACATGCAGGAAGTTGTGAAAAAAGAAGTTTTGAAATTGCTAGATGTCGGAGTCATCTACCCGATATCCGAAAGTAAGTGGGTGAGTCCTGTGCATGTAGTGCCTAAGAAATCTGGAATAACGGTGGTTCGTAATGATAAAAATGAATTGGTGCCCACTAGAACAGTAACCGGTTGGAGAATGTGCATTGATTACCGGAAATTAAATACCGTAACAAAAAAGGATCATTTTCCCCTTCCTTTCATTGATCAAATGTTGGAACGTTTAGCTGGGCATGATTATTACTGTCTTCTAGATGGTCTTTCATGTTTCTATCAGATTCCCATTTCTCCAGAGGATCAAGAGAATACCACTTTCCCTTGCCCTTTTGGCACTTTTGCCTTTAGGAGAATGCCGTTTGGTCTTTGCAATGTTCCCGCTACTTTTCAAAGGTGCATACTATCCATATTCTCCGACTTGTTAGAAAAATCCATCGAGGTATTCATGGACGACTTTTCTGTGTTTGGAACCACTTTCGATGATTGTTTAAATAATTTGACTATTGTGCTAAAACGATGTATTGAGTGTAATCTTACACTTAGTTGGGAAAAGAGTCATTTTATGGTAAAACAAGGTCTTGTTCTAGGTCATGTGGTTTCCAATAAAGGAATGGAGGTTGATAAAGCTAAAGTTGATTTAATTGTTAAATTACCTCCGCCTTCATGTGTCAAAGAGGTTCGAAGCTTTTTAGGGCATGCCGGGTTTTATAGGCATTTCATTAAAGATTTTTCGAAAATTGCCCGCCCTTTGAGTAACCTTTTGTGCAAAGATGCCAAATTTGATTTTACCGAGGAATGTTTAGTCGGTTTTAATGCTTTGAAAGAAAAGTTAACTTCCACACCCATTGTTGTTGCTCCCGATTGGTCTCTCCCGTTTGAAATTATGTGCGATGCATCCGACTTTGCTATAGGTGCTGTTTTGGGGCAAAGAGTGAATAAATTTTTCCACGTGATTTACTATGCTAGCAAAACGCTCGATGAAGCTCAGGCTAATTACACCACCACCGAAAAAGAATTTTTAGCCGTTGTGTTTTCTTTAGACAAATTTCGATCCTACTTGGTTGGCTCAAAAGTGATTGTGCATACGGATCACGCCGCATTGAAATATTTATTAAAAAAATCCGATGCAAAACCAAGATTAATTCGGTGGGTTCTTCTGCTGCAAGAATTTGATTTGGAGTTTAAAGATAAAAAGGGTCGGAAAACGTAGTTGCCGACCATCTATCTAGGTTAACCGAGGGAGATAATTTTAAGCACGATAATCCTTTGCCAATTTTTGAAACTTTCCCTGACGAGCAATTATTCGATGTAACAAAGACACCTTGGTATGCTGATATTGTCAATTACATTGTTAGTGGTGTTTTGCAGCCCGACTTGACCTATCAAGGGAAGAAGAGGTTTGTTTCCATGTGCAGGCATTACTTTTGGGATGAGCCCTACTTATTCAGGTTAGGGCCTGATCAGATATTCCGACGTTGCGTCCCGGAGGAAGAGCACGAAAGCATATTGTTATTTTGCCATGAGTTGCACTATGAGGGACATTTTAGCGCAAAGAAAATGGCACACAAGGTCCTTCAATCGAGATTCTACTGGCCAACATTATTTAAGGATGCCTATTCCCATTGCAAGAGTTGCGATCATTGTCAACGAACGGGGAATATAAGCAAAAGGAATGAGATGCCGTTGACAAACAATCTTGTTGTGGAACTTTTCGATGTTTGGGGAGTTGATTTTATGGGTCCTTTTCCACTTTACCATGGCTTTGAGTTTATTTTAGTTGCTGTGGACTACGTCTCTAAGTGGGTGGAAGCAATTCCAACCCGAACTAACGATGCTAACGTGGTTTGCAATTTTTTTAGGGATGTGATTTTCTGCAGGTTCGGGACGCCTAGAGCTGTAATCAGCGATAGAGGCACACATTTTTGCAATAAACAACTTGCAGGCTTGCTTAAGAAGTATAATGTCATGCATAAGGTCGCAACGACATACCATCCACAAACTTCCGGGCAAGTCGAAGTGAGCAATAGACAAATAAAGGCAGTACTCGAAAAGACGGTGAAACCGACAAGAAAGGATTGGGCATTGAAGTTGAATGATGCTTTATGGGCATACCGCTGTAACACCCCCAATCCACTCAGGGATATTACACGCCGTAGACCCTCTCCTCGAGGATCTACCAGGCTGATAACTAAAATCAAACATCTAAACATCGCCTTTAAGGCTAAAATGACTCAGTAGACCGACTTGGTCTTTCAATAATAACATACAACTCAATTCCAAACACATACCCACGCAGGGGTCAAAATACAATAAACTCCCGTACAATGGGGAAAAGATACTGCAGCGGAAAAGAAAATACAACTGGACCAATACGACATCAACAGAACCTCGTGTGATTAGTATCGTTCATCTTTCATCATCCTTCGCGCCGAGCCTGTGCTATGCTCCAAAACCTGAATGCAAAAATAGACATCCACCCCCCGAATACTCGGGGGTTAGCAAAACTCCACTGTTTTGCTAGTGCAAGTACAAGTGCAAAAATACGAGCCATACAATACAAGTTCCAAGAACAATAATAATCAGGAATCCTCAAAGTTCCAAACGTAATGAAAAGCACTTCCTGAGGCATGAGTTTGGTAAAACATTCCAAAACCGAAAGATCACAAATCAAGGGAAAACAATTTATAAAACAGTTTAAAATGCCATCGAGAGTTTTAATAGAAAACAATTTAGGATTTTCGAGTCCTTCTCTTTCCAAAAATCAACAGGGGTCACAGCCCAAAGGTTTTGTTTTCGCAAATAGAAAACAGACAACAATTCACAGGGCCCGAGCCCAACATCACGTGTCCTCGACGGACATAAAAAATCAACACAATGTAATCGCACACGCGCATCGCCTAGGACCGGGACGAAGCCACAAATACCACTCGAGGCCTCAAAGGACCCTCCCGAGCTGGCTAGCGAAACAAATCACACACATCTCACGGTTGGATCAATCGCTTGTTGCATCCTGGCCACATGATCGCATGCCATGTGCCACCGTAGATTATCTCAGGCTCTCACGGTTGGATCAATCACTTGTTGCATCCTGACCACATGATCACGTGCCATGTGTCACCGTAGACCTTCAACCGTATCCACACATTCACACAAATAACATATCACATCAAGGATATTCAAACAATTCACCCAGAGCATCAAACACTTAGCAAAACACCACGTCAAACCACAATGCACCGAAATGAAACAATATACGTCCACACGCAAATACCAAGTGCAACATCAACACCAAACATATCCATAGAGTTCACATAGTCATTCTCAAACCACACCATTCACAAAACACACGCGTTTTGAAAGCAAGCCTTTAACAAGGCTAAACCGAATCTTTTGAAAACTCATTTCAAACAATCAAACAACCACATAAAGACGATCACCAATTATCATATTCACAAAACAAGAATAGTATGGACAAGGTACTTGCCTCGATATCACGAGCAATGGAAAAATGAACGGA
This sequence comes from Orobanche coerulescens, assembly GCA_033398695.1. Lineage (NCBI taxonomy): Eukaryota > Viridiplantae > Streptophyta > Magnoliopsida > Lamiales > Orobanchaceae > Orobanche > Orobanche coerulescens. The sequence continues at coordinate 288,283 of JAWKAU010000094.1, read as the reverse complement.
TACGGCCGGGTAGCCCTCAATTTCCCGAACACTATCTAGAACGCGATAGCACCGAAATTACTACGGGAAAACACCACATGAATCATCAATCACCAACGGAATTCAACATCGGAATCATCGAGCACCTATAATTCTCCGTAAGGAATAATAAAACATGATTACGACGAGAGTCAAGGCCGAAAACAACGGAAATCCCAACAAACTATCAAAGGGAACTCATTCGAACATTTAATCGAACATTAAATGTTCAAGACCCTTCAAGAACAAAGAAATCACCCCTCGGGTCGAACGAACCAAAGATACGAGTATCCAATCCATAGAACAAGTTCAAAACACGTTTATACAACAATTAATTGATCAAAAACGGATTGGAATCGAAATCAAAAAGGAAAATCCCCAAATCTACAAAAACAAGGGTTCAAGCCAAAATACCTTGATTTGGATGAAGGATTCAAGTAGAGGTCGAAAATCTACAACAAGACTTGAGGTGGATGATCTCTACAAGTTTGGGAGCACTCAAATCGCCCAAAATCGCCCTTAGAATCGCCTAGAATGGTATGAGGAAGAAGAGAGGAGAAAATGAATGTTTCTCCTCGAAAATCTGCTAAAAACGCAGAAAAAGCCCGTGTGCCGCGGCACAGGACAAGTGTGCCGCGGCCCAGGGCCAAGAAAAACGCCCTGGAATCAGCTTAGTGCCGCGGCACAGCTGAAGTGTGCCGCGGCACACGGTACAGTCCACTACAGCACGAAGAAGGCACATCGTGTAGTCTTAGCTATTTCGACCATAACTCCTTCGTTTGAACTCCGATTGAATTACCGTTTGAACCATTGGAAAGATAACTTGATGCTCTATAATATTGCAAAGATTCAGAATTTTTGGAGTTTCCAAGAATTAATGGTGACTTTACAAAGTCGAACTCCCACGTGAAAAAGTCGATTAAGGACACGGAACTCAACAAAACGACACCGAAACGAACTCGGATGACAAAAAGTGCAGAATTAATCATTCTCGGAATGACGAAACGGTAATAATAGAGTTGTCAAAACGAACTTCCTCCGAAAAAAGAAAATTACCGAAATTCGAAATTGCGGATATTACATTCTACCCTCCTTAAAAGAAGTTTCGTCCCGAAACTTAAAACAAGTAGGGGGAGCAATATACCCGCCAGGAAAACTCGACGAGATACACAAAAATGGAAAACTCGCGCCCAACGGCGAAACGCTGCAAGAAATGCAAATAGACATACGGCGTGAAAACACGCTCCACGACGACCAACACAACGTCGCCGTTAGGGATACAATAAAACCAACAAATGACAAGCGTCATCAAACGGATAATATAGCCAAGTCAATTATCCGACAATCACAAAACACAACGAACGAAAGTCAGCATGATTGACCAACCCAACGGTACATCAATCGAAACGCGAGCCAATCGCTGAACTAATACGGAATTCCACCGCCCAAGGGTTGGAAGATCGAAAACGAGACTAATTTCCCGAACTTAAGGGAATTACGAAGGAGTCTAAACGTTCAACAATCACAAAACGAGAACAAAAACCGAACAAACAAACGATCGAGACAACAAAAATCGAACAATCATGTCCGAAACACGAAGGATAATAAAACTCAAACAACAACTCCCAGGATGATCTGGTGAGAACTACAAGGCATGCATTCCCATAAGATCCACAAGATAGGGAATAGCGATTGAAAAGTCACAGCGACAAACGAGTTATTCCAAAACAATACCACACTCGTTCGATCAACAAAAGTAAGGGATAGGGAAAGTTCAGAAATGTCAACGAACATAAACGAATCGACGGAGTCGAAAATACAGAAATTCAAAATCCGATCCACGTCGAATAGAAGAGCTAGTAGAACCAAAGGGTGTTACTTCCGAACAAGGTTCACAAGAATCGAACCGAACTCGAAAAAGTCACAGCGATAACCAGATCGACCCAAAACAAGATCACAGCTCGTTCGAACGATGAAACCGGAATACAGAACAAGTTCAGAAAGTATCAACGAACACGAGCGAGTCTATAGAATTGAGAAAGAGAAAATGCAGAAGCCAAAAATAATACGGGTATTATATTCAACCTCTTCTAAAAGAAGGTCGTCCCCGCTACTCACAATAACGAAATCAAGGAGACGACACAACAGTAATCGGCGAAACATCCTTCAAAGGCCTCTCAAAGCCGATTCTGATATATGTGCTGAAGCGCGAACTCCGAAAGTCTCGGTAGCCAATTCGCAAAACTGAATTCGGTGTCCCTCGAGTCCACACTCGAAATGTGTTACTGACGAGAAGGACAATTTGCACGTACATTCCCCCGACACATCACGGTTGAAATGCCTCGGCTCGGCATACCGAAAATACAAATGCTAGATAAAATGGAACATAACACCGCAAAACAACATACCGGAGATGCCAACTCAGCACAAAAAGGAATCATAACACATATCATATATAACGATTACCATCGTAAAGTAATACACACACAAACACTACAACAACGACGGTATCATTCGGCGACCTCAACGGCCCGAACGATAACCAGCACATAATTACAAACATCATGAAACAATCACACATGTGCATAAACGCACAAAAATCCAAGCTTTAACAACCCACACTCATGCGACAACACGCAAATCACCACGAGGTGATAAATAGTAAACACCAGTTCACACCTCTCACAGAGGGCTAGTACAACAAATGCGTGGCAACGCCTCGACATTCATGCCACCAATTCGATCATACTCGGGAGTAACATCATAACGACAAAGCAAACATCATACATACATATCCAGCCCTCAAACGGGAATGGATAGGTTTTTAAAATGAAAACATCCTTTTGAAAATAATTTAGAAAAATGCCGGTTGATCTTGAGTATCACCTTTCAAGAAAAAGTACAAACGTGAAACATCGTTATCGAGACTTTGGAGAACCATCTCGCATTTGATAAAAATGAGGACACTTTCTTTTCGTGAAAAACTTTCGGAAATATTCGACCCTCGGGTCTAAGTAAAAGTGTTTATAAAACATTGAAAATATCTCAAAACATTTTGGGTCCTCACGGTAGAAGAATTTTGAAACATATTGTGGCATCTTGGATGTACCACGAGAAAATAATTCATTTTGAAAGTACGTCTCGAAATTTATTTCCTAAGATACTCAAGTTTTTTTCAAAGATAATTCAATGGGCTAGAATGCCCAAAAATTTCAGGTAATTACACAAAATATTATAGCGCCGTGGGTCCCGCGCCGGAACTCACCAGGCTAAAAACCATTTACAAAAACGCCAAAAAGGCCGATGCCGGTAATATTTCAAAAACTCACGAAAGCCATTTACAAAATACTAAATACCGTCATAAGAATTTCGCCAAAGCGATCAAGGCCATAATGCCAAAACTCGGTTAAAGGAATCGGTTTTTTTGAAATAAAACTCAGTCGGTAAAATACCGAAAGTTATTACAAAAGAACTCACGCAATGGATAAAAGAAATACAGTTCAACATGCACAATCCAGCAATACTACTCCTCATATGAACGGAATATGAGAGTCAAATAGTCACGTATCAAGAAATCAAAATCCACAAGAGGATTTCGTCACTTAATAAATAATCATAAAAAAAATAGCTCGTGTCACACGAGGCACAACACAAAGAAGGGAGACTTACAGCCACAGATCGCACGAAGATGATGATCGCCCCACGATACTAATCACGACCAACAAACTCAAACGACGCGTCGCGACACGACTCAGTCAGACAAAATCCGACGAGACAAAACTCAACAGACACCACTGACCCGACAGCCTAGGTTTCCACAACCTAATCTCCGATACCATTTATGTAACACCCCCAATCCACTCAGGGATATTACACGCCGTAGACCCTCTCCTCGAGGATCTACCAGGCTGATAACTAAAATCAAACATCTAAACATCGCCTTTAAGGCTAAAATGACTCAGTAGACCGACTTGGTCTTTCAATAATAACATACAACTCAATTCCAAACACATACCCACGCAGGGTCAAAATCTGATAAACTCCGTACAACGGGAAAAGATACCGCGACGGAAAAGAAAATACAAGCTGGACCAATACGACATCAACGGAACCTCGTGTGATTAGTATCGTTCATCTTTCATCATCCTTCGCGCCGAGCACGTGCTATGCTCCAAAACCCGAATGCAAAATAGACATCCACCCCGAATACTCGGGGTTAGCAAAACTCCACCGTTTTGCTAGTGCAATACAAGTGCAAAAATACGAGCCATACAATACAAGTTCCAAGAACAATAATAATCAGGAATCCTCAAAGTTCCAAACGTAATGAAAAGCACTTCCCGAGGCATGAGTTTGGTAAAACATTCCAAAACCGAAAGATCACAAATCAAGGGAAAACAATTTATAAAACAGTTTAAAATGCCATCGAGAGTTTTAATAGAAAACAATTTAGGATTTCCGAGTCCTTCTCTTTCCAAAAATCAACAGGGGTCACAGCCCAAAGGTTTTGTTTTCGCAAATAGAAAACAGACAACAATTCACAGGGCCCGAGCCCAACATCACGTGTCCTCGACGGACATAAAAAATCAACACAATGTAATCGCACACGCACATCGCCTAGGACCGGGACGAAGCCACAAATCCCACTCGAGGCCTCAAAGTACCCTCCCGGTGGCTAGCGAAACAAATCACACACATCTCACGGTTGGATCAATCGCTTGTTGCATCCTGGCCACATGATCGCATGCCATGTGCCACCGTAGATTATCTCGAGCTCTCACGGTTGGATCAATCACTTGTTGCATCGACCACATGATCACGTGCCATGTGTCACCGTAGACCTTCAACCGTATCCACACATTCACACAAATAACATATCACATCAAGGATATTCAAACAATTCACCCAGAGCATCAAACACTTAGCAAAACACCACGTCAAACCACAATGCACCGAAATGAAACAATATACGTCCACACGCAAATACCAAGTGCAACATCAACACCAAACATATCCATAGAGTTCACATAGTCATTCTCAAACCACACCATTCACAAAACACACGCGTTTTGAAAGCAAGCCTTTAACAAGGCTAAACCGAATCTTTTGAAAACTCATTTCAAACAATCAAACAACCACATAAAGACGATCACCAATTATCATAATCACAAAACAAGAATAGTATGGACAAGGTACTTGCCTCGATATCACGAGCAATGGAAAAATGAACGGATACGGCCGGGTAGCCCTCAATTTCCCGAACACTATCTAGAACGCGATAGCACCAAAATTACTACGGGAAAACACCACATGAATCATCAATCACCAACGGAATTCAACATCGGAATCATCGAGCACCTATAATCCTCCGTAAGGAATAATAAAACATGATTACGACGAGAGTCAAGGCTGAAAACAATGGAAATCCCAACAAACTATCAAAGGGAACTCATTCGAACATTTAATCGAACATTAAATGTTCAAGACCCTTCAAGAACAAAGAAATCACCCCTCGGGTCGAACGAACCAAAGATACGAGTATCCAATCCATAGAACAAGTTCAAAACACGTTTATACAACAATTAATTGATCAAAAACGGATTGGAATCGAAATCAAAAAGGAAAATCCCCAAATCTACAAAAACAAGGGTTCAAGCCAAAATACCTTGATTTGGATGAAGGATTCAAGTAGAGGTCGAAAATCTACAACAAGACTTGAGGTGGATGATCTCTACAAGTTTGGGAGCACTCAAATCGCCCAAAATCGCCCTTAGAATCGCCTAGAATGGTATGAGGAAGAAGAGAGGAGAAAATGAATGTTTCTCCTCGAAAATCTGCTAAAAACGCAGAAAAAGCCCGTGTGCCGCGGCACAGGACAAGTGTGCCGTGGCGGGGCCAAGAAAACGCCCGGGGAATCGGCTTAGTGCCGCGGCCTGAAGTGTGCCGCGGCACGGTGTTGGGATTCGAAAATAAAGCGAAATCGCGCGGAAATAAAAGCGAATCCCAAACAGGATCGATCAAGTAACGTATATACGAAAAATAAATACGAAGATAAAGATTCATACCCTTGAAGCCTTTGAAATAAATCTTCGTAAAGTGTAGCCGATGATCACGATCCGTCCGAACACGAAATCCCTTCGTTCCAAGCACCGAAAGTTGAAGCCTCTACTTCACACGCGTCGGAAGTTGCCGGAAAAATTTCAACGAGACTCCGTTCTCCAAGAACACGGCTAGGGAACTCGTAGGAATTTTTCTCTCAATTTTTCTTAACTTTTATAACACCTCTAAGATGAAAATTATAGAAAAGAAAAAAATTTTCTCCTCCCTCACTCAAAGCTCACGGCCGACTTACATGAATGAGTATATGAGTGAGTTTGTTGTTATCTTATCTCATCATATATAATGAAATGATATATATATATTATAAAGGAATAATTATTCCTTTACAACTATCATTCACAATTATGTGGGAATCTCAACTCTAAGTGAGTTCCCACACACATGCAAGATCATGCCATGCCATGAGGAGTGGGTGGCCACAAGGAAGTTTCTGAGAAAGCGAGCCGAGCCACTCGGCTCGTGTGCGGACGTTCGTCAAACGACTCCGTTAAATACACTCCTTTTAATCATCAATGTATTTATATTAATTAATTAATCTAATTAATTAATTATATCAAATACAAATATATATTTCTCTAAGAAATATAATTTATGAATTAAATTAATTACCGGTAACTTAATTTAAATTCATAAGACCGATATTTGATTTATCGATAAATCATAATTAGATATACAATATCTAATATTAATAGAGAGATAATAAATTCACATTTATCCGTCAACGCTCGATGCGCGACTCGTAGGTCCGTCTCGGTAGGCATTGGGAGGAACCAATGAGTGCGGGCGCACTTAGCCGGCTAGCGGGCCGCCTTTGTAAACCCGATCGAACGAATGAAGGGATCATTCCGAACCATTATGTCGTGAATACTATATACGTATAGACCCTTCATCGGATGTCGGTCAAGTCTTCGGGTCACGGTAAAGTCAAACCCTCATTTACTAAACTCTATACATGTGTTAATGCAAATCAAGACCGACCGATTAATAGTGTATCTAATACGACTATATCGAATGCTTTGGCCAAAGACTTATGATCTTATTTGCCATTAACCGTATAGGACATTCCTTTGCTCACTAACGGAGATAGAATCCTTTCTTGGCGTACGGTAAAAAGGCGCTACTGCCGTATAGTCGACACTTGAGGTCGACTCGGCAATTAAGCAAATGATTCTAACTACTCTAATGACAAACTAAACGTCACAGCACATCTTCTCACGAACCCTCAAGTCAAAGGTCCACGTATACTATCACAACCTTTCGATTCGTCATCGACTCTCCGAGAGTGAATACCGTGTGGTGAATCGAGTATGAGTCGTGTTCGAGTATCTGCCCCACCAATATACTTATAACTATGCTATCAAGACGTGCACACGTCCTAGCATCGATTATACAAGTCATATTAAAACTTAATGCCCATTTTAAGTTTATTGACTTGCGAACAATTTATGTAAATAAACTTTAAACACTTCCATTACATTTTCTCTTATCCCATAACGAGAATGGAATGTTCGATTTATTTACATGGACTTCACTTCAATGTTTACCAAGTCAAGAATGCAATTGAAATACAATAAAGTGAATGAATCGTATTGCCTTTTATTAATTATTCCATAATTACAAGTATAATGCCCTTACTCTCTCATCCCCGAGTGGCATTCGAGGGCATATTCCTAACAATCTCCCACTTGCACTCAATGCCACACATCATGGTATCCAATACCCATGCTCTTCGATGTCTTTCTAAGACGGCTGAGATAATGGCTTAGTCGTGGTCGAGACATTGTCTTACGAGTCTACTCTTTCCAATGAAACATATCCTTTTTCCACCATCTCTCGAACGATGTGGTACTTTCTCTCTATATGCTTGGTGTTGTGGTGAGCCCTCGGCTCCTTGGCTTGGGCGACAGCTCCATCATTATCACAGAATAGTGATATAGGTAACTCCGCGTTAGGCACCACTTGAAGTTCTTGTATAAACTTCTGCATCCAAAATGCTTCTTTGCTAGCCTCTGAGGCAGCTTGATACTCTGCTTGGCAGGTGGAATCTGCAGTAGCGGTTTGCTTGGAGCTTCTCCAAGATACTGCTCCTCCATTGAGAGTAAATAAATACCCAGATGTCGACTTAGAGTCGTCATTGTCTCCTTGAAAATCAGAATCGGTGAATCCAATCACCTTCAGTTCTCCACCACCATAAGTAAGAACTAAATCTATAGTTCTTATTAAGTACTTAAGAATGTTCTTTACGGCAGTCCAATGTTCCCTTCCCAAGTTTGCTTGAAATCGACTTACCATACTCACAGCGTAGGCTAAGTCTGGTCTCGTACACAACATAGCGTACATGAGGCTACCCACTGCCGAGGCATAGGGTACCTTACTCATCTCTCTCTTGTCTTCCTCACTTTGAGGACACATTTTCGTGGTGAGATGAATTCCATGTCGCATGGGAAGGAACCCTCTTTTAGATTCATCCATCTTGAATCTTCTCAGGATTTTATCGATATAAAGGGCTTGGGAAAGTCCTATCATTCTTCGCGGTCTATCTCTGTAAAGACGGATCCCTAGAATATAGGAAGCTTCTCCCAAGTCTTTCATGGAGAACGTTTTAGAAAGCCAAGCTTTCACAGTGCTGAGCATTGCTATGTTATTTCCTATAAGTAGAATATCATCTACATATAGTACTAAAAACGCAATGTTGCTCCCACTGATCTTTTTGTAAACACACGGTTCCTCCTCATTTCGTTCGAAGTCAAAGTCCTTAATCGCTCACAAATCGAAGGTTCCAACTCAGAAGCTTGCTTGGACCATAAATGGCTCGTTGACTTACACACTTTATGAATATTAGCTTTGGACACAAAACCTTTAGGCTGTTCCATATAGATTTCCTCCTCGAGGTATCCATTTAGAAAAGCCGTTTTGACATCCATTTGCCATATTTCATAATCATAATAGGCAGCAATGGCAAGCATCATGCGAATCGACTTTATCATAGCTACGGGCGAGAAGGTATAATGATAATCGATTCCTTCCCTTTGGGTATAACCCTTTGCCACAAGCCTGGCCTTATAGGCATCAACCTTGCCATCCCCATCAGTCTTTCTCTTATAGATCCATTTATTTCCAATAGTCCTCATGCCAGTTGGAAGATCTACTAGAGTCCAGACCTAATTGGTATGCATCGAGTCTATCTCAGCTTCCATTGCTTCTTGCCATTTATCAGAGTATACATCCACTATCGCTTGGTCATAGGTGACAGGGTCGTTTTCACTGCTATCAGGTGTGTCGTGGAGACCCAGTTCCTCGACATGTGTATAGCCATACCTCTCAGGTAAGTGAGATACCCTATCAGACCTTCGAAGTGGAGGTTGTGTTACAATAGGTTCGGTTCTTGATCCCCGATCGATGTCTCCTTAGGAGTTTCATTATGCTCTTCCAAAGAGATATTTCTACCGAGCCACCTTCTGAATGAATTCATCCTCAAGGAAGTGCGCTTGTAATGCCACAACCACCCTATGGTCTTGGCATGTAGAATAGATAACCCATCGAGTCCTCTGGGTATCCTATGAAACGTCCTTTTATGGACCTCGCTTCGGCTTGTCCACCTTAGCCTTTTGACATAAATGGACATCCCCATATCCTTATGTGATTAAGGCTTGGTTTCTTACCCTTCCACATCTCATGCGGAGTGATAGGAGCAGATTTGGAAGGACATCTATTTAGGATATAGGCGGTTAGTAAGGCATACCCCCACGGTAAATAGGTAAATCGGTGTAATTTAACATGGAGCGAACCATGTCCAACAAAGTCCGATTTCTCCTTTACGAAACACCATTTAACCGTGGGGTTCTGGAGGCGTGAATTGTGAAACTATTCCATGTTCCTTAAGGAACTCATCAAACTCGGTGCTCATATATTCGCCACCTCGGTCCGACCAAGTGCTTTGATATGACATCCGGTTTGTTTTTCAACTAGGGCCTTAAATTCTTTGAATTTAGCAAAGGCTTGATTTATGTTTCATTAAGTACACAATCCCATACCTAGTATGATCATCTGTGAACGTTATGAAATATTGATATCCGTCTCGGGCTACTTCTAAAGCACCACAAACATCGGTATGCACCAATCCAAGTTTATCGGCACCCTTTCAAAAGTCCTGTGAAGGGGAACTTAGTCATTTGCCTCTAAGGCAAGATTCACAAGTTGGATAGGGTTCTACACCCAATGGACTTAAAAGTCCATCTTTCTCCATTTTGAACCTTGGTCGACCAACATGACCAAGTCTAAGGTGCCATTTAAGAGCTTGATTAGTATCTTGCCTACCACGTTTCCTAGTTATAGTGTTCCTCTTTGTTTTATTTTGCATGTTCGGATGATATAAACCATTCAACAATGTATTTATTCCAACCAATTTATTTCGAAAAAAAATTTTACAAATGCCATTGCCAATGAAGAAACAAAATCCTTTCCGGTCCAAGACTGGAATGGATACAATGTTTTTATGCCCCTTGGGCAAAACAAGTACTTCATCTAATGTCAAAATAAAACCAGATTCTAAACCCAGAAGGATTGATCCAATATCGGTTGCCTCGACACTTTGTCCGCTTCCAACAGTGATCATTATTTCCCCAGCTTCAAGTTTTCTACTTCGTTCCAGATCCTGATTCATATTACAAATGTGAGAAGAGGCACCTGAATCCAGAATCCATGAAGCAGAAAAAACGGTAGCGGAACAATTAGATTCAAAAACAAAAGTTCCGTGCACGATGCGCCATTAATCTTGGGACAAGTCCTTCGCGATGTGACTCACCGCATTCAAGGCATTTGTCCGTAGGTTTTGGACCGCCTACCTTTTGAACCTTTCGGGCCTTGCCCTTTCCTTTTTGCACCCCTTTCTTGGGTTTGTACTGCTCGTAGGTCTTTTTCTTCTTGTTCTTGGACCTCTTAGGCCCAGAAGAAATCACAAGAGCAGCCTCTCTCGGTTTAGTCTTCATGTTAGACTGTGCCGTCACCAGTTTATTCATTAGCCCAGCTAATGTGCATGTAATTTCATTACAGTTGAAATTCATTACAAACTGCGTGAAAGAGTCAGGTAGAGATTGAAGGATGAGATCAATTTGAAGGGATAAATCCATATTAAAGTTGAGCACCTCGAGCCTCTCAATCATAGAGATCATCTTAAGGACGTGGTCTCCCACTTTCTCCCCTTCTTTCATCCTAGCCTTTGAACAACCGCTTTGATATCTCATATCTAGCGATCTCTTGTGCTCTCCATAAAGTTCGGTCAAGTGTGCGAGAATCGCCTGCGAAGTCATTTTCTCGTGTGCTCTCTGCACTCATTAGTCATTGAGCCCATCATAAAACCACGGACTAGCACATCATCCTTGACCCATTTTTCATGGACGTCAATGTCTTCTGATTACCCTAGTCGGATTGGAGTCGGTGGAATGTCCGCCTCCAAGACGTATCCCGAGACTCCATCTCGAGTACAATCATCGATTCGCAACTTGATCAACAAAGTTAGGGCGAGTTAGGAGATTCTTTTCAAGTAGTATTGCAAGTGGGTTTTAGCCATTTTAGAGAGATTCAATTTCGTTTTACGCAAAGATTTAGACAAGATTAAATTAGTGACTTGTTTAATTATGACCGAGTATAGAACTTAAGGGCTTGTATAATTCTTGTCTCGGCTCCCACTAATTTTATCGGAATTATACACTCCCATGTTATAATCCGGAAATCATGGTTAGATCGACTTATTAGTGGTGATCAAGTTCTTTACAAATTTTAATGAGACGCAACCTATCGGGTTTCTTGCCAATTAATTTACGTAAAGTGGTGTCTAACACCAACCCGTCTGACGGATGATTTGATCTTCTTTTACCTAGTCTTCATGCCCTCAACCTATCGGGTTTCTTGGCAATCCAGACTATCTAAGTTGTTGACCATCAACGTCTATCAGTTTGACTATTGAATCTCACCCGGCAACCTATCAGGTTTCTAGGGGCGAAATTTATCACCAACCGAAGGCATCTAATGCACTCAAGAATTTTTCAACCTCTACCAAATGTACTACCCCGATAACTCGGAAGCATAGCACACCAGCTCGGGTATCAATTTTCTACGAGTTTGATGGAGGGTAGGAAAACTCGTAACCTTTTTCAAACTTAGTCTGTTTGTAGTCGGGAGAATTTCGCGATTAATGTTACACTTTGCACATTAATTCAATTATATGCGCGTTTGTATGTTTGTCAATCATTCAAAATGAAAAACAGAAAATAGTAACCTAGTTACTACCAACATATAGCTCATGGACCTAATTCCTAAGTACTGGGCCAAGCGAATGACCCAATAAATAAAAAAAATACAGTCTTCGATTCTTCGTCTTCTCGGTCGGTTGTCTTCGGTCTTCGTCATACCCAAAATAATACTTACATCATTGAAAAAATGCATCCTATACAAATTTTCTAGTAAAAATAAATAGGCTCAAAACGGCCTTTACAACCCAATCGAATCGAACAAATCAAAAACTAAGTCCACGAGCTATATCACCATCACATAAGGATTCCATACAACATGTAATGGCAACGAAATTAAACAATTAATTTTAATATAAATTAATCTATTCAATTTCTACTATATTAATCCAATTAATATAAAGTGGCATTAAAATTAAATAATCAATTAATATATTAATCCAATCAATATAAAATTAATCTATTCAATTTTAATGATATTAATCAAATTAATACTAATAATCATCATTTTAATTCGCTCGAAGTAATCCGGCCAAAAATAATATTCTCGTTTAATTTATTTCCCTTAACTCAAAATATTCCAAATATTAATTTAGTCAAAATAAAATCCAATTTAAATTTTGGGAAATAATTAAAACGAAATATAAACTTAAAACGGAGTCCCGGACAATCCGATTTAGGCCCAGCCCGGCCCGATTCAAAATCGGGCCAAAAACCCGAGGGCTGCCTGGCCGAGCCACTGCTCGGCAGACTGGCCGATCATGCTCGGCCCCCTGGCCGAGCACTCTCAGCTCCTGGCCGAGTCATGGCCGAGCACGCTCGGCAGCCTGGGCAGGCAGCCCAGGCAGTGCTGCCGGCACCACTGCCAGCAGCCCGTTTCTTCGTTTTTCGGCCCGTTTCCAAAAACGTGATGCTACAACGAACAATTTAAAATCTAAAATTATTCCAAATATGATTCTAAATCATAATCATCATCCAAAAGCATTCAAAATGCACAAATAATCGTATATACGATATCATTGACCTCGCTCCGATACCACTGTTGGGATTCCGAAAATAAAACGAAATACGCAGCGGAAATAAAAACGAATCCCAAACAGGATCGATCAAGTAACGTATATACGAAAAATAAATACGAAGATAAAGATTCATACCCTTGAAGCCTTTGAAATAAATCTTCGTAAAGTGTAGCCGATGATCACGATCCCGTCCCGAACACGAAATCCCTTCGTTCCAAGCACCGAAAGTTCGAAGCCTCTACTTCACACGCGTCGGAAGTTGCCCGGAAAAATTTCAACGAGACTCCGTTCTCCAAGAACACGGCTAGGGAACTCGTAGGAATTTTTTCTCTCAATTTTTTCTTAACTTTTATAACACCTCTAAGATGAAAATTATAGAAAAGAAAAAAATTTTCTCCTCCCTCACTCAAAGCTCACGGCCAGCAGCTTACATGAATGAGTATATGAGTGAGTTTGTTGTTATCTTATCTCATCATATATAATGAAATGATATATATATATTATAAAGGAATAATTATTCCTTTACAACTATCATTCACAATTATGTGGGAATCTCAACTCTAAGTGAGTTCCCACACACATGCAAGATCATGCCATGCCATGAGGAGTGGGTGGCCACAAGGAAGTTTCCTAGAAAACGAGCCGAGCCACTCGGCTCGTGTACCGGACGTTCGTCAAACGACTCCGTTAAATACACTCCTTTTAATCATCAATGTATTTATATTAATTAATTAATCTAATTAATTAATTATATCAAATACAAATATATATTTCTCTAAGAAATATAATTTATGAATTAAATTAATTACCCGGTAACTTAATTTAAATTCATAAGACCGATATTTGATTTATCCAATAAATCATAATTAGATATACAATATCTAATATTAATAGAGAGATAATAAATTCACATTTATCCGTCAACGCTCCTGATGCGCGACTCCGTAGGTCCGTCTCAGCCGGCATTGGGAGGAACCAATGAGTGCGGGCAGCACTTAGCCAGCCTAGCGGGCCGCACTGTAAACCCCGACTGAGAACGAATGAAGGGATCATTCCAGAACCATTATGTCGTGAATACTATATACGTATAGACCCTTCATCAGATGTCCCGGTCAAGTCTTCGGGTCACGGTAAAGTCAAACCCTACTGTTTACTAAACTCTATACATGTGTTAATGCAAATCAAGACCGACTGATTAATAGTGTATCTAATACGACTATATCAGAATGCTTTGGCCAAAGACTTATGATCTTATTTGCCATTAACCGTATAGGACATTCGCCTGCTCACTAACAGGAGATAGAATCCTTTCTTGGCGTACAGTAAAGACTGCTACCTGCCCGTATAGTCAGCACTTCGAGGTCGACTCAGCAATTAAGCAAATGATTCTAACTACTCTAATGACAAACTAAACGTCACAGGCACATCTTCTACTGAACCCTCAAGTCAAAGGTCCACGTATACTATCACAACCTTTCGATTCGTCATCGACTCTCCGAGAGTGAATACCGTGTGACTGAATCGAGTATGAGTCGTGTTCGAGTATACTGGCCCCACCAATATACTTATAACTATGCTATCAAGACGTGCACACGTCCTAGCATCAGTTATACAAGTCATATTAAAACTTAATGCCCATTTTAAGTTTATTGACTTGCGAACAATTTATGTAAATAAACTTTAAACACTTCCAGTACATTTTCTCTTATCCCATAACGAGAATGGAATGTTCGATTTATTTACATGGACTTCACTTCAATGTTTACCAAGTCAAGAATGCAATTGAAATACAATAAACAGTGAATGAATCGTATTGCCTTTTTATTAATTATTCCATAATTACAAGTATAATGCCCTTACTCTCTCATCCCCTGAGTGGCATTCGAGGGCATATTCCTAACACACGGTACAGTCCACTACAGCACGAAGAAGGCACATCGTGTAGTCTTAGCTATTTCGACCATAACTCCTTCGTTTGAACTCCGATTGACTCACCGTTTGAACCATTGGAAAGATAACTTGATGCTCTATAATATTGCAAAGATTCAGAATTTTTGGAGTTTCCAAGAATTAATGGTGACTTTACAAAGTCGAACTCCCACGTGAAAAAGTCGATTAAGGACACGGAACTCAACAAAACGACACCGAAACGAACTCGGATGACAAAAAGTGCAGAATTAATCATTCTCGGAATGACGAAACGGTCATAATAGAGTTGTCAAACCGAACTTCCTCCGAAAAAAGAAAATTACCGAAATTCGAAATTGCAGATATTACAACCGCACGGCCTACAAAACTCCAATTGGAATGAGCCTGTATCACCTAGTATTTGGGAAAGCATGTCACCTACCCGTTGAGTTGGAACACAAGGCGTATTGGGCAATCAAAGCGCTCAATTTAGATCAAGAAAAGGCGGGCGAGGAACGACTTTTACATTTAAGTGAGCTTGATGAGATGCGATATGAGGCGTACGAAAACGCTAAACTCTACAAATAACGGACGAAACGGTATCATGATAAGCGTATCGTTCGCAAATATCTCGAACCCGGGATGGATGTTTTGTTACATAACTCCCGTCTTAAGCTCATGCCCGGAAAATTGGTGTCGCGATGGGGCAGACCATTTAAGGTCGTTAAAGTATGGCCACACGGAGCAGTAGAACTTCGTGATCCGCGGAAGAACGAGCACTTTAAGGTAAACGAGCATAGAGTGAAGCCGTATTTCGGACGAATCGAAGAAATCAATGCGTTTGAGTGCATAGAGGTGCACAATGTTGAAGCTTGAGCAAAATGGGAAGAAGTCGAGCTAATGACTATAAAAAAGCGCTACTTGGGAGGCAACCCAACGGTTTAGTTAGATTTTTCGTCTTTTGTTTTTCGAATTTATTTTCCTTATTTGTTTTTACTCGATTCAAAACTGACCGGTTCAACTGTGGGTGTTAAAATTGCAGGAAACGAGTGCATTTTTAGAAACTTATAATCTAGGCAGGTAGGACACGGCCGAGTCTCAAATAGGGGGAATTTTATTTTCTAGAACAGCACGACTCGACCATGTCACAGGACACGGCCGAGTGTCTGAATAGTCGATTTGTGCTTATTTTGAATAGTAGGACACGGCCGAGTCCCAGGACACGCCCGAGTCTCAAGACAGTGAGAATTTGATTTTCTAGAACAGCATGACACGACCGTGTCACAGGACACGGTCGGGTGTCAAGACAGTGAAATCTTGATTTTCCAGGATAGTATGACACGACCGTGTCACAGGACACGGCCGAGTCGGTTAGACAGTGGGTTTTGGCTTATTCCGAACAGTACGACACGACCGTGTCAGTCGGTCCTTTATAAAGAGAAGCACGGCCGAATCGCCATTTTCATCTTCTCCAGATTTTATTTTTTCCTCCCTCTGAACCCTAGCATATACTATCAATTTTTATCTTGGTTTTCAAATAAATTTTGTGCAAAATCAAAGGGAGATACAAGAATCTACTACGTAATCATCATTTTTCAACCAATTTCACTCTTCAAGGGGACAAATCGGATGAATTGGGACCGGTTTTTAATTTTTTTCTCTCTTCAATATCTCCGAAATCAAGGTATATTTCTCATGTTTTTGATGATTATTCTTGGTTATGAACATGCTATGATGATTTGAATCGCTAGTCTTTAATTATCTAGGGTTCTTGAATAAATTGAAGGTGATGAAATTTGGGGATTTTCGATAATTCTTCATGCTTGATGATTAAATTCCTCGATTGGAAATTCTTGTAATTAAGGGATGTTTTCCATAATGAAGATGATGAATTCAAACGAAAGATTTTGCTTGGGAGTTATTTTGATCAATAATGTTTATATTGGGGGAATTTTATTGTTTGCTATAAGTTTGGGGGAGGAATACGTTATCAAGTCCTTAGATAATGATAGATTGAAATTTTTGCAGAAAATGGCACGAGGAAGAGGACGAGGAAATCCACAGCGCGGAAGGGGTAGGAACGGCGGAGAACAAGTGCAGCCGGCAAGAATGGCTATTCAAAGGGCTATGGAAACTCCGGATTCTTATGGAATCAATCTCCCTGAAACACAATATGAAAGGTGGGAAATGCTGGGTCAGAAAAAGATGCTCCCTACGAGGTGGCCCGATGACGAATGCATGAATGCAATGGGAATAAGAGAAGACGTGATGAAATTCCTTGAAAGAGTGAATTGGGCGTGGATGATGACGCAACAATGGCCGACTTATAGGTGTCTGACGATGGAGTTTCTCGGCACTATTACTGTCAGAAGAGATCCGCTGACTCGAGAACCAAGCGAAATGACATTCCGGCTCAACAACAATGAAGAGAGACTGACCATCGTCCAGCTGGAAGAAATTTATCATTCAAGACACAACGGCCATTATCCGATAAACCGGTTCGCTTGCGAAACCTATTGGAGAGCCATGGTGGAATACCCGGGGAGCGAGGCACAATATTATATTGCAAGATCGGCTAAAGGATCAAACATTCGCAATCCCATACTCAGATATCTACACAAGGTGATTGCGAATACTATATATGGCCGAAAGGAAACCGGGCCCATTTCACTGCGGGAGTTATACATCTTAACTCACATGCTCGATGACTCAATTCCAACAACCGGGGCTATGGTAGCGGAACATTTTGAGGATGTCACGACAAAGCCAAAGGGGGAGATATGGATAGGGGGTTTGATTACCCCTATCGCACTTGACTTCAGGATTTCCTTAGCTCAGAGGACTCCCCTTCCTGGAAATAAGCTACTCTCGATCTCCGTAATGAAGGTGATGAACATCCTGGACTATGAACAGCGCACAGTCTTTCTCCAGACCGAAAACGACCACTTCCTTCTCCCAAATCCGCCTTTGACAACCATAAATAATATTCGGGACATGGGAAATCTGCAAATGGCTACGGAGGCACATAGACGAGCACGGATATCAGCTGGATTGGCTCCACCGGGTCACAGCCCTCTCGACCGAAATGTTCGACCTAGGCGCATTATGGATGAAGATAGAGCAGAGAGGATGGAAGAGGAGGAGGCTTATGAAAGAGGCCCGGATGAAGAGGAAGAAGAAGAGGAAAAAAAAGAAAACGAAGAAGAAGAAGAAGAAAGCACGAGAGATTGGCCTGAGACGTCAAGGCGGGCCGAAATTGGACGTGCCCCCTCGCGCCCATCATTAAGGGAGGAGTTCGTAGCCTTACGAGAGGAGGCTAGACGGGAGCGACGCGAGATATTGTCTCTTGTGAGACAAATGCACGAGTGGCATGCCCAGCAAGGCCACTTCCCTCCGCCCCACCAGTAAACCGGTCGTAAGTATTTCTTGACCAATGAAATTCTTTTGTTTAAATACTATACCCCCTTCATTCGTATATTCTTTAATTCAAGTTTGGGGGGGTTGGTCAAGAAATACTTCATTACTCTTGTTTTTATTTGTTTTCGGATACTATTATGCTTGTTTGTTTATTTTTGGTTGTTTTTGTCAGTAGACTTATTTGTGGTGTGTTTTTATTTGGTGTGTTTTGAGCATTTCGCAAACTTGATAAAAACTTTGAAGCATGAGTTTTTTTGGAATGCCACGGGATTTATTTCGTTGTTTTGATATACAAATCAAGGATAATTTGTAGAGGAAAAATTGTTGATAATCGAAACGGGTGTGAAATTGAATAAGTAGTTTTAATATCTTGGAGGTATGAACAAACCTACTTGTGAGCTATCGAGCCTTCGTGCATTTTCTAAAATGCAAGTTTCATTGTCGAGTGTTTCATTCTTGATTTAAGACTCTAGAACTTGCCTTGGTTTCTTGCTCAAAACTACTAGCGTGTGTGTGCAATTGAGTGAAAATGATTTTTGGCGCCTTTGATCTTAACTCTTCGATTTTGGCCAACCCGACATTTGATCATTCCTTAAATAAACCCAATTGAGGTCATTGTCTATTTCATTGTTAAACCACATATCGAGCTTTTCATTACTATAATCTTTCGATCCATACTTAAGCGATTAGAAAATATTTTTGACGAGGATACAAAGATTGTGGTGACATTGGGTGATATACATATTGTTGGGATTATTGAATTGGTGAAAATAATTACTCCGCTATTTTTGGGAACTTAGTAACCGGGTGTATTCATGTGACCCATGTTTATATTCGCGTAAAACGGTTACCTTAGATATGAGTATGCTTGGAAGCAGTTGTGTATATTTTGATCCTAGTAACCGGGTGTATTCATGTGACCCATCGTTTACATTCGCGTAAAACGGATCCTAAAACAACCCAAGCCAAAAAAAAATTGGAGCAATAAGGAGGGTTTGATGCTGCGCTTTTCACTTTCGATAGTGCTTGTTGCAAGTGATTCGTAATTAAGGGGATGAAAGAAGGAAACTTCAAAAATCTTGAGCTTCTATAGCGAAAATGGTGATATAGTTCTAAAAATTGCTCAAGTCAAGTCACTTTAGCCATATTTATCCCACCTCGACCCAAGCCTACATTACAAGCCGAGTAAAGCCCTTTTTGATTCACGAAAATATTGCATGCACAAAACAGTGGTAGAGATGAAGACGATTGGCAAGCCTATGGAGTTCCTTATTTTATTAAATGAGTTCCGAGAGTATACTTATCCCTATCACTTTGAGAGTGTGTGAATACACTTGACCAGTGAGGTTTATATTACCAAGCATTGACTATGATGTTAAATAAATACCCCAGAGGTTTGAAAACTTTGTAGAACTCGACTTATTTTACTTGTGAGTATTGATGAAATTTTCGAAGAGGTCCTTTGAGGTATTTTGACAGTTGAGGTCCCCTTTTGTGAGTGATTACTTTAAAATGCATTGCTCGGGACGATCAAAGTTCAAGTTTGGGGGGGGGGGGGGTTTGATGAGTCGATTCTTGATCGACTCATTCTGTTCTCTCTAGTCGTGTTTTTGTTTGATTTTTAGTATTTTTGTTCTCTTTTATGCGTGGTATGTTGTGTTTTTAATTTATAGGTAACCAAGCGAAGATTGTGGCGAAATATGCGTTTTCATAGCTAATATTGGAGTTTATGACGATCAAGAGCTAAAACGGGGCCTAAAACGACGAAAGATTGAAGCAGTATCGGTCGAATCTTCTAAATTCCAGAATCTCCACTCCGAATTGAGATGTGTTCTCCTTTGATATAAATTCCTCGTGAAATTAGCTTCGAAACGGTATATCATATGCTAAAATCCGAGGTGTATTGATACAAGAACGAGGGATCAAGCCGAAAAAGACCAAAAACTGGAAGAAAACAACTCGACCGTGCCATATAACACGGCCGGGTCTCTTTACAGTTAAAAAGCTATTTTCCGGAAGAGTACAACACGACCGTGTCTTCTATGACATGGCCGAGCCCCTATCCAGCAACAAATGTATTTCCTGTGCAGTACAACACGGCCGTGTCATGGGACACGGCCGAGTCCGTGGACAGAACACTTTTCCTTCTTTTCAGAGTAGTACGACACGGCCGTGTCCCAGGACACGGACTGTGTCACTTTTTGGTGCAAGTCATTTTCTTTGACATTTTTGCACAATTTTGAGTCTTTTCTTGATATTTTGGCTATAAAAAAGGAGGTGGTGACCCTTGATGAGATATTCTTATCTTGTGGAAGATATTTTGGGGTGAAAAAATACAAGATTGAGGGGAAAAAACACCAAAAATTGAGAAAAAGTGAGATTGTTTCATCATCTTCCTTGTATGTTCTTGGAGTGAAAAATACATTTGTGAGATATTACATTTCCTTGTATCAATTGTCATGAGTTTTTGAAAGAAGATCATCAAACCTTCATCGGGAATTCAATTTCGGCATTTATAAGGGAAGTTTCTACCATGTTTTGTTTTACAATTTCTATTATTGTTGTTGAAATAATCATGTGTAGCTAAACATTTCATATGGGTTTTTAGATATAGCCACACACATGTTATCGATTGTTAGTTCCTTTTGATTTTCCGGTAAAAGTTTAGGATTATTCCTCCTTGTTTGTTCTTCGTATAAGAACTTTTGATTTAGATCATCAAACCTATTTCTTAGTTATTATTATTCAAAACGAGGGTTTTTATCGGTCTTCGCCATCAAATGGTCCGGTAGAAGTGATTGTAAATGTTCTCGAGCTTTTTCGCGCGATCTTTTAACGATTTACCTCATCAAAAGTAGTCGGTTAATTGATTGTTAGTTAGGGATTCTTCCCCATCAAAGGAGGTTACCTTATTTTCGTTGAGAACAATCGTGATTTTTAGAATTACCGCCATCAAATGGATTTCTTTTAATCGTGAGCAATTGATAATTCCAAACCTTATTTATTTGAGTATCGGAACTAATAATTGATTACGTGTGTGTCGGTGACTCTAAATTCCCATATCAATCTCATTATTATTATCTTTCAATTATCCGGCAATTAATTTGGGGTTGTTATCGCTTTGTTTATTTTTTATGCGTTATTAATTGTAAACCTATCAACCAATGATGTATTTTAATTTATTTTACTTTTGTTCATTCGACTATTTGCCGAACATTATCGAACTTTAAACCGTTTCCAATTCCTCGAGAGATCGACCTCGGAGTTACTTGCCGCTTCCTACAAAAGCGATTCGTACACTTGCGAGTATTTAATTTGTCCATCACTGTGCATGCTCTTCCGGGCTCTTGGAATAAACCAGAATGTCATCAATAAGTACGACCATGAATTTGTCCAGATACTCTATGAATACTCGATTCATCAATTACATGAACACAACAGGTGCATTAGTGAGACCAAACGGCATCACTACAAACTCATAGTGTCTGTAGTGAGTTCTGAACGCTGATTTTGGAACATCGGATTCCTTAATACTCAACTGATGATATCCTGACCTCAGATCGATCTTAGAAAACACTGTTGCTCCTTGCAGCTGGTCAAATAAATCATTAATCTATGGCAACGGATACTTGTTCTTGATCGTCATCTTGTTTAGTTCTCGATAGTCAATACACAATCGAAGCGATCCATCTTTCTTCTGGACAAAAAGAACTGGTGCACCCCAAGGCGAAACACTTGGCTGAATGTAGCCTTTGTCCAGTAACTCTTCCAGTTGCTTCTTCAACTCGTACATCTCAGTAGGTTCCATACGATACGGCGCCTTAGAAATTGGTGTAGCTCCTGGTTCCAGCTCGATGGTGAATTCCACATCCCGTCGTGGAGGTACTCCAGGTAATTCGTCAGGAAACACATCTGGAAATTCGTTCACAACAGGAATGGATGAAAATTCTACTTTTCCGTCTTCCTTCTTCATTGCGTAACACCAGTATCCAGTACAACCCTATTTTAGCAGTTTGACAACTTTCATCGCTTTGACCATCTTTCCTGAGCTTACTGGTCTCCATCCCTCAAATAGTATTTCGGAACCATCATCAGCTATCATCGAAATATTCCTCTTCCGGTAGTTTACAATATCTTCATATCGATTAAGCCAATCATCTCCGAGTATCAGGTCGTCTCCTTGCATTTCTATCACAATCAGATTTGAGGGCCAATCCCTACCTCCAATTGCTATGGGAAAATCTCTTGTTTCTAAGTTTCCGACAATTCTATCTCCACTCGGTAAACCCACAACATAAGGCTCACAATTATGAAAACCAGAAATGTTCAAACGATTTACATAAGACAAAGATATAAAAGAATGTGTAGCCCCTGTATCGAATAAAACACTAACTGGTTGTGAAAGGATCTGAACGGTACCTGATGCGACAGCAGCATCCTAATCGTCTGCCCTCCTCATCTCATACAAATGTGGGGGAACGGATCCAGAACTCGATGTCCCCATTCGATCCAACTGTCCTCTGCCTCATCCGCGACCAAAATTTTGGGGCAGCTGAACACTCTGCTGTGTCTGCTGAATACTTGTTTCCTTCTGAGCTGGCTGTGATTTACGAGCTCTAAAATATTTTGCAACCTCTTCACAGAACACCACATGATGTCCCTCTCGACCATAATCAAAACAAGTCACGACAGGAAGGGGGCAATTTCGTCGATAGTGTCCCGTCTGACCACATTTAAAACACTTCCTTGTTACATCCGTCGTGGCTGATACTGTTCCGAAGTTCTTTCCGCTCTTGGCTGGGTGCGGAGGTTTCTTGAAAGAATGAAAATATGATTGGGCCTTGCGGGGCCGACTGCTCTTGTGCTCTGTGAAACTACGAGAGAGACTTTCTGCTTCTTAGATTCTGCAAACTTTTCCATCGCTGCTTCTTTAATTTCATACGCCAATGCTTTATCCTGATATTGACGGAGAGTGGTACATTCGAAACCAGACATGTACCTCTGAATCTCTTGTTTTATTCTCATATCAAAATGGATCATCATTTCCGCATATGTTCTGACCAGATGTCGAACAAACGCCAGCTGCTAGTTGAACGTCTTAATCGCCTGAGATACTGGCACATTCAAAGGATGCACGGAGAAAAACTCTCGAACTTTAGCTTCCCTCACTGGACGAGGGCAGTACTGAGCTTCCATCATCAATTTAAATTCTCCCCAGTCAGCATCATGATACAGGCTGGATGGCTTCCCACCACTCGGACGCTTCCCCTATCAGAAAGTACTGAGCAATAGAGGCTCTCCGGTCGTCTTGGCAATTAATCCCGGAAAAAAATTTCTCCCGTTCTTTTAACCAATGATCCCATGTCAGTGTCTCAGAAAAGCCATCGAATTTGGGTGGTTGCATCTTCGCCACATCTTGCAGCCATCGGTCGCCTCGATTTCCCAAGTATGGGATGCCTTGCTGTCTTTCTCCCTGTTGTAATCCTACTGCCACCTGCATTCGGTCCACGACCTATGCAAACTGAGTCATCTGGTTAACCATCTGACAAAGGATTTCGGGAACAGCAGGTCCTGGTTCATTGTTAATAGATTCTTCTGGCTCGCCTGAGCTGTGGCTGGCCTGATTAGAAGGCGAGGCTTCTCTTTCAGCATTCCTTCATCTGCGTCTGCGACCGCGTCCACGTCCACGTCCTCCTCTCAACATACTGTAAGCACAAATACTCAATATACAGGAAACAATATCGTTCTAATGTTCAAGTATAAAGAGGTATAACATGTAAAGGACGAGATAGAGTTTAGGAACTTACAACCACCGTTTGCACGAAGACGTGGGCAGTACAGTGATGTTATTCACGGCCGGTTACCTCAAAAGACATATACGACCCCTATTTTTACCCAATGGACAAGATATCTATAATCGTAGCTCCGATACCATATTCTGTAACACCCCCGATATATTCAAGAATATTACAGCGCCTTAAAGCCTTTACATAAGAATTTACAAGGCTGAAGAAATGAAAAGACAATAACAGATACCAATATATGAAAGTAACTGAAATAAAATACAACAGTTCTGGGCCAATACTAAAAATACAAACGTCCAAATGAAGAATATTAATACATAACCAAATTCAACATCACAACCGACAATGTACTCGAGTACTATTTAAAACAACACAAACAATAGACAATTAGACCCGGCCGGAACATCACTCTGCACCCTCGTCATCATGCAATTCCAGTGGTTGTTTTCCTGCTCTCCTGGATCCTAAACATAAACAAATGTTCACCCCCGAAGGGGTTAGCACAATTATGCTAGTACAAGTACCACAACATATTATTCAACGATTTCACGAAGAACAAACTAACATAAAT
The DNA here is from genome assembly GCA_033398695.1 of Orobanche coerulescens. Classification (NCBI taxonomy): domain Eukaryota; kingdom Viridiplantae; phylum Streptophyta; class Magnoliopsida; order Lamiales; family Orobanchaceae; genus Orobanche; species Orobanche coerulescens. Next base: position 263,178 of record JAWKAU010000094.1, on the reverse strand, counting down.
GACAAAATACTAACGAGCATCTTCCTGCGTGAAACTCATAAATATCATACATAAATGATAATCACAACATGACATCACAACATACACATGGTAATTCCGATGATCCAGCGTTCACTGCCTAGATCCCATGATGATCCCGTCAGACCAACCCGTGGTGGAAAAACCTGTCCGATGATCCAGCGCATGCTAGCATAGATCCCCCGATGATCCCGTCGAACCAACACGAGGTGGAAATACAACAACGACATATATGCACAACAATATGTATAACATCAATACATAAAACAATTAAAGTACTTGCCTCGAATTGATGACAAGAATAAAACTTCGACGAATATCAATACACTCGAAGGTCACCCCTTCGATCAATCACGTTGCAAAGCTCGAATCTTAAACAAAAGAAATAATATAGAGTTCATCTCACGTTGAATAACTAACGTACGAACATCTAACAATCCAAATTACGGTCGAAAGTTCACAAAACGTATCCTGCCTGGTCTGCGTAACGTACGTTATGTATCCAACGTAGCGTACATTAAGCCTGCTCGTTAGCGTACGTAAGCTATGAAGTCTAGCATACGCTAATCATGTATTGATAGTTCCTCTCTGATCAGTCGACTTACTCGTCCGATGATACAACGTACGTTACGTACCAAACGTAGCGTATATTAATTCTGCCCGTTAGCATACGTAAGCTACAGAGCCTAGCGCACGCTAAACATGTATTTGACAGTTCTCCTCTGATCAGGCGACTGACTTGCCTGATGGTATAACGTACGTAATGCATGATGCTTAACGTATGTTATACTCACAAATACACTTCTCATGCAAACAAGACTGATCCTAGAGTGTTTGACGTCTTCGAATTTTCAGGATAAACATGCCATCATAATACTATACTCTAATCTTGATGATAAATCCTCAAATGTAGTTCGGAAGGTCTATGGTTGTTATCAATATTATTATTACATTCAAACTATCATCTTGAAGATTGGATAACAATCTACCTTTACAAAGTACAACAAATCCTTCCATGATCCTCATAGGCTCGTCTAACAAAAGTGATATTAATACCAAGTCCGTGATTACTATGAAGACACCTTCCAAATGTGGATTATCAATCTCAGAAAACTTCCTTTACTTGTTCATCGTAACAAGATTCAAACTATGATGTTCTTAACCAAGGTACTTAAAGCATAATCATTTCAACTTCCTAGACATGATGTTTGGTTGAATAAATCATCTATGGAACTTAATATTTTGATAGCATGATCATCATATCCTTAAGAACACGAATCCAAGGTTGGAGATAGCATTAACATATCTTAAGATGAAGAAAACACCGAGACAATAGGTAGAATCCAACTCCGATTGCTTATGTGCCAATCCAAAATGATTCTCATCAAATATAAGTGATATCTAACCTCTCAAGGTCAAGTATAGAATGTCTATATGTGTTTAAGAAGGCTGAGAACTCTCTGGAATGAGATAAGTCGATGGCCAAGTGAAAAGGAACGAAATAAATTGAAATGGGGTGCTGTCCCATTTATAACTTTCTGAGCATAACGTACGCTAGCCTTTGCTCATAGCGTACGTTATCGTCCAAAGATAGCTTACTGTCTTGTTTCTGAAATTCATTACATACGCTACACTTATCATGTTATGTACGTATCCAATACCACTAGCGTACGCTACATACTTACCTTAGCGTACGTTAATATCCGTTGACTTAAAACTGTCCAGGTTCATCCGCATGAATCTTATCCGGACCCACCGACCAGCTGGCTCATGTGCTAGCTGCCCTGCTCAATTATTGGCTGCCTTATGTACGCTATGCTTCATTCGTAGCGTACGCTACTCTTGGCACATAACGTACGCTATGCTCTCGTAGCGTACGTTATCACGTGTTTGCATGTGAAAATACATACACTACACCAAAAACACCAATTTCTGACTTTTAATCTCCCCAATTTTGTGACTGTCATTGACAATCGTAATTTTATGACTGCCAATAACAGTTATAGCGACTACATAGTGATACACTTAATTATTTGTGACAGCTTAGGGTAGTAGCATATGTTGCTGACTGTCGTTGACTATAATAAATGAAAAAAAACTTTCGTATATGACTGCTACTAGCAGTCATTAGTTTGTGCTAAACGACACATACATTAAGAAGACTTTGATGACACTTCTCTCACTTTCAATATGTCGATCGATTTGACTCCAATGGACTCGCAGAATATCTAGGGTTTCATCGATCTGACTCTATTCACTCTCACTCTCATAGTATTTCACTCTCTAGGGAAATCCTTTCTTCCTCGTCCCGGTGCAGACGAAAGGTTTCATCGATATGACTCTATTCACTCTCATAGTATTTCGCTCTCTAGGGAAATCCTTTCTTCCTCGTCCCGGTGCAGAGGAAAGTCATCTCAGGAAAGGGGAATGAGGACGAAAGCCTTCATGAAGACCAGAATCCACTTCATCTGAAGATTGAGATCGAGGTAATTTTATGCCACTTGTTCTCTTATGTTCTTACATTTTATTGTAATCTTGAATGCTGATTTTAATTATTTTGAGTGGAATTAACTTTGTTTTTTTATGTTTAATCAAGCATACAGATCCAATTCTAGTGCTCTTTTTTTTGGGAATTTGAGGTTTATTTCGGACTTCAGAGCTATAAGTGCTTTTGGATTGTTTCTATTTTTTGTTGCTTGAGTTATTCGGTCTTTTTCATTTTAATTGGATGAATTATGTGATTAGTTTTTTTGCTGGAGAATTAATAATGTATCGTTAGTGTGTTTGTGTTTCTTGTATGTTTGTGGTTTAGTATTTCTTGCCGTATTTTTGTTCTTTACTCATAAACTCGATCACATGCGGATTTATTAAAGCAAAACTCACAACTTTTCTTTAAGAATTCGTCCAGTCTGCGTGTTTTTTATTGCATTACTAATGTGTTTTAGGCGATTTGATGGCTGTAGTTGTTATGGCTTAAAGTTAAGGTCATAACTTCTGATCTTGCTGACTAGAAGAAGTCCCCTGATGCAAAATTTTGTGTCGGGCTGTATTAATATTTGACATATTCAATGCATTGTGCTAGTAAATAGCATTTATAAGATATGCAGTATTTGAAGTTTAAATTTTCCAGACATGTTAGGGCTCAAAACTCTGTATTTTGTTTTTGTTGGTTTATTTGTTTGGGTTTTGTTATTACTATCTGCCTCAGTTTTCAAGTACTGAGCTATCTTAGAAATTTTGTGAGGTTTTAATTACATTACCTAGTTCTTAAAACTTATAGAAAATATCCTTTAGTAGAGAAAATGACTTTGATATATTGTAGCTGAAAGATTAGAGTTACATAATTTTGAAATTTTATGAGGGTTTGATTTGTACTCGTTAGTTCTTATCAAGGTTGTCAGTGATGATTGAATGGATGTTTTTATGATGACCATTGATGTCAACATTTCTTAAATATATCAGTTGACAACCTAGTATTCTTAGCTGATTTATATTTTATAAAATTGAACAATTGGCATTGTTGTTACGGCGGTTGACTAGTCGCGACTAGTCATCGACTAGTCGACCAGGCGGTGGAGGATCAGCGTCGTGCCACTCCGACTCACCTTGTGTACCTCCCTTTGAAAGTTGAAACTTCGGGCGATATATGAATATGATATATTATATATATGTGTGTATGTATATAAATATTATATATTTGTAATATTCAGTATATTAATATATATTTCTCTACATATTGAGGCCCTGCTTGGGGTAAAATATTTCTCTACATAATAGTCGTTATAGTCGTTATATTTGTAAATTAGTATATTAATAGTGTTACTACGCTAGTTAACGACTATAACGACTATTATAGATATTATTTTCAATCATGTGACGGGGAGGTTTTTGTAGAAACTCGCAAGCGAAAACCAGGACGCAAGTACAAGAACGATCCTGATCAAATTGAAAAGAAAATTGTAAATAATTTTTTTCATCACCAGTTACCGTTAATATCAACAGAAAGATTAATCTCTTAACTAGCATTTTCCTATTTTATATTTAATCTCATATATATGTTCATGTGCCTTTATTTTGTAGAAAAAAATTACCAACAAGATTTCTACTGAAGATGCTGTTGAGGAATTGCTTTCAGACAAAAAAAACTGTCTTGGATCTTAGGGAGATGCGCGAAGCCAAAAAAGGGCTCTACTTCTAATGCTCCAACAGACACATATGCCAAAGAGCTAACTACAAAGATAAAGGACACTCCGCTAGTTAACGACTATTTTACACTCTATAAATACATCATATTTCAGTCAACAATTCACTCACTTTCTCTCATCTTCTTACAAATTTTCAATACATACATTTTCTCAAAAAATGTTCGATCGGTTGATGTTGGCATTCGCTATTATGCTAGTCATTGCATATACTGTATATAAAGTTTAATATGGAAGAAGAGTCCTTACTTTTTGTTATGAATCTTTTCTGTATTTATTCTTTGTTAGCACTTCTGATAAATATCAACATTTATTAATCATTGTATGCTTATGTTTCTTGAAATTAATGACATGTATGTTTTATTTTCTTATAGTTCTTCAATATGTCAAATCTTGTCAAGCTTGAATTTAAAGCACTTGATATCAGTGACAATAATTACTTATCATGGATATTGGATGCTGAGATCCACCTTGATGATAAAAGCCTCGGTGATATTATAATTAAATCAAAAGAAGCATCATTATAAGAAAAGGCAAATGCTATTATTTTTCTTCGGCACCACCTCCATCAGGGACTGAAAATTGAGTACCTCACTATAAAAAATCATGCATATCTTTGACAATCATTGAAAGAAAGATATGATCATTAAAAAACATTTATTCTTCCAAAAGCTCGTTATGACTGAACTAAACTCCGTTTACAGGATTTTAAATCTGTCAGCGAATATAATTCGGCAATGTTCCGAATCAGTTCAAAATTAAAATTATGTGGCGAAAACATCACTGATGGTGATATGCTAGAAAGAACATTCACCACATTTCATGATTCAAATATAATCCTTCAACAGTAATAACATGATAGAGGATTTATAGAATATTCTGAGCTGATTTCGTGTCTTCTTTTGGCCGAATAAAATAACAAGTTGCTAATGAAAAATCACGAATCTCGTCCCACTGGATCTATTCCATTCCTGAAGTGAATGCAACATCATCTGGTCACAACTATGGTCACGGTCGTGGTTATATTCTAGGTCGTAGTCGTGGTCGTGGCCATGGCCGTGGACGAGGAAGGGGGAGAAGTTTTCAACCTTATTATAATAAGGCAGATAAGGAGGAAAAACAAGAAAAGGATAATGGTGGTTTGAACAAAAGAAAAAAAAAGAGGAAATTTGTTACCGTTGTGGTATGAAAGACCATTGGTCGCGTACATATCGTACGCCGAAACATCTTGCTGACCTTTATCAGAAATCACGAAAAAATAAAGGAAAAAATATTAAAACAAATCTCATTACGATGATTTCAGTTATGGCCTCGATGATATATATGATGGAGATGACTGATATTACTACCATGGAAATGATTGAACAATCCTGAAAATGAAAATAAATTGCCAGAAAAATGAACTAGTTCTATATTTTTCGTTTGCAAGAGTGTTGTGAAATTTTATTATGTACGAGTATGTTATGTCTCTATTTTCATGCGTGTAATAGTTTGTTTGAAATAATATAAATCTGCATTTCATGTCATATCTTATAACATTTTTTAACACTTTAATTATTATTTTTTTCCCTTATTTAAATAGATCATAGATATGTCTCAATCCAAAATTCAAGACGACGACTTATGTCTTGTAGACAGTGCTACTACACATACTATACTGAAAGATAAGAAATATTTTCGGTAATTGAGAATTGTCAAAGTAAGTGTTAAAATCATATCTGGTAGTGCACAAATAATTGTGGGATTTGGAAGTGCCAATTTTCTGATGCCACGAGGCACGAACTTCAAAATAAGAAATGCATTATTTTCTCCCAAGTCCCAAAATAATTTATTAAGTTTCAAAGATATTCGTATGAATGGATACCATGTTGAAACTATAGATAAAAATAATGATGAATATCTTTGTATTACTTCAAACACTTCCGAAAGTAAGTGTGTGTTGGAAAAATTACACGCTCTATCATTTGGGTTCTACTATACTAATATAAAAATATTTGAATCGTATAACACAGTAAACCCGAAATTTGCTGAAACATTTAAAGTTTGGCATGATCGGTTAGGATATCCCGGTTCGATAATGATGCGGAAATTTATTGAAAATTCTAGTGCTCATCCATTGAAAAAACAAAAGATTTTTCAATCTCATGAACTATCTTGTGTTGTTTGTTCTCAAGGTAAATTTATAATAAGACCATCACCAACTAAAGTTAGGAATGAATCGCCAACATTTTTGGAAAGAATTCATGGTGATATATGTGGACCTATTCATCCATCTTGTGGACCATTTCGATACTTTATGGTATTAATTGATGCTTCTAGCAGATGGTCACACGTATGTCTTTTATCAACTCGCAATTTGGCATTTGCCAGATTTCTTGCCCAATTAATCAAATTGAGAGCACAATACCAGATTACATGATTAAGAAAGTTCGACTTGACAATGCTGGGGAATTTACATCTCAAGCCTTTAATGATTATTGTATGGCAGTGGGCATTGATGTTGAACATCCAGTAGCTCATGTTCATACACAGAACGGTATGGCTGAATCATTAATCAAATGTTTCCAACTTATTGCCAGATCAATAATAATGAGAACGATGTTCCCCATTTCTATATGGGGACATGCTATCTTGCATGCTGCAACACTAATTCGTATTAAACTGAGTGCATGTCATGAATATTCCCCATTACAGCTAGCATTTGGTCAAGAACAAAATCTTTCATATATTAGAATTTTTGGTTGTGCTGTATATGTACCTATAATATCCGCAATTTCGATTTTCCAGTAATTTTCTTATTTTTCAAAGGAAGTCTGTTTTGACGACTCACTCATGACCGTATCGTCATTCTGAGAATGATTAATTATGCACTTTTTGTCATCCAAGTTCGTTTCGGTATCGTTTTGTTGAGTTCCGTGTTCTTAAGCGGCTTTTCCGCACTTGAGCTCCATTCTTGCGAATCTCGTCCGAAACTGTTGTTTCGAGTTTCTCATAAGTTCATTTAATGTTATTATTCATGTTGCGAGCTCTGGCTTGGTGTTTCGATCGTGTATCGTGTATTTCGGACGTTTTGGGCCATTTTCGTAATTTCCCAAAGTTTGGGGTAATTACTTTCCGTTGTCGAATTTGAAGCCTTTGGGTGGTCGGAATCGTGTGTTCTATTAGTGTTGTTACCCAAAATATTATCCGGAGATAGTATTGCTGGAATGATCGAGTAACAAACAAATGCGAGAACACTTCCGTGAGAAATAAATAACACAAGATTTGCCGGGGTTGTTAATCCCGGGCTTGAATGCTCTCGCGAGATGTTATTAATAAATATACTGTCAAGTACAAATATTAATGTTAGAATCTATTACAATGAGTGTAAAGACTTCTAGTTATCTAAGCTGTAGAGCGTGTAGATTGCCGGAAGAACCAGATATGTAGATCTGTGAGTTCTTGCTTGGGATATTTGATAAGTGTATATGAATGTTACTATGAATGTGTAAGTGATTGCCAGATGAGTCTTTGATTCTGTCTCTGTGTGTAATTTGCACTGCATTCACGGTAAAATCGCATGATCCTGGACACTTGTTGTGAGCCTCCTATTTATAGGTGACAAAGCTGCTGGGACCTCTCGGGCGATTGCGGGCGACCGCCGTTTTCTATATTATAATAAGATGGCCGATCATCCCGTCACATGAGGTTGTTCCCTTAAGGTCTGGGGCTGCTGTTGGCGACCAGCTGAGCGGGCCAATGGGAAGCCTGCATGCGTCCTGAATCGCTGTCCAGGGAGGACCCACTTTGTACCTTTCGGCGGCCCTGTCGGTAGGTGAGGTGGGTGACAGGCTGGGGTCAAATGTCTTATCTGTCGGCGCCCTTTGTGGATCTGCACGTGGGCCACCGTATAAGATTCGGTCTTCGATGACTTTGACGGATGTTGGATCCATACGTGGCACGAGACGATCGTCTCTAGTTCGGACATCAAGACGATCATCAGATATCGAAATACGATCGCTGCGTACCAAAAGGCGATCGCCGCATGTACCGATCGATGGGCATTTGCCTTGAGTATTTCTTCTATGGTTGGCTCTCTGATCGTCTAGGCCGATCGCCATTGAGGCGTATTAATCGCCGTACAACAATTGCCCCCCAGCTCGCTTCGATGTTTGAAAACACGGGGTGAGGTGGCACTGTTGGCGATCGCCAATGTTTAGACGATCAGGCGATCTAACTTCAATTTTGGACGATCTCCTTTTGCGTCGGGAGCAACAGGAAATGAAGGCGGGATCTCGAAACGTTGCAAGGACACGCGTCGCGCTACTGTTGGGGGAGTCCGACAGTTTGTCAGACTTGTCGCCTGGCGTGCTCTCGAAAAGACGCGTACGCGAGATTCAAGGGCAGCATTTATTGTGTCCCCCCACTGACGGTTGTACTCCATCCCTCGGACTTTCGCCTATTTGCATAGAGACCCCCGCCTCCATCTATAAAAGGGGCTAGGGCTACTCCATTTTTACTCTTCACGCGTCCTTGCCTTCTTGCTGAAACTCTGCAGAAATTTCCGAAGCGTGTTGTGCCGATCGTCCTCCTTTCTTTAGGTAAGAAAACCAATCTTCTTTCTCCTTTTACTTTTTAAGAATATGTCGGGAGGATCTAAGATCTTCGAGGCCGGAAGCACTTCCGCCGCCGCGGCTTCGCCTGACCGGGAGGAGATTCCCGTGGGGGTTGATATGGAAACGGCCGTTGAGGCCATCCGTGCGGGGAATTGCACCCATAGAACTCGAAGAGCTTTTCAACGAGGCCGAAGTGGCGAGAACGGCGGCGACGGCGGATCGGGGGGCTCGCCGGTGGATGAGGATAAACTGGCGCGGATAACTTGGGAACGGGAGAGCGTATTTGGCCCCGCCTATGTGGCTTTCGCCAAGATTATGGAGGGAATCGCCGGACCCTGCCCGGAATTTGACTTTGAAGCTTACTCCGCCGCTCATCCTTACGAACATGTGAAGCGGATGGTGTTTCGGGCCGCCGACCCATCTCAGTGGACCCTTGGTAAGATCAGGAGTTCGGAGACCCGGAAAGACTTGAACCGCTGGAGGGCAAAATATCATATTCCTTCTGACGTCTCCCTGCACGTGACATCGGAAAATGAACGTGCCGATCAACTGCCCGAGGGTCTGGTCGCCGTTAGTGAGATGATCGTGGAGGCCGGTCTGCGATTCCCTCTGTCGTTCGCCGTATCTTACTTATTGATCGCCTGGAATTTGGCGCCGCTCCAGCTGACACCGAACGCCTGGCTACAGGTCATCTGTACTTTGACACTCTTCGGCGGTCACCGGTTGTTCCGCCTCCTTTCTGCGATGGAGATGAACTATCTCTTCAAACTGGCCGCGCAGAAAGGGTCGATCAGCGGTAATCATATTCAAGGCCGAATGGGAAGAGTGGTCCTTGGTGTGCCGAACAAGACCCGGGGCGACCTAGCAAAATGGTGCTGGGTCGGCGGAGTGTGGCGATCGGCATCGAGTGAAAGGCCGGAGGAGGAGTTGGAGATCCTCACCAATTTTCGGGAGAGGAATCCGAGTAAGGGTTTTAACTCTCCCTTTGATTGGACTTGTCTTGGACTGACCTAATTTCATTTCCTTTTTGCAGGACCTCTTGTTCCAGTAATCGGCGATCTCCCTTTCAATTTCTTGATCGTTTAGGAGCGGATTCGTTCCTTGCCGGATTCCTTCATAGACGTTCGCTCACTCGGTCGCGAAGTTCACCGGTTGGGGGCTCGATTATTTCGTTTCCCACGTCATCTGAGAGCTCCAGGTATATATTTAATTTCTTCTTCCTTGCTTTGACGATCGTCTCTAGGAGGTCGTAACGTCTAGGTAGTTGTCTAACTTGTTTGTACCTCTTCTTTGACAGAGGTTCACTTTCCTCTTTTTGCCGAACCACCTCCAGAGATCGCCATGTCTAACCCAGGACTCATCGATCGCCTTCACCTGGGTAAGAAGACTGGTCGTGTTCATGCGACGACGTCTCGCCCTGTTCCGGTGGTGAGGCCCACTGGGGTGCCGGTCGCCGAGCCAGAAATTCAAGAAGAGGCACAACTCCAGCGCCGCAAGAGGCAGAGGTCGGAGGAGTCCCCGCCGACCACCGAGGCGGACGTGTCTATTCTGGAGCCTCTGGTTGCTGCGGCTCCTATCTCCGCCGTTCCGATGATGGAGGGATCAGGCTCTAGGCCCTCGGCATCCGGCTCCAAGTCATCGGGCAGCTCCTGAAAAAGGTGGCGATCGCCGAGGCTGAAACTCCTCGGGGTAAGCCTTATTTTGTCCGCGATCCCGAGCTGGTTAACAGGTAATGTTGGGTTGAACTTTCCGAGTTAGGCATTTTGAGTAAGGTATAGACTAACTCCTTGGTCTCTTTTGTTTGCGTTGCAGGGTCCGTCTTGCTGACCCGGACGTCGCTCCTATGGTGCTGGATTTCTTGTCGAGTAAGGCTCCGCAAAAGTCCCTCGACGTCCCTACTTACGTCCATAAGGCCATCAACTCACTGCCCAAGGCCTGGACGACCAATCTCGATGCGATCGCTCGTCGGCGATCTGGAGATACCATGCAGGCGACCATTGCCCTGGCTCTCCAGACGGCGACGATGGCCGTCCAAGCCACTAAGGATTTTGAGGGGTGACCCTCTACTGCTCGCCTCTATAGTGACCTCGAGGCTGCCCGGAACACGAACATTGAATACGCCAAACGGATCCAGTCTATGGAGAAGGAGTACGTAGAGATGGCCAAACGGGCTAAACAGGATGTCGACCGACTGAAGCAAGAGCTGAGCCGCTCCAAGGAAGCTGCCGATCGATTCCGTGATCAGGAGAAAGAAGCCCGCCGGAAGCATGCGGCTTCGCAGGAGGAGGCGGCCAGGCTGAAGGCGACGTGGATCGGCTCAGCGGCGAGCTGGAGGCGGCAAAAAGAGAGCTGGAGAGGGCCAAGGGAGAAAACGCCGCCAAGGTGGTCGAGCTGGCGGAGGCTGAGAAGACGACCGTGGAGTTGAAAGGGCAGCTGAAGGCGATCGAGACCGATCCCTACCTCAATGTGGCACTCGTCGGCGAGTTCGCCTATTATGTGGCCTACGCCGATGCTGTCAGAGCCGCCAAGAAGGTAGGGATCGAGGTCGGTCCTCTGATGGAGAGCTTCAAGGTTTATGCGCTTGAGCACCCTTTGCACCCGGAGTTTTCTTTGCCGATTCTCGACTGCGTCGACTGGGGGATCAACTTGAGTTGGTATCCTTTTCCGGATAAACTCATTCGTCCTGAGGCCGATGGGGGGGCGCATGCCGATCCGCCTCCTGAGGGCGAAGGCCAACCGGGGGGACCCTGAGAGATCTTTTTATTTTCCTTGTATCTTGTAATTTCCAGCTTTCCCTTTGTATTGCCTTCGGGCTTCGTAATGTACGAAATCTTTGTTATGAATAAAATATTCCTTTTTCGCACTTGTGTCTTTTCATGTATGATCGCCTTTGAATGTTTGCGTGCGAATTTTTACAAGTATGTGTGTGATTGCTTCCTAAGTATTGACATGTTTGGAAATTCTTACTTGTAAATTTTGTCGAACAATTCCGATCGTCCTGCGTGTGTTTGAACGAAGCCGATCGGGTACGGTTCTTTCCTTTCGATCGTAATTAGGACTAGCTCCCCTTCTTTGCCCCTTGTTTTTGTTTACTTATTGTAAGGGAGCAAAAAATAATATTTTTGGTGAGCTATCCTCAGTTTGCCGATTTTGAGGAATCGTGCACGGTCGCGGAGTTCGATGGACCGATCTCCACAACCGTGTCTTTTTGTGCAAGGGACATTGCCTATCCCGCGACTCACTTTATTGTGAGGGTCCTCCGTTAGGCTGCGCCTGCCTTGTATTTAGACGAAAGGAAGGCGATCTTGGTCTGGAGGAGTCCTTGCACGGGGCGTTGTCGGTTTATTCGACTCCACGTCCGCGGCTTTGTAAGCACTTTTCTACATCGGGTCGGCATGTTGGATGTCGACCCTCGACGGTATATGTTGTGACGGGGTAGGGACGCATCGCATTGTCCAGGTTCACCATGTTAGATGATGAACCTTTGGGGGCAGGCGATCATGTCCACTGATTATTTTGGAGGGTCCTTCGGCTACGCCGGCCTCGTAGTTAAATGAAGGGCGGGCGATCTCAGCCCAAAGGAAGCTTGCATGGGCGAAGATGTCGGTTCCATCGACCTCCAGGACCATGCCTGCGTTTTTTCTACCTCGGATCGCCATGTATGGATGACGATCCTCGTCGGTATGCGAAATGCTAGGTGGGGCGATCGCCCAAATATATGGGATAGCAAACAATATCATTTTATTCTTGTATATAGGATAGTAGAAACTGACTACAAAGTTTTCACTGGTAGTATTTCTTTAGATGTACGGCGTTCCATGGATATTGATCCAGAGTACCGTCAGGATGTTCAAGTTCGTAGGCTCCCTTAGTTAGCCACCTAGATATCCTGAAGGGGCCTTCCCAGTTCGGACCAAAGACACCTGTGTGGGTCTGGATCTTTTTGAGGACGAGATCACCGACTTGAAATCGTCTTTCCTTGACCTTTGAATTGAAGAACTTCTCGGACTCCTTTTGTGGATTGTGTTCCTCATTTCTGAGGTTAGTCGTCGTTCTTCGAGCATGTCGAGGTCGATCCGTCGGGCCACATCGTTGTCGGTCGTCATCTCTTGCTCGGTTCGATGGCTGAGGACGGCGATCTCTGAGGGAATCACCGCTTCTGTTCCGAAGTCTAGGGCGAATGGGGTTTCGCCGGTTGAGTTACGGGTCATGGTTCGATAAGACCACAAAACATCTGGGAGCTCGCTTGCCCATCGTCCTAGCCTGGATTCGAGTCGCGCTTTAATTGTGTGTTTGAGGATCTTGTTTATAGCCTCCACCTGCCCGTTCGTCTGAGGGTGATAGGGGGCCGAGAACAACCTTTTGATTCCCCACTTCTCACAGAATTGCATGACTTCGAAGCCGTCGAACTGCTTTCCGTTGTTGGAGATGATGGCCTGGGGCAGACCGAATCGGCATATGATGTTTCTCCAGATAAACTTGATCACTTGCTCTTGGCCGATCTTGTTGAGCGGTTCGGCCTCAGCCCATTTGGTGAAATAGTCGACCCCTACGATGGCGAACTTACAGCCCCCTGGAGCCGTCGGTAAGGGACCTATAAGGTCGATGCCCCATTGCGCGAATGGCCATGGGTTGTACATTGAGGTGAGCTGCTCGGGGGAGAGTTTAATGCTTGGTCCCATTACTTGACACCTATGACACGATCTGGCATAGGCGATCGCATCCTTCTGAAGTGATGGCCAGAAAAAACCTTGCCTGGTTGTTTTATGGATGAGAGCTCGTCCGCCAGCATGGTTTCCGTAGATCCCATCATGGATTTCGGCTAAGACGATCCGACCTTCCTCCGGTGTAATACACTTGAGGAGGGGAAGGCTGAAAGCTCGCTTGTAAAGTCGGTCGTCCAATAGGGTGTATCTGGTCGCACATAGCCGGAGTTGGCGAGCTTTGATATGGTCGTCGGGGACCGTTCCGTCCTTTAAGTATTTGATGAACGGAGTCATCCAGTTCTCCTCGGAAACAGCAACCGTGGTAACCAGTTTTCTGTCGATCGCCGGTCTTACTGATTTTGTAATCTGGATATTGGAGAAATCGGCCGCCCCATCTGATGACGCTAGCTTGGATAGGGCATCAGCCTGAGAGTTGTGCTCTCTCGGGACTTGTTCGATTAGCACCTCCTCAAATTTCGTGCACATTTTGGCGACCAGCTCTTGGTATTTGACCATCTGTTCGCCGCGCGCCTCATATTTTCCCCTGACTTGGTTTACGACCAAGAGAGAGTCCATGAATATATGGAGGCGACGAACATCCAGGGCGAGGGCTAGATCGAGCCCGCCCACCAAGGCTTCGTATTCGGCTTCGTTGTTGGTCGCACGAAAACTGAAACGCACAACATTAGTGAAACTTTGTCCGTCGGGACTGATGAGGACAATCCCTGCCCCTGCTCTCGAATTGGTTGCCGAGCCATCCACATATAGCTTCCAGGCAGGTCGGCCGATCTGGGTTGGACTGTGAGGGAACGTTAGTTCCACCACGAAGTCCGCCAGAGCTTGGCCTTTGATCGCCGTGCGAGGAGCGTATGTGATACCGTATTGGGCGATCTCCAGCGACCACTTGAGGAGTCGCCCGTTGGTGTCTGGTCGGTGTAGAACATGCCTTAGCGGTAGAGTTGTCAGGACTTCCACTTGATGTTCGAAGAAATAAGCTCTTAGCTTACGAACACTCATGACAAGGGCGTAGGCGATCTTCTCCAATGGTGTATAACGTGTTTCAGCGTCATGGAGCGCTTGACTAACATAGTAGATCGGCAAGTGGATTTGTCCTTCCGCTCGTACCAAAACGGCACTCAGCGCGACCTCCGAGACCGCTAGGTAAAGGAATAATTTCTCACCGGGGATCGGCTTTGCCAGGATCTGGGGGTTAGATAGATATTCCTTGATTTTGGCGAACGCTACTTGACTCTCTTTCGTCCATGTGAACTTCTTGTTCTTGATGGTCGCGAAGAAAGGCTTGCTTTTATCGCCGAGCCGAGATATGAAACGGTTGAGGGCAGCTAGACAACCTGTGAGGCGTTGCACCTGCTTGATGTTCCGCGGCTCCTGCATGTCGAGGATCGCCTGAATCTTGGTGGGGTTCGCCTCGATCCCCCTTTGACTCATGATGTGCCCCAGGAATTTCCCGGAGCCCACCCCGAAGTTGCATTTCTTGGGGTTCAGTTTCATGTTGAATTTCTCGAGGATGGCGAACGTCTCGGCAAGATCATTGAGGTTATCTTCCTTCTTAAGGCTTTTGACCACGATGTCGTCGATGTAGACCTCCATGGTCTTGCCGATCTGATTGGCGAACATTCTGTTGACTAGTCGCTGGTAGGTTGCCCCTGCGTTCTTCAAGCCGAACGGCATTCGGACCCAAAAGTATATGTCTTTTTTCGTGTGGAAAGATGTGTGTTTTATGTATTTCTCCGCCATTGGGATTTGATGATATCCGGCGAAGGCATCCATAAACGACATCATTTCGCAACCTGCTGTACTATCGACCAAGTGATCAATATGAGGCATCGGAAAGTGATCTTTTGGACATGCCGCGTTGAGGTCGGTGAAGTCGATGCATAACCTCCAGGAGCCAGTTGGCTTTTTGACGAGTACCGCGTTGGCGACCCATTGTGGTTCGTCTGTAGCTACCCCGATTAATTTGTTGTTGAGTAACTTTTGGACTTCTATGTCGAGCGCCGCGTATTTCTCGTGACCGAATTTCCTACATTTTTGGTGAACAGGCTTCATTGTCGGGTCGATCTTTATATAGTGGCAAGCGTGCTCAGGACTTATGCCAACCATATCTTGATGCGACCAGGAAAAGACTCCGATGTTCTTACATAGCAAATTGATCAGATCCCCTTTTAATTCGCGGTCGATGCTTGCGCCAATCTGTACTTCCCGTTCTAGATGAGCCGGATCTATCGTTATACTCTCCAGCTCTTCGACGGGGACGGTCGCCTCTCGTTTGGAACGATTTCCGGACTCGATCCTTGGATCGATGTCGAGACTTGGCTCGAAACCGACCCTTAGCTCGATGTCGTCCGTTAACCGAACCGAGATGGCGTCCCCTGAGTCGGGTTGGTACGATGCGCTCGGCTCGTCGATCTCCATGGGTTGATTGTCGATCGTTTCAATGTTACACATAGTATGGGAAGTATTGAAAGCAGTAACGACATAGGAGTAATTCAAACATCTTTTTACTACAGTACCGACCGTTCCATCGGCAGTGGGGAATTTGATACAGTAAAAGAAAGACGAAGCGACCGCCTCAAAGCTTTCCAGAAAGGGGCGACCTAGGAACCCATTGTAAATGCTGGGCCTATCTATGATTACAAAGTTTAAGTTCCTAGTAATCCTAACCTTGGGATCGTAAAAGCATATTAGCTCGACAGAGAGCTTGATCCTACCGTAGGCTCGGACTGTGTTGTCGCCGAACCCTTGGAGCACGGTGTCGAACGGCTTGATTAATTTGATTAAGTTGCCGAGTTGGTCTAGGGCGGATTTGAATATGATGTTACAGAAACTCCCATTGTCGACCAGCATGCGATCGACCGTCTTCCCAAGGATACAGGCGGAGATCACCAGTGCATCCTCTTTGGGGCATTGCACTCCCTCCCTGTCTTTGTTGGAGAAGGCGATGATCGCGTCTTTGGAGATGGTCGGATCCGGAGGTACCACGACATGGACCCCGGCGACCGCTCTCAGCTCGGCCTTTCGCTTCCTGTTTGACATGGTGGAAACCGGGGAAAGGCCCCCGAGGTTTCCACCTCCTGCTTGAAGCATGTTGATCCGACCGCCAGGGTTGATCGGAGGGATCGACTCATCAGAGTATTCCGGCTCATGCTCGATTCTGGCGACCGGATTAGGAGGAGCTCTCTCGTCTTGTCGGCAATCGCGCCCTCCGGTCCTTTCCGTCCTAGGTTCTGGCATGGTGACCAAGTTGTCCAGTTTGCCTTCCTCAAACAGTCGCCAGAGCTGTCTGAGGAGGTCGCGGCATTGGCTGGTGTTGTGGCCGGGACTCTTATGGTAGGCACAGAATTTGCTACGGTCTAGATGACCGTGGTCCCTTATCGGCTTTGGTTTGGAGAGCCACTCGTGACCCTTGATTGCGTTGAAGATGTGGGCCGGAGATAAGTTGAGGTTGTGGAGAAGGTGGACCTCTACATCCTCGAAGGCTTTGAACTCGCCAGGCGGCTTGGCGGCCGCCTTTCTGGGCTTGGCGACCGCCTTCTTCTGGACATGGGATGGCGCCTTTCCTTCTCCGGACGGTCCCTCGTCTAAGCGGAGGGAGAGCATCCTCTGCCTGGCCAAGAAATCGGCGGCTCTGACGCGGAAGACCGAGTAGGTCGGAGGGATGTCTTTGGTGAGGTGCCTGAACATGGGTGAGTGCCCGCAGAATCCACCCAGGACTGAGTAGAGGGCGAGCTCGTCGATGATGGGCTCACTGGTGAGGACTATCTCGTCTACCTGATCGATGTAATTTTCATCTGATTCGTCCTTCCCCTGCCTGATTTTCATCATGCGGTGGGGGCCTTCAGGGCGAGCGACTTTGGCGGCGAAGTACGACGTGAAGTCTTTCGCCAGCTTCTCAAAGCAGTTGATTGAGCGAGGTGGTAATGATATGTACCACCTGTGGGCGAGGTCGCCCAGTGTTAATGGGAACATTCGACACTTGGTCGCATCTGATGCTCCGCATCCGGTCATGTAGATCCGGAATTTGCTCAAGTGGGTTTCCGGATCCGATCTCCCCTCATATAGAGGTGTTTGTGGGGGATTAATCGTTGGTTGGACTGGGGCGAGCTCGATCTGAACCGCGAGTGGTTCGCTTGGCCCAACGATCGATCTCCCGGCGCCTGCCCCATTTTCCAGGAGCGCCTTCATCTCGTCGAGCTGGCGTTGCATGGCGGCCATTGCCGTCGCCTGACTGCTCGCCGATTAGCTCCCAGAGCGCGAGCCAAGGCGATCGTGTACTGATCCCCTGGCCCCGTGGTGAATGACGAGTTCCCTGCCAGTGGGTTCATTTCTTGGGCGAGCGGGGGCTCGCTGACCGGATTGTCTCCTGGGAGTCGGATATGCCGAACTTCTGGTAAAGGATTCGGACTCCGATGTCTCCCAGCTAGGGCCTGAGCGTCCGGGTCGCCATGAGGGATCACTCCCTAGGCAGCTGAAGACGGAATCGTCCCGCCTCACGAGAGCCTTCTCCTGCGGCTCGGGGCTTTCTGTCGATTTCTCAACATAGATCCCCTTGAGCTTCCGCTTGCCTTCCCGGCGGATAGCCGACGGAGTGATGGTGGGCGAGTCGCAGGCCCTCCGTCGCTCCCTGAGGATGGCTATAGCCTCCTCAATCTGTTCCGCGATCTGGAACTGATCGAGTGAGAGGCTAGAACCGTCCCTCCGGGGCGGGAGTGAGAGCCTAAAGTCGCCCCGGTCACCTTCTGCTGTGGGCTGGGATTCGGTCCGGGCCGGAATGAGATTTCCAGCGGATCTTAGGGTGGCTCTCTTGGAAGTCGTAGCAGACGTCATTTTTCTGAAGGCTTTTCTGTTGAAGAACAGTGAGTGTTTCTTAAAGTATATGTCCGGAGAACAGTGAGTGTTCTTCGAGACGGTAGGAATAAAAATGAAGGTTTAGATGCCCTCCTTCTAGCGCCAATTGTTGTTACCCAAAATATTATCCGGAGATAGTATTGCTGGAATGATCGAGTAACAAACAAATGCGAGAACACTTCCGTGAGAAATAGATAACACAAGATTTGCCGGGGTTGTTAATCCCGGGCTTGAATGCTCTCTCGAGATGTTATTAATAAATATACTGTCGAGTACAAATATTAATGTTAGAATCTATTACAATGAGTGTAAAGACTTCTAGTTATCTAAGCTGTTGAGCGTGTAGATTGCCGGAAGAACCAGATATGTAGATCTGTGAGTTCTTGCTTGGGATATTTGATAAGTGTATATGAATGTTACTATGAATGTGTAAGTGATTGCCAGATGAGTGTTGTGGGAAAATCCCTCACAATATGCCGCAAGTGCACGGTGTCAACAAGTAATAAAGTGATAAGTAAAGTATCGTTCCCTCGAGGACTGATTTCACTAAGTACCAAAATTTAATCAACTCACAATTTTATTTGAAGAAAAATTAAATAGAGTTTATATCTAAACTAATTGCAGAAAGTAAATAATAGTACTAATACTAATAATAATAATAATAATAATAATACTAATAAGGGGTAGGATTATGATTTTCACCTCAAACAATCGGGAATGATATTTATTCGATTCAATTCACTATTATTCAATTGATTGTAAGCCAGGAATTCCTAAATTATTCTAAAGCCTTTACCAAGGTCGATAGAAAATACTACGAATTACTAACTCGATATATCCCTATTCGAATCAGATAATTAATAGCTAAAACAGTTCAAGAATTCCCAAAATAACAGGCTTCACAATTCGCACGAGTATATTCCTATCTCACGAAAATTATGATTCGTCTCACAAGAACTATGCCTAAATTTCATCTCCCGAATCCATAAAGACATTCAAAACAAATTAACTGTTGGCCAGACAATTAAAAAGCATTAAGAACAGTAAGAAGAATCCCATTCAATAGAATAACGAGTAAATCGAAATAATAATAAATAATCAAACCGTCATGAAATTGGCTACAATCAAAATCCTACTCGAATAAATCTAAAAATTAAGATGCAAAAAAAACGTAGGGATCCGTGGTCTTGTCGTTGCCCCACAAATCTACACCTTCTTTTCTCCTTGTGTATATTCCGCCGACACATGCTCTTATTTCTACCGCTTCCCCTGGTGTACCTTTTATATTCTTTTTTTTTCTTTCCTCCCAGTAGGTTTTTTTCTTCCCCCAGCAAATCAATTCCCTCCTTTTTTTGTGCTCCTATGCGGCCCAACAAACAAAAAGTCCTGCGGCCCACAGCATACTTACTTTTCACCAACATTTGTTACACCCGTGGCAGCGTCTTTTTGCGCTTTCTGTGCCGCGGCTCACTTGGTGTGTCTTTGCGGCACACGATGATGTACACCTCATTCGCTGGTTGTCTTCGTGTGCCGCGGTTCACTTGGTGTGTGCCGCGGCTCATGACCAAAAAAATGCTATTTTTGCCCGTTTTTCATCGTTTTGGCTTCCGGACTCCGATTTCCTGCAAAACATATAAAAATAATGCATTAAAAGCTCTTTTATGATGATTTAGGCTCAAGATGGATATAAAATAATGATATAAAAGCACATAAAAATACGCCTAACAAATACCCCCAAACTTGAGCCTTTGCTTGTCCTCAAGCAAACAATTTTCAATTTTAAACAAAATGTATCGTGAATAATCATGCAAATCCATAGTGCTCAACTTAATCAATACTACCCTGAAAATCTCAAAGAATAATACAAGTAGAGCTGTTATGCGAAACGAGCTGCTCGAAAGCTCGGCTCGGCTCGGCTCGTTAAGGCTCGTTAAAGCTCGACTTGAATATTAAGTGAGCCGAGCTCGAGCTCGACTTGTTGATCGATTTATTAACGAGCCGGCTCGAACTCGACTTGTTAGGCTCGATAACTAAGATTTTTCTTATAATTACATTAGGCTCGTTGGGCTCGGCTCGGCTCGATAGGCTCGTTAGGCTCGTTAGACTTGTTTACGAGTCGAGTCAAGCTCATCTCTTTACTCGTTAGTGTTATCGAGCCGAGCTCGGCTCGGCTCGTTAAGAGCTCGAGCCGAGCTCGAGCATCAAGTACTCGAGCTCGGCTCGGCTCGAATAACAGCTCTAAATACAAGTATCGTAATAGTGAGTCACATCCAGGACACTGATTCCACTAAGTAACCAATTTCAGTCCTAATCAATCGTTCATGGAGAAAATCAAGCTCAAAGATTAACAAGCGTGAATTTAACCGACCGTCAATATGAAGGGTTAGATTAAACAAGCCAATTCGCCCAATCCCACAGTCTAGAGGCAAAATTCAAGAGTTTCATTATTAAACTTACTCCTCGGACAGCATTCTCCTATGTATGATTAATAATATGATTCGAGTTAACCACTAGGTTTCGGCTCTCGGGATATTTCATCGGAATGATCCTAGGGTGGATTTCCATTCTCATGTATCGGGGAACCGTTTGACGTAAAAGACACTCATGGGGCACATGGATGCTTCTAGTTACTAAGTCCCCCTCTACAGCGGAGAAAAAAACTCGAATAGCAAGTCCCGCATGTCAAGGTTGCCGTTTTACGCGAAAGTAGACAACGAGTCACGTGAATACCCCCGGTTACTAGGCTTCCCATCATCGGTAATGCGATATTTCTAAATTATTAATCTATTCAGGGTCGTCGTTTTACGCGAGAGTAAACAACGGGTCACGCGAATACCCCCGGTTACTAAACTTCCCATCATAGAACAATTAATATCTCGACTTTTTCTTGGGAAAAACTGTCCGACTCTAAACTCAATTTAAATGCCAACAAGACTCATGGTACTGGACGAAGAGCTACGCGAAAAGTTTAACCAAACGTATAAACGGTGATTTGAAAACACGTATGTCTCTTTTCTTATCTGCTAAAATTTCTACAAAAATGATAAAATTTCGGACCTAATTGAATACTCAATGTAAAGCAGATATCGCTGATTGCAACTCGACTAAAACTCAACCGTTTCTTCCAAGAGAAATCAGTATCGTAACATCAGTTTTACACATGGAAGCACGAAAAATTCACGAAAAATTCAAGCTTGCAAAAACCATCAACAACATGCAAAATAAAGTCCACTACACATAACATTATCAATAATAAAACTCATGTGAAAATAAAAGAGATAAGGAAAAGTGAAACTTATTCCAAATATCTTCTTGAACACCCGCACATGTCTGAGTGGAAACGTCGGTCAATCCATACTTCAAATAATGCCCAACATCACGAGGGACCCCCAAACTTAGTCTCTAGTCATGACATAACAATAGACATTAAATCAAGAAAGACTAGAATATGAAGAATAATAACTCATAGGGGTCATAAAGAAATATCAGAGAAATAAGGGCCAACAAGAATACACGAATCCAAATGAAATAACAAAAACAAAGAAAAATTAATAACGAAAAATCAAATAAAAAACAACTAACTAGAAAGCAAGTAAAAATGATGGGTTGCCTCCCATCCAGCGCTCTATTTTACGTCTTGAGCACGACGTTCCAAAAAGAATTTAACGTGGCTTCTTTCTAGGGAGATTGCCAAATACCCCCTTCTTGCAATCAATAAGCCTCTTATTCCATAGGGGAGGCTTTGGCTCATGCCCGGTTGCCAAAAATAATGAATAAGAATAATTATGCGGACAACCAAAAAATGATGGAAGAATATAATAATGATAAGGCATGAAAAAATAAGCAGAGTTCGAATGGGCAAATAATAAAGAATTATCATGCACAACCTCATTAGAACTCGAAGAATCAGCCTCAACACAATCATGAGTAATGGGGTCAATCTCTCCCATTATGGATTTAGGAAAAATTATGCGTGGCACCGTTAATAAAATTTTTGGCACAAAAATATTCACCTTATTAGTCGAAGTTTGATGACAATTTAATGGAATTTCTTTGGAAACATCAAAAATGATAACTTCTTCTCAAGGCTCATAACACATTATGAAATCATTGGGTGCTGGGGGATCGACCCTAAAACTCAACATGTCGTTCTTCTCGACCTCCCCCTCAACTTCACTACTAAATAAATGAGCTGGAAAATAACCATAGTGAACCTCAAGACCACGATGTGCACATTCTAGCTCAAAAATGCTACTATCAGGATTTTTAAGAACGTCTACCATTTGTTCAAGCATGGTCTTTTGTTTTGGGGGAGGGGGCTGACTGACCCTATTTGGCGAATTATTAAGAACATTGGGATTTATGAAATGCCAAGGGTCACGATACTCATAGGAAAACATAATGAAAAAAAAATAAAAATATAGAAACTAAAGAAGAACCTTCAAATTAAAATTAGAGTCGCTTGGTATTGATATTAGCGAAAAATCAGTCCCCGGCAACGGCGCCAAAAACTTGTTGTGGGAAAATCCCTCACAATATGCCGCAAGTGCACGGTGTCAACAAGTAATAAAGTGATAAGTAAAGTACCGTTCCCTCGAGGACTGATTTCACTAAGTACCAAAATTTAATCAACTCACAATTTTATTTGAAGAACAATTAAATAGAGTTTATATCTAAACTAATTGCAGAAAGTAAATAATAGTACTAATACTAATAATAATAATAATAATAATAATAATACTAATAAGGGGTAGGATTATGATTTTCACCTCAAACAATCGGGAATGATATTTATTCGATTCAATTCACTGTTATTTAATTGATTGTAAGCCAGGAATTCCTAAATTATTCTAAAACCTTTCCCAAGGTCGATAGAAAATACTACGAATTACTAACTCGATATATCCCTATTCGAATCAAATAATTAATAGCTAAAACAGTTCAAGAATTCCCAAAATAACAGGCTTCACAATTCGCACGAGTATATTCCTATCTCACGAAAATTATGATTCGTCTCACAAGAACTATGCCTAAATTTCATCTCCCGAATCCATAAAGACATTCAAAACAAATTAACTGTTGGCCAAACAATTAAAAAGCATTAAGAACAGTAAGAAGAATCCAATTCAATAGAATAACGAGTAAATCGAAATAATAATAAATAATCAAACCGTCATGAAATTGGCTACAATCAAAATCCTACTCGAATAAATCTAAAAATTAAGATGCAGAAAAACCGTAGGGATCCGTGGTCTTGTCGTTGCCCCACAAATCTACACCTTCTTTTCTCCTTGTGTATATTCCGCCGACACATGCTCTTATTTCTACCGCTTCCCCTGGTGTACCTTTTATATTTTTTTTTTCTTTCCTCCCAGTAGGTTTTTTTCTTCCCCCAGCAAATCAATTCCCTCCTTTTTTTGTGCTCCTATGCGGCCCAACTAACAAAAAGTCCTGCGGCCCACAGCATACTTACTTTTCACCAACATTTGTTACACCCCTGGCAGCGTCTTTTTGCGCTTTCTGTGCCGCGGCTCACTTGGTGTGTGCCGCGGCACACAGTACAGTGTACACCTCATTCGCTGGTTGTCTTCGTGTGCCGCGGTTCACTTGGTGTGTGCCGCGGCTCATGACCAAAAACATGCTATTTTTGCCCGTTTTTCATCGTTTTGGCTTCCGGACTCCGATTTCCTGCAAAACATATAAAAATAATGCATTAAAAGCTCATTTATGCTGATTTAGGCTCAAGATGGATATAAAATAATGATATAAAAGCGCATAAAAATACGCCTAACAATGAGTCTTTGATTCTCTCTATGTGTGTAATTTGCACTGCATTCACGGTAAAATCGCATGATCCTGGACACTTGTTGTGAGCCTCCTATTTATAGGTGACAAAGCTGCTGGGACCTCTCGGGCGATCGCGGGCGACCGCCGTTTTCTATATTATAATAAGATGGCCGATCGTCCCGTCACGTGAGGTTGTTCCCTTAAGGTCTGGGGCTGCTGTTGGCGACCAGCTGAGCGGGCCAATGGGAAGCCTGCACGGGTCCTGAATCGCTGTCCAGGGAGGACCCACTTTGTACCTTTCGGCGGCCCTGTCGGTAGGTGAGGTGGGTGACAGGCTGGGGTCAAATGTCTTATCTGTCGGCGCCCTTTGTGGATCTGCACGTGGGCCACCGTCTAAGATTTGGTCTTCGACGACTTTGACGGATGTCGGATCCATACGTGGCATGAGACGATCGTCTCTAGTTCGGACATCAAGGCGATCGTCAGATATCGAAAGACGATCGCTGCATACCAAAAGACGATCGCTGTATGTACCGATCGATGGGCGTTTGCCCTGAGTATTTCTTCTATGGTTGGCTCTCTGATCGTCTAGGCCGATCGCCATTGAGGCGTATTAATCGCCGTACAACACTTAGCACTTGGATTCGTCTTTACGAGTACTTCGTAACCGTATCTTTGATTCATATTCAGGTTCGGGTTTCGGCGTTGTTCAGACCGTCGGAGTGGCCACGACCGAGCCACGACCGCACAGTTTGGAACTGGCCTGGCCTGGCCGAGTTACGGCCGTAAGGTGCCAGTTACGGCCGTAAGTGATCAGCAGGCATGGCCTGACGAATGCCAATTACGGCCGTAAGGGCCGAGAGTTACGGCCGTACGGGTGCGAGGTAGCTTCCGGACGAATGCCGGTTACGGCCGTAAGGACCTGCCGGGTACGTCCGTAAGGACCTGCCGAGTTATAGCCGTAAAGCCCTGCCGGTTACGGCCATAACCCTTTCGACCATATATAGGCTGTGACCAGCCAGATCTCATTTTTTCATCATTTCTTCACCCGGGTGGCGGCTGTCGACGGGAAAATCGAGGAGTGGAGTTTTTGGTCGATTCCACTCGATTTCTAAGCGTTTTTGAGGATTCTTGTCGATTATATCAACATCAAATCCTTGTTCTTCGTCGGACCGAGGTACTTTCTTGAAATCTCCTAGAATTTGATTTTCGGGATTTCTTCTTGATTTTTGTTGTTCGTCTGAATTTGTTGAATCGGTTGGTGCTAGTGAACATTATTAATCGTGTTCTATGGATTGTATATCCATATATTCATTTTGTTCAACTCGATTGATGATTCTTAGGTTCTTGAGGAACTTTGAACATTTAGTGTTCGATTAAATGTCTCAAAGAGTTTCTTTCAGTCGTTGTGTTGATTTCGATTGATATTGTGTTATTGAATGAATTATATTTCATTCAAGGTTGTTCGAGTACTTGTGTTTATTGGAGGACGCCGTTCGTTGTTCGTGGAAGGAATTCATCGCCTTCGGTTGAGGCAAGTTTTATACTTGTACTAGTCAATGAGATTAATGTTATCACATATGTGTATGAATGTGTTGTATCATTCCGAGACTTAGTCTCTTCATGAGTTCATTGATATTAAGGGATCGTTCGATACGATACCTTTCGGCAATTATGCCAAATGTTTACTATTGTTCATTAATGGCCGGTAAGGCATTGAGATACTCGTTGTTAATGTTATTGTCGATAGTCGGTTTGCGGTATCGATGTATCGATTGTTGTTGTTAATATTGATGTCGATCTAAGACATTGTTGTAGTCATTGTTATTAATGTTGGTGTCTTGTCATTCATGTTGTACTGGCAGATTCAAGGCATTGTCGTATTCGTTCTCATCTTCATCGTTGGTAGCCGATTAAAGGTGCCGATGCATTCATTGTAGCATTGTTATCGATTGGCCGTTCTAAGGAAATCGAGGTGCTCAATCATTCATTGTATCATTGTTATCGATTGGCCGTTCTAAGGCAATCGAGGTGCTCAATCATTCATTGTATCATTGTTATCGATTGGCCGTTCTAAGGCAATTGAGGTGCTCAATCATTCATTGCATCATTGTTATCGATTGGCCGTTCTAAGGCAATCGAGGTGCTCAATCATTCATTGTATAATTGTTATCGATTGTCCGTTGTAAGGTAATCGAGGTGCTCAATCATTCATTGTATCATTGTTATCGATTGGCCATTCTAAGGCAATCGAGGTGCTCAATCATTCATTGTATCATTGTTATCGATTGACCGTTCTAAGGCAATCTAGGTGCTCAATCATTCGTTGTATCATTGTTATCGATTGGCCGTTCTAAGGCAATCGAGGTGCTCAATCATTCGTTGGATCATTGTTATCGGTTGGCCACTCTAAGGCATCTGAGGTATTGAATCATCCGCTGCATCATTGTTATCGATTGACCATTCTAAGGTAATCGAGGTATTGAATTGGGACCGCCGAGGACGGTGCCCATCCGTGAGTCATCATTATCGTGTTGTCCAACTCAAGGCAGCACACTATCATGCTCATGAATTCGGTAATCTTTGAATCGTTGCCATTTGTGGTTAATTGTGTTTTGGAGGCTAGTCTCGGCTAGTGCTCGTTGGGTAATCTTGGGGCTTGAACCTTCGCGGTTGGTTTCCAAACACTTACAACTCAGTAGGTCACGGTCATGTATATGATCTCATTATGGGTAAGTCTGGGGCTTGAACCTTCGCGGTTGGTTTCCTAGCACCTGCAATTCAGCAGGTCACGGTCACTGGGTGATCTCATTATGGGTAAGCTTGGGGCTTGAACTTTCACGGTTGGTTTCCCAACACCTACAACTCAGTAGGTCACGGTCATGCTTATGATCTCATTATGGGTAAGCTTGGGGCTTGAACCTTCGCGGTTGGTTTCCCAACACCTACAACTCAGTAGGTCACGGTCATGCTTATGATCTCATTATGGGTAAGTTTGGGGCTTGAACCTTCGCGGTTGGTTTCCCAACACCTACAATTCAGTAGGTCACGGCCATTGGATGGTCTCATTGTGATACGGCTTCGTGCTGTGGCTTCGACCCTCATTGATACAGCTTCGGGCTGTTTTGGCTTCAGGTGATTGTAATGTTTGACAGCTTCAGCTGAGTGGCTTTCAGGCCTTTGTGATGTCTCGATAATTTCATTGGAGCCTTCGGGCATTGTGATTCATAATTAATTCAGTTCTGGTTTGGTTCATAATTGATTCGCCGTTGGGCACTTATGTTCTAACCTGTTGAACAGGTATTAATAGTATGACGTGGGCATAATGTTTCACGAATGCTCGGTTCTTACCTTGGTTTGTGAGCATCTCGTATTATTATTATCATTGTACCATTTCATTCTACCTTTGGATGCATATCATGTTATACATGTATTTGATGTTCATTATCTGGATGACTGACCCCGTAGGGCGGAACATGTTTTCATGTTTTAGGTGCTTGCGAGGAGAGAGTTGAGACACAGGGGCATGATGAAGGAGACGAGGCATTCGAGCGATACTAGTCCGAGTTGTTCATGTTGGTCAGTTAGTTGGAGTGTTCTCCAGTTTGTCAGTCATTGTCATTATGTATTACCCAAGCAGATGCTCGTGGATGTTGTTATATTTTATTTTTGGCCATGTAGGCTCATCGTTGTCGTTGAAATTCCCTATCATATTATTGTGTCGGATATCATAGTAGAGACTGTGATCTCCCTTGTTAGCTAATTTAATGTAATTTAGTCATGTTCGCCTGGTGGATCTCCTGGCATGGGGTCCACGGCACTGTAATGACCCAATAGGATTTGGGGGTGTTACAGTACCAATTTCTCCACCACAACGTACAAAAATGGGACCACAAAGAAGATTGGGAATTTATATGGGATATGATTCACCCTTGATAATCAGATATATTGAACAAAAAACAGGTGATATTTTCACTGCTTGATTCGCTGATTGTCATTTTAATGAAGAAGAATTTCCACTCGTAGGTGAAAAGGAGAAATAAGTAGAAAAAGAAATTCAATGGTGTACATCATCATTATTGCATCTTGACCCCCCCAAAAAACAATGTGAACTAGAAGTTCAAAAGATCATACACTTGCAGAATATAGCAAATCAATTGCGAGATCCATTTACAGACACAAAAAGAGTGACAGAGTCACATATAGCCACTGCAAATACTCCTGCTCGGATAGAGGTTCCAAAAAATCAGTCCAATGAAAATATGCCAAATGAATCCAAAACACGCCTGAAGCGTGGACGACCTGTTGGTTCTAAAGATAAAATTCCTCGAAAGAAGAATAAATGTGGAAACCTGATGAAGCCAAATTAAGTGTATGTGTTCCAGAAGAAACACATGAAGAAATAAATCAGGGAACACATAATGATAAGAAAACCTTCAACAAGAAGAAAATCATGAGATCTCCATTAATTGTATCAATAATGGAAAAATATGGAACCAAAATGAAATGAAGTATATCGATGACATGTTTTGTTATTCCATGTCACAAGAAATTGATAACGTGAATGAAGATACGGAACCAACATCTATATCTGAATTTCAGAAGAGGCATGATTGGATCAGTTGGAAAGGTGCCATATAAGCTGAATTAGATTCACTTAATAAGCGAAAGGTATTTGGGTCTATTGTGGTCACACCTGAAGATGTGAAACCTATTGGATACAAATGGGTTTTGGTTCGTAAACGAAATGAGAAAGATGAGATTATAAAGATACAAGGCTCATCTTGTTGCAAAAGATTTTTCCCAAAGACCTGGAATTGATTATGATGAGACATATTCTCCTGTCATGGATGATATTACCTTTAGATACTTGATCAGCTTATCAATTTCAAATAATCTAGAAATACACCTCATGGATGTTGTAACGGCTTATTTATGTAGATCATTAGATACTAATATTTACAGGAGAATTTCTGAAGGATCCAAAGTGCTTGAAGCACTAAAATCAAAACCGAGGGAGTTATGTGAAATTAAACTACAACGATCATTGTATCGGCTAAAACAATCTGGACTCATGTGGTATAACTGCCTAACAGAATTTTTAGTGAAAAATGGATATGTAAATGATCAATTGTGTCCATATGTATTTATCAAGAAAATTACGGCTGGGTTTGTTGTGAGGAAATCCCTCACACTATGCTACAAGTGCACGGTGTCAACAAGTAATAAAGTGATAAGTAAGATATCGTTCCCTCGAGGACTGATTTCACTAAGTACCAAAATATAGTCGACTCGTAATTTTATTTGAAGAACAAGTATATGGAATTTATGTCTAAACTAATTGCAAAATAAATAAATAAATAATAATAATAATAATAATATTAATAAGGGCGTAGGATTATGATTTTGACCTCAAACAATCGGGAATGATTTTTATTTAATTCCAATTCACCTTTATTCAATTGATTATAAGCCAGGAATTCCTAAATTATTCTAAAGCCTTTCCCAAGGTCCATAGAAAATACTACGAATTATTAACTCGATATATCCCTATTCGAATTAGATAATTAATAGCTAACACAGTTCAAGAATTCCCACAATAAATAGGCTTCACAATTCCCATGAGTATATCCCTATCTCACGAAAATCATGATTATTCTCACAAGAACTATGCCTAAATTTCATCTCCCAATTCCATAAAGACATTCAAAACAATTCAACTGTTGGCCGGACAATTAAAAAGCATTAAGAACAATGAGAAAAATCCAACTCAATATGAATAACGAGTGAATTGAAATAAGAATAAATAAATCAAACCATCATGTAATCGGTTACAATCACAATCATACTCGAACAGATCTAGAAACTAAGATGCGGAAAAATTAGGAAAAAACCGTAGGAATCCGTGGTCTTGTCATCGCCCACAAATCTCCTCCTTGTGTTCTTCAATCCCGCGATGGCTTCCTACGATTTGATGATAATCTCCCCTCTTTTTCAGCCCTTCAATGCTTATTTATAGCCCTCCTCAGCCTCTAAAACGCGTCCGTGTGATTAGGTCGAGAACAGGCTCCAAAACGGCCCAGGAACGCGGAATATTCAGCAAAACCGCCCGGTGGGCCGCGGCTCACTTAATCTGTGCCGCGGCTCACCCTGTCTTCAGTGCATACCTGGGCGCCTTTTTTCCTTCCTGGGCCGCGGCTCAGCATCCTTGTGCCGCGGCTCAGGGTACAGTTTGCTCGGGACTTTCAGGTCATCTTCGTGTGCCGCGGCTCAGTCTCCTTGTGCCGCGGCCCCAGTCCAAAAGTTGCCGTTTTCGCCCTTTTTTCATCGTTCGAGCTTCCGAACTCCAATTTCCTGCCAAACATAAAAGAATAGTGCATTAAAAGCTCATTTATACTGATTTAGGCTCAAGATGGATATAAAATAATGATAAATAAGCGCATAAAAATACGCCTAACAGGGTTCATGATTATTGCTGTCTATGTTGATAATTTAAACATCATTGGGACTCCTAATAAAATTCAAGAAGCGGTTAATTATCTAAGGGATGAATTTGAAATGAAAGACCTCGGACAAACCAAATATTGCCTTGGTTTACAATTTGAACACTTTCATAGTAGAACATTTGTACATCAATTCAATTATACAAAAAGAGTCTTAAAATGCTTTAATATGGATAAGGCAAATCCGCTTAGTACCCCAATGATAAATAGGACACTTCATGTTGAAAATGATCAATTATGTCCTTGTGAAAATAACGAAGATGTACTTGATCCTGAAGTACCATATTTGAGTGCAATTGGAGCTTTTATGTATCTTGCAAATTATACGCGACTAAATATAGCATTTGCTACGAATCTATTAGCAAGATATAGCTCATGTCCAACACGGAGATATTGGAATGGGATTAAACACATACTTCGCTATCTCCAAGGAATAATCAATTTGGGATTATTTTATTCCAAAGATTCAAAAGATGAAATAACTGGTTTTGCAGATGCAGGCTATTTATCAAATCCCCATAAAGTCAAATCACAAATTGGTTTTGTTTTCATGATCAGTGGTACTGCAATATCCTGGCGTTTCCAAAAGCAAACACTAGTTGCTACATATTCAAAAACCATGCTGAAGTTATTGCTCTTCACGAAGCAAGTAGAGAATGTGTATGGCTTAGATCTATCACTCAACACATTAAGGAAGCCAGTGGATCACCAGTTAATAAAGATCCAATAATATTGGTTGAAGATAATATTACATATGTTGTGCAGACCAAGGGAGGATATATCAAGAACGACAGAATCAAACACATTCCACCTAAGTTATTCGCATACACTCAAGAACGTGAAAAGAAGAAGGAGATTGACGTTCAGTATGTTCGGTCATGTGACAATGTTGTAGATTTATTTACAAAGGCGCTCCCAACCTCAGTTTTCAGAATACATGTTCACAGTATTGGGATACGACATCTCCAAAATTTATGAAGATACTCACCCTTGTTAACTCGAGGGGGAGCTCATATAGTTGTACTCTTTTTCTCTTATCATGGTTTTGTCACACATGGTTTTTCTGATAAGATTTTTAATAAGTCAGTTATCAGGCATAGTCATTCAATGTAACACCCCAAACTAGGCGGATATTACAGTGCCGTAGATCCCCAACTGAGACCCACCAGGCAAATGAAAATGAATGAATTACACAAGATAAATGTAGTACCGAACTACATTACAACAATAATTACTTCGATGAGGAGTTTAGTTACAACACACCAGGACAATACCGAATACTAGTGTATTTTATATGAAGATAAAATACACAACACTGAATGAAACGGAGTATTCAAATGAAAGTCTGCAGCGGAGAATAAAGGACAATAACATGAATAACTGAAAGATCGGGGCCCCCTACTAGTATCACTAGGACTCCTCGACATCAACATGCTATTCCCGTGCGTTTGCCTTTCCATGACCTGAAAAACAAAATCTCAGTAAATGGATTAAGCGAACAACAATCCTCAAGGGTTGAAAATACACAAACATGATTTAACTGAAGTTATGAAATATCCTTAGTTATGAATTACGCTGAAGAAGAGTATCATAGTATGCCCGTAGTGTTCTGTGCAAGTGTACAAGACGAATGACCAGACACACCCGTCCTTGTACCTAATTAGTCTCACGGAGGTAATCTGTTACCGTGTGCACAGTCCAATGTATCACTCCCAATACATGGCCATAACGTGCCCGACTAAAAATTCCACACATCCGCACCCGGCCACGCAATATGAACCCAGAAGGTCATATGAACAAGAATGACCGTAATGAATATCAATGAATAATAAGAATCTGACAACGTCAAGAATGACTTACCGAGATGAAAGTAATAATGAAGTGATTGATAGGTTCAATGAAATGATTGGAACTGCCATTCCTCGTTAATGAAGTGATTATTCGACAATTACAAGTCTCAATATGATTAATACAATGATGAATGAGTTATGATTATGAATGATCAACAACAAAAGGAATGAATGTCCTTTTAACCGAGTAAGAATTAACTTACACAATATCGATGAAGAAAGTCCTTCCACGAACAAATGTCCTAAATAAAGTGTCGGTCGCACGAACAACCTTAATTCAATACAATTACCAACAATCTGATCAATATACGAATTAAACACGAATATAACGAACTCAAAACGTCGATACGATTAAACCAAGTTCATTGGGGCATTATATCGAACACTTTGAGGCCAACTTCGATTGATTACAACTAAACCTCAACAATACCAACCTCAAATCCCCAAGAAGTGTTTCAAACCAACAAAACATCTCCAATACGATCAATAATCCGTTATGAATATCCAAAAACGTGATTATAACAACAATTAGTCGAAAATCCCCAAATCCAACTCGATATTCAAAGTGTTCTTGAATAATCCCTCAATAATCCAATGAATCCTTATACAAACTCATAATCATATACATATCCCTTCATATAACATGATTATAACGTCCAAAACATCATATCTCAACACAAAATCGAAATCCAAGATGTTGAAGAAATTACCTCTAGAAGATCCAACCACTTCGATCCGAAGAACACGAGTTTAATCGAGTATCCAAGCTTCACAACCGAATGAAAATGGTTAAAAACCACACTCAAGTGATAGGTGAAGAGAATTTTCTCCCTCAAGCCTCTCTCTCTCGTATGAAGGTGGAAGAAATGGAAGGAATGGGCTGAAATGCTCAAAAAACGAATTTAAAGGGGTTGACTGCCCTGTCGAACACGGCCCGTGCCGATCGGCACGGTCGCGGCGCGCAATCGCGGCGAGGACTCGACCGTGTCCGCTTGACACGGTCGCGGCGCGAGGGGCCTTCCGATGACCCATCCGACGGCGGCTTCGGCATGACTCGGCCGTGTCCTGGAACACGGTCGGGCGTCTGGCGCGTCGATTCGCTTATCCGGAAGAGTTTGACTCGGCCGTGCCGACGACACGGCCGAGTCTGTGGGCGAGACTTCGGCATTTCCGGACGAGTGCAGACGGGCCGTGTCGGACGACACGGACGAGTTCGATCCGATGATCGCCAATAACTGAAAAATGAGCGGGTGAGCTAAAACGACCATAACTCTCTCGTCCGGACTCCGATTGACTCACCGTTTGAACCATTGGAAAGCTAACTCGATGCTCTATAATATTGCAAAGATTCAGAATTTTTTGGAGTTACCAAAAATTAATGGTGCTCTAACAAAGTCGAACTCATATGCGGAAAGTTGAACAATGGACAATAATGATACACAACTCGAAGTTTCTCCGAACGGTGAACACGGGTGAATGAACATGATTGATGAATGATTATAAATGAGTGAAAATCCACTGAGTGACAATCACCGAATGAAATTACTGAATGATAATGACTGAATTACAACCGGGTATTACATACACCCCCCCTTAAAAGAGTTTCATCCCCGAAACTAAGGGTCAAACAACTCGGGATAACTCTCCCGCATACCATCCTCGGTTTCCCAAGTAGCCTCTTCGATTCCGTGTCTAGACCACTGAATCTTGACCAAAGGAATCGCCTTATTCCTCAACTGTTTGATTTGCCTCTCGAACACTCGTATGGGACACTCCTCATACAATGATAATCTGCGATCTCGATTTCGTCGAACTGAAGTATGTGACTCGGATCGGCAACATACTTCCGCAATTGCGAAACGTGCAATACATTATGAATTTGGCTCAACGCCAAAGGTAAAGCCAAACGGTAAGCTAACTCGCCTATTCGATCCAGAATCTCAAACGATCCAATGAATCTCGGACTCAATTTCCCCCGTTTTCCGAAACGGAAGATACCTCGACTCGGGGATACCTTGACCAAAACGTGGTCACCCATCTCGAACTCTAGTGGTCGACGATTATCTGCATATAATTTCTGTCGACTCTGAGCAGTCAACAGACGACTCCTGATCAAAGCTACCTTCTCCCGGGCGGCTATAAGTATATCGGGCTCGGTGCCGATTGACTCTGATGGGTCGTCCCAACACAAGGGAGATCGACAACGACGACCGTACCAGGCCTCGTAAGGTGCTACCTTCATCGCAGCATGCCAACTAAACTGTAAGTGGACTCAAACAACAGTAATTGGGCTTCCCAATCGTCTACTAGTCGAGGACGCATGCCCTCAATATGTCCTCCAATGTCTGAAAAGTCCTCTCTGATTGTCCGTCGGACTGGGGATAAAAAAAAACGGTAATGATATTAAGCTGAGTTCCCAAAGCACGATGAACTGATTTCCAAAATGAGACACGAATCACCCGTCACGATCAGAAACGATACTCTTAGGAGTACCGTGCAATCTCACCATCTCTTTGATGAACAGCTGGGTAAGTCTTTAGGGACCCCACGTATCCTTGATCTCAAGGAAATGAGTTGATTTAGTTAAGCGGTCCACAATCACCCAGATCGCATTCATGCCACGACGACTCGTCGGCAAACTCGTGATGAAATCCATAGAAATGTCTTCCCACTTCCATTAGGAATAGGGAGAGGTTTTCACATACCCGCCGTCGATGTTCAATCTTAACTTGTTGACAGTTAAGCATCTCGAAACAAATTCTGCGACTTCTCGCTTCATATTACTCCACCGGTAATTTTGTTTCAAGTCCTTGTACATCTTCTGGACCGGATGAACAGAATAAGGGGTAGCATGAGCTTCTCTCAAAATAGAGTTTTTCAACTCATCATTCGCCGGTACGCACAACCGGTTCTTATACCTCAAAAGTCCATCCTCGTGGACCACGAATCCAGGGGCTTTCCCCTGAGCCACATCTTCACGGACGCGCAACAATGAAGGGTCTGAACTCTGATTCTCTTTGATTACCTCCTCAAGTGACGATGAAATCTCTAACATACAAAGCTGTCCCTGAACTCGCTGAAGCCAGACCTCGATCTCGGGTCTAAGGAATTCCTGTTGAAGCTCCTTCTGAACTGTTAAACGAGCAAGCATCTGCTCCTGAACGGACTTACGACTCAAGGCGTCGGCGACAACGTTCGCCTTGCCCGGGTGGTAAAGGATCTCGATATCAAAATCTTTGATTAGTTCCAACCACCGCCTCTATCGCATATTTAACTCCTTGTGAGTAAATATATACTTCAACTCTTGTGATTGGTGAAGATCTGACACGTGATGCCATAAAGGTAACGACGCCAAATTTCCAACGCGAAAACCACGGTTGCTAGCTCCGGCCGTGGGTTGGATAATTAACCAGCTAATCCGAGGGAACATCGGATTTACTTAATATCTTTCGGAGGTTGCTAATCTCGGATAGTCTCCGACTTCTGAGGGTCCACACGAACTCTGTCAGATGAAATTACATGCCCGAGAAAGTCACTTCGGACCTCCAGAACTCACATTTGGAAAACTTTCCATAAAGTTGCTCTCGTCTCAACACGTCGAGAACCTGATGAAGATGAACCTCGTATTCCTCTCGGCTACGAGAATAAATCAAAATGTCGTCGATGAAGACAACAACAAACTGATCCAAAAAGTCGATGAAAACCCGATTCATTAACTCCATGAATACCGCAGGTGCAATAGTTAGCCCGAGCGGCATAACTACGAACTCATAATGACCATAGCGTGTACGAAACACTGTCCTCGCGATATCCGACTCTCGAATCCGCAACTGGTGATATCCAGATCTTAAGTCGATCCTGGAAAACACTGAGGCTCCCTGAAGTTGATCTAAAAGATCATCAATACGAGGTAAAGGATACTACTCTTGATCATTACCCTGTTCAACTCCTGGTAATTAATACACACACGAGACGAGCCATCCTTCTCCTTGACAGATCACACTGGTGCTCCTCACGGGGACGCAATCGGTCGGAGATAACCTTCCTCGAACTATTCCTCAAGTTGAATCTTCAACTCCTGCATTCTGGTCGGGGCCATCCGATACGGTGCCTTCGTAAAGGGGACGTACCGGCTCCAACTCACTCCTGAATTCCCCTACTCTATGTGAAGGCAACCAGATAACTCGTCTGGAAATACATCGTCAATCGATGACAATGATACCACGAATGATTGAACATTTCGATTGCCCTAGAATGGTCAATCGATAAAATGAGATACCAATAATGATTGAACAACTCGATTGCCTTAGAAAGGCCAATCGATGAAGATGATACAATGAATGTTTGAATAACTCGATTGCCTTTGAAAGGCCAATCGATGAAAATGATACAAGGAATGATTGAATAATTCGATTGCGGAATTTCTCTGCTTTCGTCATAATAATACTTCTTCTGGAACAACGGGGATTACTTCCCTGAAGCACACATTCGACAACCAACGACGGAAAGTTAGCGACCAAACGCTAACAAATACTGAGGATAGTATCAAGACGGTTAAACCAACTAATACCGAAAATTACATCGTCCTAAGATAAATTCACCATGATTAGGTCCACCAACCAATCGCGGTTACTAAGCTTACTTCGGTATGATTCCGAAAATTCTTCCATCGTCAGGTAGACCGATGGTATGAGGTCCACAAGCAATAGGACTATCCCGAAATAAGTCTACTCAAGCATGATTCGAAAATGAATGAATGCGGTGTACCAGCATCAAAAGGTACACACAGGTTGAAATAAAATTACGAGTATACCTGAAATCATTCGGGCCACCGGATCGTCGATCCTCCTCATCACATGAATCTGGGATTTGCCGGCCCCCGAACCGGACGCTCCCGTCTGATAAATACGAGCTCCAACTCTATTTGCTTCCATTGTCTTAAACGACGTTGACAAAGCAGTCTGATTCTGAAACGCTGGTTGCTTCGGGGCCTGAGATGCCGCCGGAGCCGACTTGGAGTCCTTTCGGAAAAAATGGGCCTTATGCCCAAAATTCCCACAATTATAGCACGTGATAGACGGTTTCAGACACTCAGTGCTGAAATGACCCGGCGTTCCACAATTGAAACAGGTGATGGCCGAACTGACCGCTCGGGACTGAGATCCCGCACGATTATGCGCCGTAGGAGGTCGATCAGAAACGATAGGACTCACACGAGGCTTCTTGAAGGTTGACTGACCGCCTTCGGGTTGATTACGCTTCGTTGATTTCTTTGGCGGCAGATGAAGGTTGTTGTTCGGCACTTTCCTTAGCGGTGGCTCATACGGGAGAGTTCTCTCGATTAATCCGGTCAGAGTGGCGCAATGATGATTGAGCACTGCACATGGGTCATCATGGCCTGCATAAAAGTGAGTGGATCAACCCGAACATCTTCTGATCGAGCCGAGTCCTGGGCACGATTTTCCGGCAGCGAGTGATTATTTCTCGGGTTTCGGTCCGCACCGCGGCCTCTCCCCGTGCATCCCCTGATATCTCTCCCCATACTGAAGTAGGAAGGTCGCATAATGATCATATTTCCCCGCATGATTATCACGTTATGATTATGTCATGAGATGATGAAAATGAGTATACATGCTCTAACTTAGTGATTATATGAATGATTTACTGAAGTGACATGATTATCTGATAAAATTCTTGAAATGATTATCTTGAATAACTTAATAAGATTGATAATATGACCATCCAAATCGACAACTGAGTAATGAAATGAATTGAGTAATTAATGAGTTAAAATGATCGTCCTGATCATTAACTGAGTAATGAAATGAATTAAGTGATTAATGAGTTAATATGATCGTCCTGATCATTAACTGAGTATTGAAATGAATTAAGTGATTAATGAGTTAATATGATCGTCCTGATCATTAACTGAGTATTGAAATGAATTAAGTGATTAATGAGTTAATATGATCGTCCTGATCATTAACTGAGTATTGAATTGAATTAAGTGATTAATGAGTTAATATGATCATCCTGATCATAATGAATGATGATGTTTGAGGATTGTTAATTGATGAATGATGAATGAATGACTATTGCCAGAAATTATACCATGGCGTTAGAAATCTTACGATTCTTTGATTCGATTAGCTCGGCATTTGCACAGGTCACACGTGACACGAAAGTCCAATGATACTAGTCTGATGACGATGACTTCAAATGAGACATGACTCGGAAGGTAGTATTCAAAACCACGCTCCGATACCAACTCTGTAACACCCCAAACTAGGCGGATATTACGGTCTGTAGATCCCCAACTGGGACCCACTGTGCAAATGAAAATGAATGAATTACACAAGATAAATGTAGTACCGAACTACATTACAACAATAATTACTCCGATGAGGAGTTTAGTTACAACACACCAGACAATATCAATACTAGTGTGTTTTATATGAAGATAAAATACACAACACCGAATGAAACGGAGTATTCAAATGAAAGTCTGCAATGGAGAATAAAGGACAATAACATGAATAATCGAAAGATCGGGGCCCCTACTAGTATCACTAGGACTCCTCGACATCAACATGCTATTCCGTGCGTTTGCCTTGCCATGACACGAAAAACAAAATCCCAAATGGCCGGTTAAAATGAACAACAATCCTCAAGGGTTGAAAATACACAAACATGATTTAACTGAAGTTATGAAATATCCTTAGTTATGAATTACGCTGAAGAAGAGTATCATAGTACGCCCGTAGTGTTCTGTGCAAGTGTACAAGACGAATGACCGGACACACCCGTCCTTGTACCTAATTAGTCTCACGGAGGTAATCTGTTACCGTGTGCACAGTCCAATGTATCACTCCCAATACATGGCCATAACGTGCCCGACTAAAAATTCCACACAACCGCACCCGGCCACGCAATATGAACCCAGAAGGTCATATGAACAAGAATGACCGTAATGAATATCAATGAATAATAATAATCTGACAACGTCAAGAATGACTTACCGAGATGAAAGTAATAATGAAGTGATTGATAGGTTCAATGAAATGATTGGAACTGCCATTCCTCGTTAATGAAGTGATTATTCGACAATTACAAGTCTCAATATGATTAATACAATGATGAATGAGTTATGATTATGAATGATCAACAACAAAAGGAATGAATGTCCTTTTAACCGAGTAAGAATTAACTTACACAATACCGATGAAGAAAGTCCTTCCACGAACAAATGTCCTAAATGAAGTGTCGGTCGCACGAACAACCTTAATTCAATACAATTACCAACAATCCGATCAATATACGAATTAAACACGAATATAACGAACTCAAAACGTCGATACGATTAAACCAAGTTCATTGGGGCATTATATCGAACACTTTGAGGCCAACTTCGATTGATTACAACTAAACCTCAACAATACCAACCTCAAATCCCCAAGAAGTGTTTCAAACCAACAAAACATCTCCAATACGATCAATAATCCGTTATGAATATCCAAAAACGTGATTATAACAACAATTAGTCGAAAATCCCCAAATCCAACTCGATATTCAAAGTGTTCTTGAATAATCCCTCAATAATCCAATGAATCCTTATAAAAACTCATAATCATATACATATCCCTTCATATAACATGATTATAACGTCCAAAACATCATATCTCAACACAAAATCGAAATCCAAGATGTTGAAGAAATTACCTCTAGAAGATCCAACCACTTCGATCCGAAGAACACGAGTTTAATCGAGTATCCAAGCTTCACAACCGAATGAAAATGGTTAAAAATCACACTCAAGTGATAGGTGAAGAGAATTTTCTCCCTCAAGCCTCTCTCTCTCGTATGAAGGTGGAAGAAATGGAAGGAATGGGCTGAAATGCTCAAAAAACGAATTTAAAGGGGTTGACTGCCCTGTCGGACACGGCCCGTGCCGATCGGCACGGTCGCGGCGCGCAACTGGCCGGCAGGGACTCGACCGTGTCCGCTTGACACGGTCGCGGCGCGGAGGGGCCTTCCGACAGTGACCCGTCCGACAGCGACTCGGCATGACTCGACCGTGTCCTGGAACACGGTCGGGCGTCTGGGCAGTCGGTTCTGGCTTATCCGGAAGAGTTTGACTCGGCCGTGCCAGACGACACGGTCGAGTCCTGTGGGCAGACTTTGGCATTTCCGGACGAGTACAGCACGGGCCGTGTCGGACGACACGGCCGAGTTCGGTCGGCAGTGATCGGCCAATAACTGAAAAATGAGCGGGTGAGCTAAAACGACCATAACTCTCTCGTCCGGACTCCGATTGACTCACCGTTTGAACCATTGGAAAGCTAACTCTATGCTCTATAATATTGCAAAGATTCAGAATTTTTTGGAGTTACCAAAAATTAATGGTGCTCTAACAAAGTCGAACTCATATGCGGAAAGTTGAACAATGGACAATAACGATACACAACTCGAAGTTTCTCCGAACGGTGAACACGGGTGAATGAACATGATTGATGAATGATTATAAATGAGTGAAAATCC
The DNA here is from genome assembly GCA_033398695.1 of Orobanche coerulescens. Taxonomy (NCBI): domain Eukaryota; kingdom Viridiplantae; phylum Streptophyta; class Magnoliopsida; order Lamiales; family Orobanchaceae; genus Orobanche; species Orobanche coerulescens. The sequence continues at coordinate 222,110 of JAWKAU010000094.1, read as the reverse complement.
ACTGAGTGACAATCACCGAATGAAATTACTGAATGATAATGACTGAATTACAACCGGGTATTACATTCAAGGGGGAATGTTGAAATGCGTACTTCTCGAAGTGCGCAATAAGATAATATATTATAATATATGAATGACTATTATGCATCTGATGAAATTATGTAATTATGTTTGTGCCATCTGAAGTTTTCCTATAAATAAGACTTCAGTTCTTAATGAAAATTGATTCCAAGAGAAATACCTTCTATATATTTTCTCTATTCTCTTTATATTCTCTTTAGTTTCTTGCAGTTTTCTAACATAAAGATATTTGTTGATGTGGATTTTTGAATTTTAGAAACTATTTTTTTAGGAATTCAGTAATTCTCATATAATAAATTGAAATAAGAATTGAAAAACATAATGTAAAAAATAATTAATATTGTGGACATTTTGAGAGGCTTTGGTGAATATGCTGATAGAATGAATGTGGTGCAAATTGAAAACTTAGACTTTTCTTTTAATATATATATATATATATAGGAAATGGATCATATGAGAATGAGATTTATTTTGAGAAATAAAAATACATGTCAGTCCTTGATTGCATATGATGGATGGTCCAGATTATGTGAATACTTGGATTGTTTCTTGATTAATGACTGATTCTCCATTTGGTAAATTGATCATTAATATATGAAAATAATATTTTTTTTATTTCATGCATTTAATCCAGATCACTAAAAATAGTTAAATCAATAATATTGTTGTATTCTTATTTCTTAACTAAAAATCTATTCTCACCAGAACCCACCATTATATATATATATATATATGTATTCTCCGTTATAATAAATCAAGTTAGATGTAATATAGTAAACAAAACTACAATAACCATATGCAATTTTTTTAGAAACTGAAAATTTTGTAACTAAAAACTTGGGATTAGAAAAATTCCGTAACTAAGCAAACATAATAAAATTTATAGGATTTTTGTTATATTATTTTTTTGGGTGAATAATTGAGTTAAACATTTTTTTCTGTATTACCGTAATCATAGTTGGGATACATGATCTGTGAAAATCAGATTCGAGTGAAAAAGGTTATGAGAGACATTGAAAGTTAGAGAAAATAATGTGTACATTGATGTGGACAATTTCATTGCATACATTTGAATTTAATAGAAAATAAAATCAGTGAAGTTGAGAAGTTAAAAATTTTAGGACTCTATTTGCATCAGTGAATAGACTTTATTAAAAAAAAATGTGTACATTGATGTGGACAATTTCAGATTTTGTGGTGGATGTGGCGATAGAATGAATATAGAGTGCAAGTTGAAAAATCTTAACTTTTCTTTTAATACATAGAGAAAACATGAGCACCCCCAACAACCGACACTATGTGCAGTTTGCCTCCAGCCTTTAAGAGAGTGTTAAAACCCACCAAACTTTCGATTAATTGTGCGATTTGGCACATAACCTCATTTTCCGATCATTTTCTTAAAAGTTCGGCAACATACACAACTTAAACTGCACATAAAAGAATTGGAGGATAAATTTTGACACTTCAATCCCTTCTGAGTAAATTAAAATATTGGATTTGCCCTCTAGTACGTGCATGTGAAGTTTATGTGCTTGAGTTGCCGAAAAAAATAAAAAAATAACCAAAACATAAAGCTTTGGGGCAAATCACACAACTCATCAAAGATTTGGTGGGTTTTTGCACTTCCTTAAAAATTGGGGGCGAACCGTACATAGTATCAAAGGTTGTGGGGGTTGATTGCATTTTTTCCTTATATATAATATAGATATGCAAGGATATTTTTTACAAGCTAAAAAAGTAAGTTCCAACCCTGTCTTTTTTACAAGGTATATGAATCTCTTTGATTGACATGATTTACAAGGTTCTGCCTCTTCAGGCAAGAGGTAGTATTTTTCTGAAGTTTTTGTGATAAAGAATCACTTTCCATCAATGTATACTTAGGAATGTCAATTTTACCCTTCGGGTCAGGTAACCAGTCCGGTAATCGGATATTGGGTAGGGTAGGATTATGAAGTTTCGGGTATCGGGTAGGGTAGTACCCATACCGGGTAAATTCTGAGAGGGTACGGGTAGGATATCGTTTTAACAATTTATCCGTCTACCCGACCCAATTACCCGATATTATATATATATAATATTATATATATATATATATATAATTGTATTAGGGTTCCTAAATCATTCTTCTAATATCCTCGCCGTCACTCCCTTCCTTGTTCTTTTCTATCTCCATTCCCTCACCCTTGACTCTCTCGGTCGCTATATGTTGGAATCGTTAATGATTTTTAATTTTATTTGGTAAAATTAAATATCATAGGAACGATCTACGTTCCGAGTAGATGATCGTAGTATATCTAATTTCTCTAAATCGATTCTCGGTGAGTGAGAAATAGTGAATTAAAGTTAGTAACTTAATCATGGATTAATGAGGGATGAATATCCCACATTGATTAATGAACTATCATTGTTCAAGTATATAAGGAGTTTTCATTATTCATGTAATAATTAATGGTACATGTGAATGGGTTTAAAGCCCACACGCGCGCACACGTGCGCCTCCGCCGCCCGCCTCGCCTCGGCCTCGACCGCGAGCGGCGTGCCGCGGACCTTGGATCTTGGCAATTGGTCTTTGGGTGGTCTTTGGGCTGTTCTTTAGGCCTGGTCGTGGGCTAGGCCTTGGACTCGTTTGTGCACATAAGGATGTCCGGGTACATCCCTCGAGCGGTTAAGAAGCTGAATACAGTCCATGTACATCTTGACTGTTCAAATTCAGCCAAAACACGGCTGTAACCTCCCAGGTGTAATAAGGAGGAGTAAATGGCAGGTCCTGCCATTTTGAATTTCAAAACTCCTGAGATTAATGCAGCATAAATGACTGTATTATGACAGCTATTAGTGGCTGTGCTTAATCCCTGCAGAGTGAGATGGCCTATAAATAGGCATGCATCTCATTTGCATCTGACACACGAAAATCGAAAAGCTTTCTGCATACTATACTCTGCATTTCATAAGTCAGCTTTGTCCTCACCTTATTCCAGTTCGTCGGAGCTCGTGGGTTTGTGGTGCTACTACCTCCGAGACATAGCCGTTTTATCTTTGGGGACGATACGTCATAACCAAGAGTACTACCGGGGCGTATTTTGTCTTGTGGATAGAGGACTCCTCAACTCGGCAATAGTTTACAGTTTTACTATTTTCCTGTAATTTTCTTTTTTCGAGTTGTTATTTTTTCATTTCCAGTTATAATTTAATTTTTCGCCCGGCAAGTTTCACGAAGTAATTTCTAACAAGCGCAAGATGAAATAATACTTGCTGTTTTTTACTAAATCCCACAACTGGAGATGCCGACTGCTGCTTCCACCGACTCAACCACCACCGCTACCTTTACCTCTGCCACTGCATCAACCATGGCGAATACTATTGCTGCGACTATGTCCAACCTGATGAGCTCAACCACCTCAGCGACAATTCTATGGGTGTTTTCGAATCCCATTCTGACAACCGGTGGATCCACCTCGAGTGGCACCGTTGGTTCCATTTTCAATGGTACTGTAGGATCCATGTTAGGATCTACTGTTGGAGCCTACGGGTTCAACAAGTGGTTCCTTTTTTGGAACAACCTCGGGCCTAGGATGATGCCTATCGCCGAGAAGCCGCCAAAGTTTGGTAGAGTCAACTTTAAAAGGTGGCAACAAAAGATGATGTTCTATTTGACAACATTGGGCTTTAAAAATTTTCTTAAGGAAGACGAGCCACCAGCGCCAAGTGCACAAGAGACAAGTTTCACTGTCCGAGCTGCCTATGACAACTGGCACAATGGTGATTATCTTTGTAAAAACTTTCTGAATTCTTTAGAGGATAGTTTGTACAATGTATATTCTATTGTAAACACATACAGAAGCAATGTGGGATGGACTTGAAAAGAAGTACCGTAGTGGTGATGCAGGTACGAAAAAGTTTGTAGTTGCCAAGTATTTGGACTACAAGATGGTTGATTCAATGCCAATCACTGAATAAGTGCAAGAGTTCCGACTCATTATTCATGACGTCAATGCCAAGGGATGGTCCTATCGGACGCTTTTACTGTTGCAACTGTGATCGGAAAGTTGCCCCACAGTTAGAAAGACTTCAAGAGCTACATCAAGCACAAGCGAAAAGAGATGACTCTTGAAGACTTGATTGTGAAATTGCGCATCGAGTCAGACGTGCGCAAGAATGATCATAAACCAAAAGGCCTAATCGATGCTAAGTCAAATCTGTTGGAGCATGGCGGTCCCTCCATCAAACGAGCCCGCCCAAGTGCCAAAAACAAGGACAAAGAGAAGCAACCAGCCAATAAGTTTGATGGTGATTGCTTCAACTATGGCAAAAATGGGTACGTGGCGAAATACTGTCGCAAGACAAAGGTCAACAAGAAGAAGAAACATGTTGCCAACATCGCCGAGATTAAAGGCGAGTGGAAATAGGACGATCTTGATGCTGTGGTCACCGAGGAGGTCAACCACGTTGATGACCAAGGTCGTTGGTAAGTAAACATCGGTGCGACTGCCCACGTAGGTGCCGATAAAAGCCACTTTAAGACCTATCAAGCTGTTGAGGGGAGGAAGCTCAACATGGGGAATCCAGCTTCATCTGAGATTATCGGAGTTGGAGAAGTGGCCCTCAAACTAATGTCCGGACAAACACTCACCTTGAAGAATGTGCTTCATGTTCCTGATATTAGGAAGAACTTGATCTCGGGCTCTATACTAGTTAATAAGGGGTTTAAACTAGTGTTTGAGTCAGATAGGGTTATCATAAAGAAGTTTGATAGGTTTTTAGGTAAGGGTTACCTCATAGAAGGACTCTTTAAACTTAATGCTTTGGCTATGCGCCATGTAATCAAACCTGTTAATGCTAATGAAAATGCTACTGCTTCCTCTTATTTGACCGAGTGTTTTGATTTATAGCATTATAGATTAGGTCATGTGAATCTAAATGCTATAAAAAGATTAGTAAACTTAGATTTACTAAATTAAATGAAGTCAATTCTCAAAACAAATGTGGATTTGTGTTGAGGCAAAAATGACTAAGCTACCGTTTCATTCGGTAAAACAGAACACAAAACCCCTTGAATTAATTCACACAGAGGTGTGTGATTTAAAGTTTGTGCAAACTAGAGGTGGTAAGAAGTACTTTATCACTTTCATTGATGATTGTACAAGATATTGCTATCTTTATCTTTTGAGAAGTAAAGATGAGTCTATTGAAGCTTTGAAGACTTCAAGAATGAAGCCGAGACCCAACTAGGTTGTCATATCAAAATGGTTCGAAGCGATAGAGGAGGCGAATATGTAGCCCCATTTGAGGAATTATGCAATGAGTGTGGTATAATTCATCAAACAACTGCTCTATATGTACCACAATCTAATGGTGTTGCTGAACGTAAGAATCGAACACTTAAAGATATGATGAATGCCTTATTAATTAGTTCAGGGTTGCCCCAGAACATGTGGAGGGAAGTTGTCTTCACAGCCAACTACATACTGAACAAGATTCCACGCAAAGGTAAGGATGTTACTCCTTATGAGTTGTAGAAAGGTAGAAAACCATCATGCAAATATCTCAAAGTGTGGGGGATGTTTGGCGAAGGTTGAGGTACCTCTACCTATACAAGTTAAAATTTGTCCTAAAACGGTCGATTGTATCTGTATTGGGTATGCACTGAACAACAACGCTAATCGGTTTGTTATCCACAAGTCATAAGTACCTATGGGAACAACAATTGAATAAAGGAATACTATATTCTTTGAAAACATATATCCTTGTAAGGACAATGATAAAGTTGAGAACAATTATAGCAATACAGTTGAAGATGAAGCAACAAGTTCAAAATCTATGGATGTAGATCCAAAGTCACATAAGTGATCGAGTCTAATCTGGAAGATGTAGAACTAAGACGTGGTACTTTGGTTAGGACACCAAAGATATTTGGACCTGACTACATAGCATTCATGTTGGATGAAGAACCAACATCGATCAAAGTAGCTTATGCTAGACCAGACGGGTTGCTCTGAAAAGAAGCTGTTCAGAGTGAAATTGACTCAATTTTACAAAACCAAACTTGGGTTTTGGTTGATTTACCTGAAGGTTGTAAGCACTTAGGATGCAAATGGATCCTTAAAAGAAAGTACAAGGCTGATGGGTCAATTGATAAGTATAAAGCTCGTTTAGTAGTCAAAGGTTTCAAGCAAAAGGAAGAGTACGATTTTTTCGATACCTATTCACCTGTAACGATAATTACATCTATTAGAGTGCTTCTCGGGATTGCTGCTTTGCACAGTTTTTAGATTCATCAAATGGATGTTAAGACTGTTTTTCTGAACGGTGATCTGGATGAAGAGATCTATATGGAACAACCTGGAGGGTTTGTAGTACCTGGACAAGAGAAAAAGGTATGCAAACTGGTTAAGTCTCTCTATGGATTGAAACAAGCTCCACTACAGTGGCACTTGAAATTTTATAATGTAATGTTATCAAATGGTTTCAAAATAAACGAGTGTGGTAAATATGTTTATATTAAGAACACTAATAACAGCTATGTTATTTTCTGTCTTTATATAGATGACATGTTATGTAACACCCCCGATATATTCAGGAATATTACAGCGCCGTAAATCCTTTACATAGGGATTTACAAGGCTGAAAAAATGGAAAGACAATAACAGATACCAACGTATGAAAGTAACTGAATACAACAGTTCTGACCAAGACTGAAAATACAAATGTCCAAAGGAAAAGTATTAATACATCACCAAATCCAAATCATCACAAACGACGATGCACTCGAGTACTTCTTAAAACGATACAAACAACAGACAAATAAACCCGGCCGAAACATCACTCTGCACTCTCGTCGTCATGCAACTCCAGTGGTTGTTTCCCCGCTCTCCTGGATCCTGAACATAAACAAAATGTTCACCCCAGAAGGGGTTAGCACAACGATGCTAGTACAAGTACAACAACATATAATTCAACATCTCACGAATAATAATAATAACATAAATGACAAAGAAACAAAGGGTTTTCTCCTGTGAGAAACTCAATAATAACATACACACATGATAATCACAACATGATATCACAACATACACATGGTGATTCTGATGATCCACGTTCACTGCCTAGACCCCCCCAATAATTTCGTCAAACCAACCCGAGGTGGAAAAACCCGTCCGATGATCCAGCGCACGCTAGCATAGATCCCCCGATGATCTCGTCGGACCAACACGAGGTGGACATACAATAACGACATACATGTACAACAATATGTATAACATCAATACATAAAACAATTAAGGTACTTGCCTCGATTCGAAGACAAGAATAATACTTCCATGAAACACGAAACACTCTAGGGTCGCCCCTTCGATCAATCACGTAGCAAGCTCGAACCTTAAACAAAAGAAATAATATAGAGTTCATCTCACGTTGTACGGACATCTAACAATCCAAATTACGGTCGGAAGTTCATAAAACGTAATCTGCCTGGCTTGCTTAACGCACGCTATGTATCCTATGTAGCATACGTTAAGGCTACTTGTTAGCGCACGCAATAATATGAAATCTAGCGTACGCTAACCATGCACTGTCAGTACCTCACTGATCAGTCGATTGACTCGTATGATGATATAATGCATGTTATGTTCCAAGCATAGCGTACGTTAACTTATGCCCGATAGTGCACATTAACTATAAAGCTTAGTGCACGCTAAACATGTATGACAGTTCTTCCCTGGGCAGTCGACTGTTCTAACTGTGATGAAACTTACGAAATCCTCAGTGTTTAATATACGTTATATCCATGCATGTTACGTTCATCTTATTATAAATGATCTCACGGATTCAAACATCTTCGAGATACAAGGATACGTATAATCATAACAACACCATATTCCATCTTGATTACAATTCTCATGTGAAGTTTGGTGTTCTTAAGGTCGATGCACTAGATTCCAATATCATCATTACATCCCGATTAAACCATGAAGATGAACTAACAATTCCAACTTATAATAAAGGATGCAAAACTTCTACGATTCTTTCCTAAGTCCGTTTAACAAAAGTGATAACAACTTTACGTCTACGAATTATGGTAACGTCATCAATACGGATAATCAATCTCAGAATATTTCTCTCATCATTCGACGTGGTAAGATGCTAGTCATGATGTTTCCAACGATGATATCTTAAGTATAAACATTCCAACTTATAAACATGATGTTGTTTGGATAATTCATCAATGGAACTCAATATCTTGATAGCATAATCCTCATATCTTTAATAACACGAATCCAAGGTAGGAGATAGTATTAACATAACTTATGATGAAGAAAACACTGAAACAATAGGTAGACTTCAACCCCGGTTACTTGTGTGTCACTTCAAAGTGAGTTTCTTCTTCAATTATCAAGTGTAAGTACTCTCCAATATTCAATGATCATGTAAGGAGGGTTTGTATGTGTTTAAGAAGTAGGGACGGCTCTCTGGACTTCCAAGGAACGAAGAACAAGTGAAGGAAACGTAAACCAAATGAAATGAGGGTGTTGTTCCTTATATAAGGTTTCTGCGCGATAGCTGATTAGCGCACGCTATCTTACTATCCTTAGCGCACGCTAATTAGCGTTAACTCCAAAATTGTCCAGGTTCACCCGCGGGAAACTTATCCGGACCCATGTTCGGCTGGCGTATGTGCTAGCCGCCTAGCTCAATAATTGACTGCCTAGCACACGCAATTCTTCATTCGTAGCGTACGCTAGTTTTAGCCAATAACGTACGTTAAGATACATTCTTAGCGTACGTTATCACATGTTCGCATGAGAAAATTTACATATTGTTATACTCATGTATAAGGATACAAATATAGGAAATATCATACTCCAATTATCGAGATCACAATTCCGAATAATACAGGGTTCAACAAGAGATGAAATACACAATAATAAATACGGATATTACATACTCTCCTACAAAAAGGAGTTTCGTCCCGAAACTCAAGACGAAAATAACTCAGGATATCTGGACTTCATTCTATCTTCCGTTTCCCAAGTGGCTTCTTCCACTCCGTGGCGTGACCACTGAACTTTGACCAAAGCGATTGGTTTGTTCCTCAACTGCTTAACTCGACTCTCGAGTATCCTGACCGGTCTTTCTTCAGACGTTCCATCCTGAGCGACTTCGATCTCGCCGAAATCATTGACATGACTAGGATCCGATATATATCTCCCTAACTGGGATACGTGGAACACGTTATGAACATGGCTCAATGACGGTGGTAATGCCAATCTATATGCCAACTCTCCAACTCTCTCAAGGATCTCGAATGGTCAAATATATCTCGGACTCAACTTTCCCTTCCTTCCAAAATTAAAGATTCCCCGAGTAGGAGAAACCTTTAAAAGTACGTGGTCTCCAGTACTGAACTCTAAAGGGCGACGGCGTACGTCTGCATAATATTTCTGTCGACTCTGGGCGGTCAACAGCCTTTCACGAATCAAGGCTATCTTCTCTCGTGTCTGTACGATCAACTTTGGTTCTGTCCCAATCAAGTCTGATGAATCGTCCCAACATATGGGCGATCTGCATCTCCTCCCGTATAATGCCTAAAACGGTGCCATCTTACTGGAAGCATGCCAACTATTGTTGTAAGTGAATTCAATCAACGGTAGATGAACTTCCCAATCAGTTGACCAATCTAAGACACAAGCCCTCAGCATATCTTCCACTGTTTGAATAGTCCTCTCGGATTGTCCATCTGTCTGCGGGTGATAAGTTTTGCAGAAGTTCAATTCGGTCCCCAAGGCTTTATGAAATACTTTCCAAAAATGAGACACAAAATGACCGTCTCGGTCAGAAATAATGGTCTTCAGCGTACCATGATATCGGACTATCTCTTAAATAAATACTCATGCCAACCTCTCTGGTCCCCACGTGTCCTTAATGCCTAGAAAATGAGCTGATTTGGTTAAACGATCAACTATCACCCAAATCATGTTCATTCCCATCTTGGTTCTCGGCATACTAGTGATAAAGTCCATCGATATGTACTCCCACTTCCATTCAGGAATCAGGAGCGGCTTCAGCATTCCGGCAGGTCGTTGATGCTCGATCTTAACCTGCTGAAAAGTCAAACACTTCGAGACATACTCCGCTACATCTTTCTTCATGTCGCCCCACCAAAAGTTCTGTTTCACGTCCTTATACATCTTACTGGTGTCCGGGTGGATAGAATAGGGCGTGCTGTGAGCTTCTTTCATAATCATCTATTTCAGAACATCGACATCGGGAACGCAAAGTCGGTTCTGAAATCTCAAATCTCCATCATCATGAATTACGAATCTGGGGGCCTTTCCCTTGATCACTTCATCACGTAACCGAATCATCAGAGGATCATCTACTTGCTTAGATTTGATTTCTTCGGTTAATGATGAAGTTATTTCCATCATGCACAGTTGTCCTTGGACTCTTTGTAACCACACTTCAGTTCCTTCAAGAATCATTTCTCGTTGAGGTCAGAGTCTCCAGCATCTGAATAGAAACAGGCTTGCGGATAAGTGCATTGGCCACTACATTTGCTTTGCCTGTATGATAAAGAATCTCCAAGTCATAGTCCTTAATAAGTTCCAGCCATGTCCTTTGCCGCATGTTCAACTCTTTCTGACTGAAGATGTATTTGAGACTCTTGTGGTCCGTAAAGATCTGACAATGAGTCCCGTACAAGTAATGTCTCCAGCTTTTCAAAGCAAAAACTACTGCTGCTAGCTCCAAGTCATGCGTTGGGTAATTCACTTCATAAGGTTTCAGCTGTCGTGACGCATAAGCAATCACTTTATCATTCTGCATCAATACGCATCAGAGTCCTTGGTTCGAAGCATCACTGTAAACTATAAATCCTCCAGTTCCCCATGGGAGTGCTAAAATCGGTGTCGTCGTCAATCTCTTCTTCAATTCATCGAAGCTATTCTAGCACAACTCGTTCCACTCGAACTTTTGAGTTTTCTGCAGTAGTCGAGTAAGTGGGCGGGTAATTTTGGAAAACCCTTCCACGAACCGACGATAATATCCAGCAAGTCTTAAGAAACTCCGGACTTCTTTCATGTTCTTTGGAGGCTTCCAATCCATAACTGCTTCGATCTTCTGAGGATCTACTCGGACTCCTTCAGCTGATACCACATGGCCGAGGAACATTACTTCCTTTAGCCAGAATTCACACTTAGAAAGTTTGGCGTACAATTGTTCATTTCTCAACAGGTCTAACACAATCCGTAAATGTTGTGCATGCTCTTCTGGGATCTTAGAATACACCAGAATGTCATCAATGAACACAACCACAAATTTATCCAAATATTCGATGAACACTCGGTTCATCAATTGCATGAATACAGCAGGTGCATTAGTGAGACCAAAGGGCATCATTACAAACTCATAGTGTCCGTAGCGAGTTCTGAACGCTGATTTCGGAACATCAGATTTCTTAATCCTCGGCTGATGATATCCTAATCTCAGATCGATTTTTGAAAACACTGTTGCTCCTTGTAACTGGTCAAACAAATCATCAATCCGTGGCAACGGATACATGTTCTTAATCGTCATCTTATTTAGATCTCGATAGTCAATACACAGTCGAGGCGATCCATCCTTCTTCCGGACAAAATGAACTGGAGCTCCCCAGGGCGAAACGCTTGGCTGGATATAGCCTTTGTCCAGTAACTCCTGCAGTTGCTTTTTTAGTTCGTACATCTCAGTAGGTGCCATACGATACGGCGCCTTAGAAATTGGTGTAACTCCGGGTTCCAGCTCGATGGTGAATTCTACATCCCGTCATGGAGGTAGTCTAGGTAACTCATCAGGGAATACATTCGGAAATTCGTTCACAATAGAAATGGATGAAAGTTCCACAATTCCGTCTTCTTTCTTCATTGCATAGCACCAGTATCCGGTACAACCCTGTTTTAACAATTTGACAGCTTTCATCGCCTTGATCATCTTTCCTGAGCTTCCTAGTTTCCACCCTTCAAATAGTATTTCGGAACCATCGTCAGCGATCAGCGAGATATTCCTCTTTCGGTAGTTTACAATAGCTCCATATCAATTAAGCCAATCGTCTCCGAGTATCAAGTCATCTCCTTGCATTTCTATCACAATCATATTTGAGAGCCACGCTCTGCCTCCAAATGATACAGGGAAATCTCTAGTTTCTAAGTTTCCAACAATCCTCTCTCCGCTCGGTAAACTCACAACATAAGGTTCACAATCATGAAAACCAGAAATATTCAAATGATTTACACAAGACAAGGATATAAATGAATGCGTAGCTCCTGTATCGAATAAAACGCTAACTGGCTGGGAAAGGATCTGAACAGTACCTGATGCAACAGCAGGATCTTGATCGTCTGTTCTCCTCATCTCGTACAGATGTGGGGGAACAGATCCGGCACTCGATGTACCCTTTCGGTCCTATTGTCCTCTGCCTCGTCCGCGGCCAAAATTCTGAGGCATCTAAACACTTTGCTGCGTCTGTTGGATACTGGCTTCCTTCTGAACTGGCTGTGGTGTACGGGCTCTAAAAGACTTTGCAGCCTCTTCACAGAACACCGCAGGATGTCCCTCTCGACCACAATCAAAACAAGTCACGGCAGGTAGGGGGCAATTCCGTCGATAGTGCCCTGTATGGGCACAGTTAAAGCATTTCCTAGTGACATCCGTCGTGGTTGATGCTGCTCCGAAGTTCTTTCCACTCTTAGATGGGTGCGGAGGTTTCTTGAAAGAATGAAAGGATGACTGGGCCTTGCGGGGCCACTACTCTTGTGCTCCGTGAAACTATCGGAGACTTTCTGCTTCTTGGACTCTGCCAACTTCTCCATTGCTACTTCCTTGATTTCATACGCCAATGCTTTATTCTGGTATTGACGGAGAGTGGTACATTCAAAATCGGACATGTACCTCTGGATTTCTGGTTTCAGTCTCATATCAAAATGGATCATCATTTCTACATCTGTTCTAACCAGATGTCGAACAAATTCCAGCTGTTGGTTAAACGTCTTAATTGCCTAAGATACTGGCACATCTGAAGGCTGAGCGGAGAAAAACTCCCGAACTTTGGCTTCCCTCATAGGACGAGGGCAGTACTGAGCTTCCATCATCAATTTAAATTTTGTCCAGTCCGCATCATGATCTGCAGGCCGGATGGCTTCCCACCACTCGGATGCTTCCCCTATCAGAAAGTACTGAGCAATAGAGGCTCTCCGGTCGTCTGGGCAATTAATCCCGGCAAAAATTTTCTCCAATTCCTTTAACCAATGATCCCAGGTGGGAGTCTCAAAAATACCGTCGAATTTAGGTGGTTGCATCTTCGCCACCTCTTGCAGCCATCGGTCACCTCGATTTCCCATGTCTGGGATACCCTGATGTCGATCTCCCTGTTGTAACCCTACTGCCACCTGCATTCGGTCCACGACCTGGGCGAACTGAGTCATCTGGTTCACCACCTGATCAAGGATTTCGGGCACAGCAGGTTCCGGTTCATTATTAATAGATCTATGTGGCTCGCCTGAGCTGTGGCTGGCCTGATTAGAAGGTGAAGCTTCTCTTTCGGCATTCCTTCGTCCGCGTCCACGACCGAGACCACGTCCACTTCCACCTCTCAGCATACTGTAAGCATAAATACTCAATATACCGGAAACAATATCGTTCTAATGTTCAAGTATAAAGAGATACAACATGTAAAGGACGAGATAGAGTTTAGGAACTTACAACCACCGCTCGCATGAAGAAGTATGCAGTACAGTGATGTTATTCACGGCTGGTTACCTCAAAAGACGTATACGACCCCTATTTTAACCCAATGGCCAAGATATCTATAATCTTAGCTCTGATACCATATTCTGTAACACCCCCGATATATTCAGGAATATTACAGCGCCGTAAATCTTTTACATAGAGATTTACAAGGCTGGAGAAATGAAAAGATAATAACAGATACCAACGTATGAAAGTAACTGAATACAACAGTTCTGACCGAGACTGAAAATACAAATGTCCAAAGGAAAAGTATTAATACATCACCAAATCCAAATCATCACAAACGACGACGCACTCGAGTACTTCTTAAAACGATATAAACAACAGACAAATAAACCCAGCCGGAACATCACTCTGCACTCTCGTCGTCATGCAACTCCAGTGGTTGTTTCCCCGCTCTCCTGGATCCTGAACATAAACAAAATGTTCACCCCGAAGGGGTTAGCATAACGATGCTAGTACAAGTACAACAACATATTATTCAACATCTCATGAAGAATAATAATAACATAAATGACAAAGAAACAAAGGGTCTTCTCCTGCGAGAAACTCAATAATAACATGCACACATGATAATCACAACATGATATCACAACATACACATGGTAATTCCGATGATCCGGCGTTCACTGCCTAGACCCCCCGATGATTTCGTCAAACCAACCCGACGTGGAAAAACCCGTCCGATGATCCAGCGCACGCTAGCATAGATCCCCCGATGATCCCATCGGACCAACACGAGGTGGATATACAATAACGACATACGTGTACAACAATATGTATAACATCAATACATAAAACAATTAAGGTACTTGCCTCAATTCGAAGACAAGAATAATACTTCCACGAAACACTCGAAGGTCGCCCCTTCGATCAATCACATAGCAAGCTTGAACCTTAAACAAAAAAAATAATATAGAGTTCATCTCACGTCGTACGGACATCTAACAATTCAAATTACGGTCGGAAGTTCATAAAACGTAATATGCCTGGCTTGATTAACGCACGCTACGTATCATATGTAGCGTACATTAAGGCTACTTGTTAGCGTACGCAATAATACAAAATCTAGCGTACGCTAACCATGCACTGTTAGTACCTCACTGATCAGTCGATTGACTCGTCTGATGATATAACGCACGTTACGTTCCAAGCGTAGCATACGTTAACTTATGCCCGATAGTGCACGTTAAATATAAAGCTTAGCGCACGCTAAACATGTATGACAGTTCTTCCCTGGGCAGTCGACTGTTCTAACTGTGATGAAACTTACGAAATCCTCAGTGTTTAATATACGTTATCTCCATGTATGTTACGTTCATCTTATTACAAATGATCTCACGGATTCAAACATCTTCGAGATACAAGGATACATATAATCATAACAACACCATATTCCATCTTGATTACAATTCTCATGTGAAGTTTGGTGTTCGTAAGGTCGATGCAATAGATTCCAATATCATCATTACATCCCGATTAAACCATAAAGATGAACTAACAATTCCAACTTATAAGAAAGGATGCAAAACTTCTACGATTCTTTCCTAAGTCCGTTTAACAAAAGTGATAACAACTTTACGTCTACGAATTATGGTAACGTCATCAATACGGATAATCAATCTCAGAATATTTCTCTCATCATTCGACGTGGTAAGATGCTAGTCATGATGTTTCCAACGATGATATCTTAAGTATAAACATTCCAACTTATAAACATGATGTTGTTTGGATAATTCATCAATGGAACTCAATATCTTGATAGCATAATCCTCATATCCTTAATAACACGAATCCAAGGTAGGAGATAGTATTAACATAACTTATGATGAAGAAAACACTGAAACAATAGTTAGACTTCAACCCCGGTTGCTTGTGTGTCACTTCAAAGTGAGTTTCTTCTTCAGTGATCAAGTGTAAGTACTCTCCAATCTTCAATGATCATGTACGGAGGGTCTGTATGTGTTTAAGAAGTAGGGAAGGCTCTCTGGACTTCCAAGGAATGAAGAACAAGTGAAGGAAACGTAAACCAAATGAAATGAGGGTGTTGTTTCTTATATAATGTTTCTGCACGATAGCTGATTAGCGCACGCTATCTTACTATCCTTAGCGCACGCTGATTAGCGTTGACTCCAAAATTGTCTAGGTTCACCCGCGGAATCTTATCCAGATTCATGTCCAGCTAGCGCATGTGCTAGCCGCCTAGCTCAATAATTGACTGCCTAACACACGCAATTCTTCATTCGTAGCGTACACTAGTTTTAGCCGATAACGTACGTTAAGCTACATTCTTAGCGTACGTTATCACGTGTTTGCATGAGAAAATTTACATGTTGTTATACTCATGTATAAGGATACAAATATAGGAAATATCATACTCCAATTATCGAGATAACAATTCCGAATAATACAGGATTCAACAACAGAAGAAATACACAATAATAAATCCGGATATTACATGTTAGTCATGGGTAGAAATATACAAGTGATTAACAACACTAAGAACATGTTAAAAAGAAATTTTGACATGAAAGACATGGGCTAGCCGATGTGATTCTTGGAATGAAAATTTTGAGAAAATCTGATGGAATCATCTTAACACAATCTCACTATGCCGAGAAAGTTCTCAAGAAGTTTAATGCTTTTGATAGCTTGCCGGCTAAGACCCCAATAGAGTTAAATGTTCACTTGAGCAAAAATCGAGGGAAGCCCGTTGCACAAGAAGAATATGCACGAGTCATTGGGTGTTGTTTCTTACAAATTGCACTCGACCCGACTTAGCTTGCGTTGTGAACAAATTGAGTCGTTACACGATCAATCCAAGCAAAGAGCATTGGAAAGCCCTTGTTAGAGTTTTGAGGTACTTAAACTATTCTCAAAACCTTGGGTTACACTATTCGAGATACCTTCCGGTACTTGAAGGATAATGTGATGCGAATTGGATACCTGATACGAAAAGTTCATTTTCTACAAGTGGTTATGTGTTTACCATTGGGGTGGAGCTGTCTCGTGGAAGTCCGTGAAACAAACATGTATAGCCCGATCCACCATGGAATCGGAATTCATAGCTTTGGTCAAAGCTGGTGAAGAAGCCGAGTGGCTCAGAAACTTTCTAGAATATTCCATGTTGGTCAAAGCCAGTGCCTGCAGTGATGATACACTGCGATAGCCAAGCTGCTATTGGTAGGGCAAGAAGTAACGTGTATAATGGAAAGTCTCGACATATTTGCCGACACCATAATACCGTTAGACATTTGATCAAAAGTGGGGTTATCTCTATTGAATATATAAGGTCATTGGATAATCTAGTGGATCCGCTAACCAAAGGGTTAAACCTTGATCAAATGAATAAATTGCTAGAGGGAATGGGTTTAAAATCCACAAATTGAGAATTATCATAGTGGTAACCCAACCAAGATGACTGGAGATCCCAAGAACTTGGTTTAATGGGAAAACTAAGCTATGAGAGTTCGTATGAAACACTCATCTAAGTTTATTCCCTATAGAGCAATTGAGTGTTGAAAGCTTGCATAGTGGTGAGGTTAAGTCTATGACTTTTAATGATTCCTAAAGACCTCGAGGAGGTAGAATATGGCAAGATACTAAATAAATAATCACCTATATAAGTGAGAAGTGAGGGCCGCATCATGGAATACACTTATGAATCTAAAGGTGTGTCCAAGGCCCGCAAAGGACACAAAACGTGAGAACGGATGAGGTTGAGGTGTTCAAGTGTTAGCACCATTGTCTCAGTGCACGCCGTGGGGGAATAGTTCAAAGCATCACGCCACTAATCTGCCGGTGTACCCGATGGTGTTAACTATGGAAGGTTCAAAGCCACAAACTACCTATCATTATACTTTAACGCCTCTTGAGGACTGAGCTTATGTCTGTGCATTGCATTTGGGCTATTTTCACTCATGTGGGGGTAGGGGTGTACAAATCAGGTTTTTTTCGAAGTCTGGAAACCAGTTTTTTGATCAAACCGGTTCGGGTCGGGTTGGTTTTTGGTCTGTAAAAACTCGACCCTATACTAACCGGTTTGGGTCGGGTTGAGAACGGTTCGGTTAGGAAAAACCGGTTATAACCGTTTTTTAAAAAAAAAAAACTTAAGAAAGTGATATATTCTTATTAAATAAACCCATTATACATTAAATATAAACTTTTATTAAAGAAACTCATTACAACATCA
This sequence comes from Orobanche coerulescens, assembly GCA_033398695.1. Classification (NCBI taxonomy): domain Eukaryota; kingdom Viridiplantae; phylum Streptophyta; class Magnoliopsida; order Lamiales; family Orobanchaceae; genus Orobanche; species Orobanche coerulescens. Next base: position 204,058 of record JAWKAU010000094.1, on the reverse strand, counting down.
ACTTTTATTCAAACATTTAGAATTTAAAACATAAACTTTTATTAAAGAAACTCATTACAACATCAACTTTTATTCAAACATTGAGAATTTAAAACATAAACTTTTATTATATAAACTCATTACAACATCAACTTTTATTCAAACATTTCGAATTTAAAATATAATCTTTTATTCATCGAGAGTGATATCTTCTTCGGAGGTAGCCTCGCGCGAAGCTTCATCGAGAGTAATTTCTTCATCGGAGAGTGAGATTGCAAAATTTTCTTCCACCTCGATATCGTGTATTTCTTGTTCAATGTATAAGAGAAAAAGCGGATTCCGAAGCTACCATAGAAGCTTGGACGGTTAGTAAATCTCGGGTTATGGCGGTTAGAACGGGAAATTTAGTTTCCCTTCCTTTCCACCAAGCCAAAACATCAAAATTTGCGAATTCATGGGGTCCCATAGTGGATAAAAAATTGGTTCCAATATATCTCCCATATTCGCTAGTCGATGATTGCTCACCCTCACCCCTAGCCCGTTTAGTGTTTTCTTCTCTTAAACTATTATATAAGTTAAGCATGGGATCCACGTTAGTAGAAGTAGAAAATGATGATGAAAACGAAGTTGAAGAATCATTTCTTAAACCATACTTTCTAAATAAACCCCGAATAAATCTTTGAATTTTTTGCTAAAAATGGCTTTTGCATCTCTTGTTACTAAACCAAACTCAAATAGGCTATTTATAGTTAATTTAGGATGGCAAAATGGTAAAAAAAAAAAAAAAAGGTAAAAAAACGGTCACATTTTTGAAAAAAAACGAAGGCTTAACGGTATAATGAAAAATTAAATATCATAGGATCGATCTACGTTCTGAGTAGATGATCGTGGTATATTTATTTTCTCTAAACTGATTCTCGGTGAGTGGGAAATAATGAATTAAAGTTAGTCACTTAATTATGGATTAATGAGGGATGACTATCCCACATTGATTAATGAACTATCATTGTTCAAGTATATAAGGACTTTTCATTATTCATGTAATAATTAATGGCACATGTGAATGGGCTTAAAGCCCACATGCGCGCACACGCGTACGCCGCCGCTGCCGCCCGCCTCGCCTCGCGAGCTGCGAGCCGCGTGACGTGGATCGTGGACCTTGGACCTTGACCTTGACCTTGATCTTGGACTTGGACTTAGATCTTGGCAATTGGTCTTTGGGTGGTCTTTGGATTGTTCTTTGGGCCTGGTCGTGGGCTTGGTCCTGGGCTAGGCTTTGGCTTGCTTAAAGAATTTTTGGACTAGCTCAACAATATAGTTGGACTCGTATGTGCATATAAGGATGTCCAGGTACATCCCTTGAGCGGTTAAGGAGTTGAATACAGTCCAGGTACATCCTGACTGTTCAAATTCAGCCGAAACACGGTTGTAACCTCCCAGGTGTAATGAGAAGGAGTAAATGGCAGTTTTGAATTCTGTAACTCCTGCCAGTTTGAATTTCGAAACTCCTGAGATTAATGCAGCATAAATGACTGTATTATGACAGCCATTAATGGTTGTGTTTAATCCCTGCAGAGTGAGATCGCCTATAAATAGGCATGCATCTCATTTGCATCAGACACACAAAAATCGAAAAGCTTTCTGCATACTATACTCTATATTTCATAAGTCAGCTTTGTCCTCACCTTATTCCAGTTCGTCGAAGCTCGTGGGTTTGTGGTGCTACTACCTCCGAGACGCATCCGTTTTATCTTTGGGGATGATACGTTAGAACCGAGAGCACTATCGGGGCGTATTTCATCCTGCGGACAGAGGACTTCTCGACTCGGCAATAGTTTACAGTTTTATTATTTTCCTGTAATTTTTTTTTCGAGTTGGAATTTAATTTTTCGCCCGGCAAGTTTCACAAAGTAATTTCTAACACTATACTCTCTCCATCTCTATTAAACCTTTTTGTTTTCATATTACAAAGTAAAGGGACATAATATGCATGCTTTCTTTTGCAGATGTTTCTTGTACAACCAAACTTACCCAAGGAGTTCCGCTGAATTCTTATTCTCGCTTATACCGACCACCGTTCTTTCTATTCCTCACCTTGATCCCTTTTGTCTTCTTTTTTCAGTCCAGGTCGCCGACTCACCCCCCATTTCAATCTGCCAGCTCTCAAAGCCTTCCTATAGTAGAACTTGTTTGTTCTATTTTCGCCAATAAATTTTGCCTTAAGCTCGCTCGATTTCAAAGGTACTGGCTAGAAAACCTGTAAATTAGTTTGCAATTTAATTCACCCGACTGAGTTCTGGAATTTTATAATTTGTTTTTATATCCTTTTTTGTTCACGTTGGGATGATTCTTTGTGCAGAACAATTCATTTGATCTTATCTGGGAACTCGCTAGAAATCTTTTTTTCATTTCTATAATTATGTGTAATCAGTATCAGAGTACTGGAATTTATAAACTACTTATGTATTCCTATTTTCTCGGTATTTGAATGGTTCTATGTGTGAAACAACTGATTTGATATTGTCTGGGCACATTTTATGTTTTAGCTTCTCTAACGTGAACTTGGGAAAACAACAACCTATATTGGTACTGCTAGTTAAACTTGTTTGTTCAATTATCAATGAGACTCATAAAATATGTTGTTTTAATTTGGTTTCTAACAGGAGCATGTCTATGTTTGCGGGTACCTCATCAGCTTCCATCTCAATAGAACAGTCTAGCCATCATGAATTAATTCAACCATCAGAACCAATCCCAAATCCAGATGGTAATCCTACCCCAACTCAAAGTTCACCACTATGTCCAGGTACTAATGATTTAGATGTAGTAGAATTGCAATTACTACCAATATGTGGACTTCCGGTAATCAAAAGAAAGAGTACATGACAATAACTACTCACTTTATTGATAATTCATGGAGATTACAAAATAGAATCGTAAGGTACTTATGACTTACTTCATCTCTACTGCACTTTTATGTTGATTCTCATTGATGTTCTCTTTTTTTAAAGTTGATTTTTTTAGTAAGTAAATTGAAATTAATATTTCAATTTATTTTTTATTTCAGGTTTGTGTATGTTCCTTGTCCACATACGGCTGAAGTAATAACTGATGTGTTGGTGGAATATTTGCTGGATTGGAATATTGACCATAAGTTGTCTACTCTCACATTAGATAACTGCGGCACTAATGATTCTATGTTGTCAATGATAATGAATAGGATCAGTCATGAATCATTAATATTGAGCGGGAAACTTTTACACATGCTTGTGCGGCTCACATTCTAAATCTAATTGTTAAGGATGGTTTCGATGCTATTGAGAATAGCATTGAGAGGATCCGAGATAGTGTGTATTATTGGATGATAAAAAGAGTGGAAAATTTTGATGAAATTGCACGTCAATTGCACATCAATGATAAGAAAAAACTTGCTCATGATGTTAAAACAAGATGGAACTCCACTTATTTAATGCTTAGCTCTGCACTCTTATATATGTTGTATCGAGATTTATACACCTCAACAGGCGATCGGCATAAACACCGGGCGACCGAAACCAGAGTCAAATAGACCAAGGCAGACTTGCTGATCGAAGGACCCAAAACAGGACCCAGCGCCGAGCGATCGACTGCCAAGGCGATCGTCTCTCGGCAACTAGCGATTGTCCCAAGTGCCCGATCATGGACGACCGCCTCATGCCACGCGAAGCCAACATCTGTCAAGTCTGCGAAGGCCAAAACTCGGGATAGAGAGCCACGTGTAGATCCGGAAAAGGTGCCGCAGGATAAGGCCCTTTGACCCCAGCCTGTCACCATCTTCTCACCTACCGACAGACCCGCCGAAAGGTACAAAGTGGGACCTCCCGAGACAGCGACTCAGGACGCATGCCGACTTCTCATTGGTTCGCACAGATGGCTACCAACAGCAGCCGCGGACTTTAAGGCAACCAGCCCATGTGCTAAAAGACAATCGCCCCCTTATTATAATACAAGAAGGGCGATCGCCCGTCAGGATTACGGCATCCCAACTCCTATAAATAGAAGGCATCCTGCACTTGGAAAAAGGTCTGCTTTTCTCGCTGCTTCACTATTGTCTTCTCACTCTTGGCTACGCTATAAACTTCGGACATCTTTCTATCTCACTCTCGGAACCTCTTAAACCAAAGACGGTCGGCAGAAACGAGATTAAGAACTCAGAGCAACTCTAGTTCTTCTAGCAATCATCAGCACTCAAAAACTAGATAACTAGGGTCTTTACACTCTTTGTAACTGTACTCTTACATTAATATTTGTACTCCAACGTATTCGTATTAATAATATCTCGCGAGAGCATTTAAGCCCGGGCCTAACAAACCCGGCAGATCTTGTGTTATTTACTTCCCCACGGACGTGCTCTCGCATTTTGTTTGTTACTCGTCCATTCCAGCAATATCATCTCCGGATAATATTTCGAGTAACAACAATTGGCGCTAGAAGGAGAGGGATCTTAACCTTCATTTTCATTTCGACCGTCTCGAAGAACACTCACTGTTCTCTGGGGAATATACTTGAAGAAACACTCATTGTTCTTCAAAGAAAAACCTTCAGAATAATGGTGTCTGCCACCACAGCGAAGAGAGCTGCTCTCAGAACCGCCGGACGTCTCATTCCGGCTCAATCCGAGCCCCAACCTACGGTGGAGGGCAGCCGCGGCGGCGCGAGACTCTCGATCCCGCCCCCGAGGGACGGCCCTAGCCTCTCGCTCGATCAGTTCCAAACAGCAGAACAGATCGAGGAGGCCATGGCCATCCTGCACGAACAACGGATAGCATGTGGTACGCCCGCGATTACCCCATCATCTATCCGCCACGCGGGCAAACGGAAGCTCAAGGGGTTACTTGTCGAGCAATTGTCAGGAAGCCCCGATTCACGAGCAGAAATACTCGCGAGGCGGGACAGTTCCGTTTTCAGCCGCCTTGGAAGCGACCCATCATGGCGACCGGGGCATTCTGTCCCCAGCCATGAGACGACGGAGCCCGAATCCGTCACTATGAGTTCGGCATACCCGAATCCCAAAAGGCAGGGCAGCCACTTGGCTCCCCCTCGCCGAAGAACCGAGATCGGCGATGAAGACCTCATCACCTACCGCGGAGCCAGAAGGTCAGTACACGATCGCCTCGGATCCCGCTCTAAGAGTCAAACCACGAGCGACCAAGCTACAGCGATGGACGCAATGCAACACCAGCTCGATGGCATGAAGGCGCTCCTAGAAACTGGGGCAGGTGCCAAGAGAAAGATTGCCGGGTCGAGTGAGCTGCTCGCGGTCCAGATCAAACTCACCCCCGTGCAGTCAAGGATCGCTCCTCCTCAAACACCTTTGTACGAGGGGAGATCGGACCCTGAGACTCACCTGAGCAAGTTTCGGATCTACATGACCGGATGCGGGGCATCAGACGCGACCAGGTGTCGAATATTCCCGTTAACACTGGGCGACCTGGCCTATAGGTGGTACATCTCATTGCCACCGCGCTCCATCTGTTCCTTTGAACAACTGGCGAGCGACTTTACATCGTACTTCGCCGCCAAGGTCGCTCGACCAGAAGGTCCCCATCGCATGATGAAAGTCAGACAGGGGGAAGAGGAGTCCGACGAATACTACATCAACCGGGTGGATGAGATAATCCTCAATGGCGAGACCATAAGCGACGAGATCGCCCTCTACTCAGTCCTATGGGGATTCAATGGTCTTTCGCCCATGTTCAGGCACCTTACGAAGGACATCCCCCCGACCTACGCAATCTTCTGCACCAAGGCCGCAGACTTTTTGGCCAGGCGGAGGTTGCTCGCCCTTCGCCAAGATGAGGGGGCAGAGACGGCGATCGCCAAGTCCAACAAGGCGGTCGCCAATCCACTCGGAGATTTCAGGACCTTCGAGGATGTGGAAGCCCATCTCTACCACAACCTCAATCTATCTGTGGCTCATATTTTCTACGCCATCCGCGGGCACGAGTGGCTAAGCAAGCCGAAGGCAGTAAGGGACCACGATCATCTAGACCGCAACAAATTCTGTGCTTATCACAAGAGTCCCGGCCACAACACCGATCAATGCCGCGACCTCCTCAAACAACTCTGGAGATTGTTCGAGGAGGGCAAGATGGACAGTCTAGTAACTTAGCCGGAGCCCCGGCGGAAAGGAATAAGTGCCACGATCGGCATCAGAACGACGATCACCAGTCTCCCAATCCAATCGCCAGAAGCAAACACGGCGAGCCAGAGGATTCATACGAGTCGATCATCCCGATCAACCCTGGCGGCCAGGTCTTTACGCTTCAATCAAGAGGTGGAAACTTCAGAGGTCTTTCCCCAGTTTCCACCATGTCAAACAAAAGGCCACTGCCCAAGCAACGTCTCCAAAAATGGAGGACTGGCTCGCCATCTAAAGTTCATCATCCAACATGATGGACCTAGGCACGAGATCGCCTCCCTCAGCACAACGTATACCATCAAGGATCGCCATCTAACATGACGATCCAAGGTAGAAGAGTGCAGCCATGGTCCTGGAAGTCGATGGAACCGACAACTTCGACCATGCAAGGTTTATTTGGGCTGCGATCGCTCGCCCTTCATTTAAATACGAGGCGGGCGTAGCCGAAGAACCCTCCAAATAAATCTGCGGACACGCTCGCCCGCCTTCAAAGGTTCATCATCTAACTTGGTGGACCCGGACAATGCGACGCGTCCCTACCCCCGTCACAATGTATACCGTCGAGGATTGCCATCTATCATGACGGTCCAAGGTAGAAAAGTGCTAACAAGCCGCGGACGTGGAGTCGATTAATCCGACGACGCCCCGTGCAAGGACTCCTCCAGACCAAGACCGCACGCCCTTTGTTTAAATACGAGGCGGGCACAGCCTAACAGAGTACCCTCACAATAAAGTGAGTCGCGAGACAAACCTACAGGTGGAATGTCCCTCGCGCACAAGACACGGTCATGGAGGTCGGTCCATCGAACTCCGAGACCGTGCACGGTTCCTCAAGGTCGAAACAATCGGCTTTCCACGAGGGATCTGCAAAATTGAAGGTCACAATAACAAGACCGAAGATAGCTTGCCAAACGATTGGGTCACCCGTCACTATCTTAAAACGATCGCCAGTGGAACCACCTCACCCCATGTCTTCGACATCGGAGCAATCTGGGGGGCAATTATTGTGCACAAATACCGGGCGACCAAACCAGAGTCAAATAGACCAAGGCAGACTTGCCGATCGAAGGAGGACCCAGCGCCGAGCGATCGACTGCCAAGGCGATCGTCTCCCGGCAACTAGCGATCGTCCCAAGTGCTCGATCATGGACGACCGCCTCATGCCATGCGAAGCCAACATCCGTCAAGTCTGCGAAGGCCAAAACTCGGGATAGAGACCTACGTGCAGATCCGGAAAAGGCGCCGCAGGATAAGGCCCTTTGACCCCAGCCTGTCACCATCTTCTCACCTACCGACAGACCCCCCGAAAGGTGCAAAGTGGGACCTCCCGAGACAGCGACTCAGGACGCATGCAGACTTCTCATTGGTTCGCATAGCTGGCTACCAACAGCAGCCGTAGACTTTAAGGAAACCAGCCCGTGTGCTAAAACACAATCGCACCCTTATTATAATACAAGAAGGGCGATCGCCCGTCAGGATTAAGGCATCCCAACTCCTATAAATAGAAGGCATCCTGCACTTGGAAAAAGGTCTGCTTTTCTCACTGCTTCACTGTTGGCTTCTCACTCTTGGCTACGCTATAAACTTCGGACATCTTTCTCTCTCACTCTCGGAACCTCTTAAACCAAAGACGGTCGGCAGAAACGAGATTAAGAACTCAGAGCAACTCTAGTTCTTCCGGCAATCATCAACACTCAAAAGCTAGATAACTAGGGTCTTTACACTCTTTGTAAATGTACTGTTACATTAATATTTGTACTCCAACGTATTCGTATTAATAATATCTCGCGAGAGCATTCAAGCCCGGGCCTAACAAATGCTCTCGCATTTTGTTTGTTACTCGTCCATTCCAGCAATATCATCTCTGGATAATATTTTGGATAACAACAATATAAGACCATTTTTCCTCGTCCGAAACAACGTGATTCACTATATAAGAGTTTGTCAACCGAGCATGATTGGTTGCTTGCTAGTGAAATTTGTGAAATGCTGGAAAAAAAATTATGTGTTGACTGAAATATTTTCTGCTACTAAATGTCCAACTGCAAACAAGATTTTTATCTATATTTGTGAGGTTAGGCTTAAGATAGATAAGTGGCTTGAGTCTGAGTACCTTGCAGTCAAGTTGATGGCTGCAAAAAAGACTGTGTTGTGTCAAGATTTATTCACCTCGACAGGCGATCGACTATAAGGCCGAGCGACCGAGTCCATATCCAATCAAACTATGGCGGACTCGCATAACCAAAGATACCAGACCACCTCCGGGCATCTAGCGATCGACTCCCAAGGCGATCGCCCTTTGGTACCTAGAGATCGACTCTGGTGCCCGGCTAAGGACGACCGTCCTACGCCCCGAACAGAAACCATCGTCTGTCAAAGTCCACGAAGACTGAGTCTCAAAGCAGCTCCCATGTGCAGATCCGCGACAGCCGCCGCGATTCCCGGATCGTTGACCACAGCCTGGCACCACCTTATCACCTACCGACAAGCCCGCCGAAAGGTACAAGGTGGGGCCACCCGTGATAGTGACTCGGATGCGTGTAGGCTTCTCATTGGACCGCGCATCCGGCTGCCAGCAACTCCTGCAGACTTTAAGGAGACAAGCCCATGTGCTAAAAGACTATCGCCCGCTTATTATAATACAGCAAAGGCGATCGCCCAGCATGTCCAAATGCTATATATAGAGAACCTACATCTACTGGATAGAGTTTCACGAATTCTTCATTCAGTTCACGCATTCTCCACTAAGTTCAGAGAATACACTCAAATACTTACATACTTTCAAGCTCTTGGCTTCCTTCCCCGAATCTATCTCAGGATTTCTCTCTCAGCACCTCTCAACCAGAAGACGGTCGGCAGAGGCAAGGAGTCTCCATAGTGCAGATTCGAAGAGATTCACAAGCCCAAGAGCTCAAACCTTCAACAGCTACACATCGTGAGAGACTGTTGATTTCTCACGGTTGTCACAGCTCATCAACGTTGTTACAAGAACTCACGGAGCATCACATCTGGTTCTTCCGGCAATCTACACGCTCACTAGCTAAGATAACTAGAATCATTACACTCATTGTAATAGTATTCTAACATTAATACTTGTATCCCCGAATATTCGTATTAATAACATCTCGCGAGAGCATTCAAGCCCGGGACTAACAACCCCGACAAATCTTGTGTTATTTACTTTCTCTATGGAAGTGTTCTTGCACTTTGTTTGCTATCCATCCATTCCAGCAATATCTATCTCCGGATAATATTTTGGGTAGCAACAATTGGCGCTAGAAGAAGGGGATCTAAACCTTCATTTTTATTCCTACCGTCCCGAAGAACACTCACTGTTCTCGGGTCATATACTTGAAGTGACACTCACTGCACTTCAAAAAAAACCTTCAGAATCATGGCATCCACCTCTGCACCGAAGAGAGCCACTCTCCAAACCGCCGAACACTGAGTCCCGGCTCACTCCGAGCCCCAGCCGACGGCGGAGGGAAGTCACAGGAATGCGAGACTCTCGATCCCGCATCTGAGGGGTGGTCCCAGCCTCTCACTCGATCAGATCCAAACTGCGGAGCAGATCGAGGAGGCTATGGCCATCCTAAAGGAGCGACGGAGAGCATGCGCAACTCCCGCTATTACTCCCTCGGCCATCCGCCGCGTGGGCAAATGGAAATTCAAGGGGCTACTGGGTGAGCGATCGTCAGAAAGCCCCAAGTCGCGATAAAAGGCCCTCGCTAGCTCGGACGGTTCCGTGTTCTATTGCCTGGGGAGCGATCCATCATGGCGACCGGGGCAATCTAGCCCCAACCACGAGACGACAGATTCCGAGTCCATCACCAGGAGTTCGGCCTACCCAACTCCCAGCCGAAGGCAGATCAGCCTCTTGGCCCCCATTCCGAACGCCAAGGGGTCAGTACTAGATCGCCTCGGCTCCCGCTCTGATCGCCTAGCCGCGAGCATCCAGGCCACGGCAATGGCCGCTATACAACGCCAGATCGACGAGATGAAAGCACTCTTGAACACGGGGGCAAGCACCGACAGAAAGATCATCGGACCGACCGAGCCGCTCGCGTCCCACATCGAGCTCGCCCCCGTGCAACCAAGGATCGCTCCTCCCAAAACACCTCTATACGAAGGGAGGTCGGACCCCGAAACCCACCTAAGTAAATTCCGGATCTACATGACCGGGTGCGGGGCATCAGATGCAACCAAGTGCCGAATCTTCCCGTTAACATTAGGCGATCTGGCCCATAGGTGGTACGTCTCGCTACCACCACGATCGATCATCTCCTTTGAGAAATTGGCGAATGACTTCACGTCATACTTTTCCGCCAAGGTCGCCAGACCAGAAGGCCCCCACCGCATGATGAAAATCAGGCAGGGGGAAGACGAATACGACGCTGACTACATCGACCGAGTGGACGAAATCGTCCTCACCGGCGAGCCCATCAGCGACGAGCTCGCTCTCTATTCAGTCCTGGGGGGATTCTACGGTCACTCACCCATATTTAGACACCTGACAAAGGACATCCCCCCAACTTACGCGATCTTCCGTGCCAAGGCTGCCGACTTTCTGGCCAGGCAGAAGCTGCTCACCCTCCGCCTAGGCGAGGAAACGCCACTTCCTGTCTGAAAGACGGCGATCGCCAAAACCATGAAGGTGGTCGCCAAGCCACCCGGAGATCGCAAGACTTTTGAGGACATGAAAGCCCATCTCCTCCATACGTTCAACCGAACTCCGGCCCGCATTTACTACACCGTCAAAGGGCGCGAACCGCTGAACAAGCCAAAGGCGATAAGGGACCACGGTCATCTGGACCACAATCAATATTGTGCCTACCATAAGAGTCCCGGCCACAGCACCAACCAATTCCGCGACCTCCTCAAATAACTCTGGAAATTGTTCGAGGAAGGCAAGTTGGACAGCTTATTGGTTTAGCCATAGCCCCTCTAGTCTCCCAACGTGGTCGCCCGAGTCGAGCGCGAGCAGGCTGGAAAGCTCATACGATCCGGCCCCTCGATCAACCTCGGCGACTGTATGCTTCAATCAAGAGAATGGAACTTCGGACGTCTCTCCCCGATTTCCCACCTCCTCAAACCGAAGGCTACTGCCTGGATGAACACTTCGAAACCGGAGGACTCGTTCGCCATCTACAGTTCATCATCTAACATGGTGGACTAAGGCACGAGATCGCCTCCCCCGCACAACGTACACCGTCGAAGGTCGGCATCTATATGACGATCCGAGGTGGAAGAGTGCAGCCATGGTCCTGGTCGTCGATGGAACCAACTGCTTCGGCCATGCAAGGTCCCTTTGGGCCATGATCGCCCGCCCTTCGTTTAAATACGCGGCCGGCGTAGTCTGAGGGCCCTCCAAAACTAATCAGTGGACATGCTCGCCCGCCCTCAAAGGTTCATCATCTAACATGGTGGGCCCGGACAATGCGACGCGTCCCTACCCCTATCTCAATGTACACCGTCGAGGGTCGCCATCTTCATGGCGGCCCGAGGTGGAAGCAGAGCTAACAATCCGTGGAAGTGGATTTGATTAATCCGACGACGCCCCGCGCAAGGAATCTTCCAGACCGAGACCGCACGCCCTTCGTTTAAATACGAGGCGAGGCGCAGCCTTCGGAGGACCCTACCAATTAAGTGAGTCACGAGAGCTTAGCCATCAGACGGAATGTCGCTCGTGCATAAGACATGATCATGGAGGTCGATCCATCGAACTCCGCGATCGTGCACGGCTCCTCAAGACTGAGATGGACGGCTCCTTTCGAGGATTCGACAAACTTGAAGACCGCACACTCAACGATTTATTTTCGTCCCCTTACTTTCACTAAGTGGACAAAAACAAGGGGGAAAAGAGTGCGGAGATATATGCTCGACGATCGTCCTTATTCAATTACATACGGCGATCGGCATTAGTCAGATGTTTGTGCAGCGATCGAATTTGTTGTAAAAGTTATCTACATGAGTTTAACAATTCACTTAGACCTACACTTGCAACAATCTCTCCTCACACATTTATACAAAGTCAAGCAAAAGACTCAAAAATAGCAATCATTCGAGTGATAAATCGAAGAACCAAACAGTAATTTCATTACTTGAAGTTCGGAAGTACATACATGGTCGCACGAAGGCCTAAGTACTACAAAAGGAAATCTACGAATTACAAGGCAATAAGCTAAGAAAACAATAAAAGAGAAGAGCATCAGGCCCCTGCCTAGCCTTCGCCCTCGGCCCCCGGATCTGTCCGCGACCCTTCGCCAGCCTGCGGAGCAGCCTCCCCGTCCTCTGGAGCGTCAGGGTGGATAAGGTTTCCCTGGGTCAGGTACCATCTCAGGTCCACGCCAATGTCCGCGAGATCCAAGATAGGTACGGAGAAGTCAGGGTGAAGCGGGTGCTCCAGCGTGTACGCTTTGAAATTTTCGGCTAGAGGGCCGACCTCCAATCCTCCTTTCTTAGCAACTCGGAGCGAGTCAGCGAACGCCATATAATAGGCGAACTCACTGACAAACTCCACTTTACGAAAGGGATCAGCCTCGGTCGCCTCTTGCTTTCCCTTCAGCTCCGCCATCGCCTGTTGCACGCCCTAGAGCTCGGCCTCCCTTGCAGCCATCTCCCCCCTCGACTCTGCCAGCTCACTAGTTAGCCGAGCGATAGTCACCTTCAGACGATCGGCCTCCGTCTCAGCGGCCTTCTGCGCCTGGACGGCATTTGTCATCCGGTCCCGAAAGCGATCGACCGTCACCCGGGATAGCTCAGCATCCTTTCTCGCCAACTCAAGTTCTTGGCTCGCCCGATTAGCTGCGGCCAGGGAATCCTTCTCCATTGCCACTATCTTGTCAGCGAACTCGGCGTTTTATTTCCGAGCTGCCTCGAGATCGGCCTGCAGGCGAATAGTGGAAGGACGCCCCTCAAACTTCTACACAGCCTGGGCAGCCATTGTCGCCGTCTGGAGAGAAAGAGCAAAAGCAGCCTGCATCGAGCTCCCAGATCGCTGACGAGCGATAGAATCCAAATCCGTAGTCCAGGCCTTCGGCAGAGCGGAGACGGCCCGATTGACGTATAACGGGATGTCATAGGTTTGGCGAGGAGATCGGCTCGCTAAGAAGTCCACCACCATCGGCGGGCAAGTTGGATCAGCTCTACGGACCCTGCATCAAAACAACAAAAATTAACATACCTCCTACGCGAATGACAAGTTTCAACTCAACAAGCAATGTCTACCCCTCAGCCCTCTCGGGGTCGCGACCGAAATACGGTTTCCCTCGAGGGGTCTCAGCATCGGCGATTGCCATCTCCCGTAAGAAAGTCGCGAAGGGAGTAGGCTCACTCTCCGGGGGAAGAACGGTGATCGGAGGCGCGGCGATCGGCACCTCGCTGGCAGGGGCAGAAACCGGAGTTTCTTCCGACCTCGGCCGCTTGCGGTTCGTTCGAAGCCCCTCCTCAGGAACTTCCTCCTCAACCACGATCGGCTCCACGCGAGGCTCCACCTCCGGAATGATAGGCAATGCAACAGGTGGAGCCCGAGATGACTTCTTGTGGCGGAGACGGCCCAAAACTCCAGGATTCGACATGGCGATCTCCGGTGGGGGCTCCAAAAAGCGAGGAAAGTGGACCTCTACAATAAAGACAGTCGAACGATAGTTAGACATTTTCCTCAAGCGAGACGATCGCCAAAGAAATTGAAGGTCGCAGAAACTCATACCTGATACCGAGAGATGTCTCGGGAAACGGAATAGCCGAGCCAACAACCAACGACTCTCCTTGTTGATCCAGCTAGCGTCGAGGTCGTTGTCCGACAAACTCCGTATCCGCTCCCAGACAACCAGGAAATCAAAAGGCAGCTCCTCGATCGCCGGAATATGGAAACCAGCAAAAACAAAATCAAATTAGATCAGTTCAGAATATATCCGAACAAAGGGGGAGTCTGAACCCTTACCGGGATTCCTCTCCCGAAAGCTAGTGGGGATCTCCAGCTCGCCTGTAGGATTGTCGCTCGCAGAAGCCCTCCACGCACCGGCGACCCAGAACCACTTCGCCAGGTCGCCCCGCACCTTGTTCGGGACTCCAAGGATTACCCGACCGGATCGGCCTTGAATATGATAGCCTCCGACCGACCCTTTCTGAGACGTCAGTTTGAACAGGTGGTTCATCTCCGACGGCGAAGGAAGGCGATACAGGCGGTGACTGCCGAACAAGGTTAAAGTACAAATTATCTGGAGCCAAGCATTCGGCGTCAACTGGAGAGGCGCCTGTTAGGCGTATTTTTATGCGCTTATTTATCATTATTTTATATCCATCTTGAGCCTAAATCAGCATAAATGAGCTTTTAATGCACTATTTTTATATGTTTTGCAGGAAATCGGAGTCCGGAAGCCGAAACGATGAAAAACGGGCGAAAACAGCAGTTTTTGGTCATGAGCCGCGGCACAAACCAAGTGAGCCGCAGCACACGCAGGTGACCAGCAAGCGCCGAACCCACTGTACTGTGAGCCGTGACACAGCCTAAGTGAGCCGCGGCCCAGGAGGAAAATATACGCCCAGGCATCCGGTGCTGGGCAGTTGGGGCCGCGGCACGGATTAAGTGAGCCGCGGCCCACATGGCGGTTTTGGCTAAGCCTTCCGCGTTTCTTCTCCGTTTTGGAGCCTGTTCTCGACCTAATCACACGGACGCGTTTTGAAGGCTGATAATAATTATAAATAAGCATTGAAGGGCTGAAAACAGGAATCATCATCAGATCGGGAGGAATATCGATAGATAGAGAGAAAAACACAAGGAGGAGATTTGTGGGGCGACGACAAGACCACGAATCCCTACAGTTTTTCTTAATTTTTTCGTATCGTAGTTTCTAGATCCGTTTGAGTAGGATTTTGATTGTAGTCGATTACATGACAGATTGATTTCTTTATTATTATTTCAATTTACTCGTTATTCGTATTGAGTTGGATTTTTCTCATTGTTCTTAATGCTTTTTAATTGTCTGGCCAACAGTTGAATTGTTTTGAATGTCTTTATGGATTCGGGAGATGAAATTTAGGCATAGTTCTTGTAAGACGAATCATAATTTTCGTGAGATAGGAATATACTCATGGGAATTGTGAAGCCTATTTATTTTGGGAATTCTTGAACTGTTTTAGCTATTAATTATCTAATTCGAATAGGGATATATCGAGTTAATAATTCGTAGTATTTTCTATCGACCTTGGGAAAGGCTTTAGAATAATTTAGGAATTCCTGGCTTACAATCAATTGAATAAAAATGAATTGAATTGAATAAAAATCACTCCTGATTGTTTGAGGTGAAAATCATAATCCTACACCCTTATTATTATTATTATTAGTTTTAGTATTACTATTATTAATTTTCTATTAGATTAGGAATAATTCCACAATTGTTCTTCAAATAAAATTACGAGTCGACCATATTTTGGTACTTAGTGAAATCAGTCCTCGAGGGAACGATATCTTATTTATCACTTTATTACTTGTTGACACCGTGCACTTGCGGCATAGTGTGAGGGATTTCCTCACAACAAGTTTTTGGCACCGTTGCCGGGGACTGATTTTTCGCTAATATCAATACCAAGCGACTCTAATTTTAATTTGAAGTTTATTTTTCTTTAGTTTTGATATTTTTATTATGTTTTCCTTTGATTATAGTGACCCTTGACATTTCATAAATTTCGATGTCCTTAATAATTTTCCAAATAGGGTCAGTCAGCCCCCTCCCCCGAAACAAAAGACCATGCTTGAACAATGTGTAGACGCTCTCAAAAATCCTGATAGTACCCCTCTTGAGCGAGAATGTGCACTTCGTGGTCTTGAGATTCACTATGGTTATTTTCCAGCTCATATATTTAGTAGTGAAGTTGAGGGGGAAGTTGAGATGAAAGACATGCTAAGTTTTAGGGTCGATCCCCTAGCACCTGATAATTATATAAAGTGTGATGAGCTTGTAGAAGAAGTTACCATTGATGATGTTTCCAAAGAAATTTCATTAAATTGTCATCAAACTTCGACTAATAAGGTGAACACTTTTGTGCCTAAAATTTTATTAACAGTGTCGCGCACAATTTTTCCTAAATCCATAATGGGAGATATTGACCCCATTACTTTTGATTTTATTGAGGCTGATTCTTTGAGTTCTAATAAGGTTGTTCATGATAAGTCTTTATTATCTACTCATTCGAACTCTGCTTATTTTTCATGCCTTATCATTATTATATTCTTCCATTATTTTTTGGTTGTCCGCATAATTATTCTTACTCATTATTTTTGGCAAAAAGGCATGAACCAAAGCCTCCCTTGTGGAATAAGAGGCTTATAGATTGTAAGAAGGGGGTATTTGGCAATCTCCCTAGAAAGAAGCCACGTTAAAAAAAATTTTGCCACGTCGTGCTCAAGACGTAAAATAGAGCGCTTGATGGGAGGCAACCTATCATTTTTACTTGCTTTCTAGTTAGTTGTTTTTATTTGATTTTTCGTTAATATTTTTCTTTTATTTGTTTTGTTATTTCGTTTGGATTCGTGTATTCTTGTTGGCCCGTACTTCTCTAATATTTTTATTTCTAACCCCAATGAGTTATTATTCTTCATATTCTAGTCTTTCTTGGCTTAATGTCTACAGTTATTTCATGAATAGAGACTAAGTTTGGGGGTCCCTGGTGATGTTGGATATTATTTGAAGTATGGATTGACAAACGATTCCACTCAGACATGTGCTGGCGTTCAAGAAGATATTTGGAATAAGTTTCACTTTTCCTTATCTCTTTTATTTTCACATGAGTTTTATTGTTGATGATGTTATGTGTAGTGGAATAAATTGAAGCATGTGATAATTTTCTTAATTTTTCTTATAAATTACGATTGCTTTATTGTCCTTGCATGCTGTTTATGGTTTTGTTCAAAAACGTGATTTTTTCGTGAATTTTTCGTGCTTCCGTGTGTAAAACTGATGTTATGATACTGATGTCTCTTGGAAGAAACGGTTGACTTTTGGTCGAGTTGCAGTCAGCGATTTCTGTTTCTGTTGAGTATTCAATTAGGTCCGAAATTTTATCGTTTTTGTAGAAATCTTAGCAGATAAGAAAGGAGACATACGTGTTTTCAAATCACTGCCTATACGTTTGGTTATACTTTTCGGTTAGCTAGTCGTCCAGTAACATGAGTCGTGTTGGCACTTAATTTGAGTTTAGAGTCAGACAGTTTTTCCCAAAAAGTCGAGATATTATGCATATTCTATGATGGGAAGTTTAGTAACCGGGGGTATTCACGTGACCCGTTGTTTACTCTCGCGTAAAACGACGACCCTGAATAGATTAATAATTTAGAAATATCGCATTACCGATGATGGGAAGCCTAGTAACCGGGGGTATTCACGTGACCCGTTGTTTACTCTCGCGTAAAACAGCAACCTTGACATGCGGGAATTGCTATTCGAGTTGTTTCTCCGCTGTGGAGGGAAACTTAGTAACTAGAAGCATCCATGTGCCCCATGAGTGTCTTTTACGTCAAACGGTTCCCCAATACATGAGAATGGAATTCCACCCTAGGATTATCCCGATGAAACATCCCGAGATCCGAACCTAGTGGTCAACTCGAATCAATTTATTGATCATGTATATAAGGGAATACTGTCCGAGGGTTATATTTGATGATGAAACTCTTGAAATTTTTGCCACTAGACTGTGGGACTGGGCGAATTGGCTTGTTTAATCTAATCCTTCATATTGACGGTCGGTTAAATTCATGCTTGTTAATCTTTGAGCTTGATTTTCTTCATGAACGATTGATTATGACTGAAATTAGTTACTTAGTGGAATCAGTGTCCTGGATGTGACTCGCTATTATGATACTTGTACTATTCTTTGAGATTTTCAGGGTAGTATTGATTAAGTTGAGCACTATGGACTTGCATGATTATTCACGATATATTTTGTTTAAAATTGATAATTTTTGCTTGAGGACAAGCAAAGGCTCAAGTTTGGGGGTATTTGTTAGGCGTATTTTTATGCGCTTATTTATCATTATTTTATATCCATCTTGAGCCTAAATCAGCATAAATGAGCTTTTAATGCACTATTTTTATATGTTTTGCAGGAAATCGGAGTCCGGAAGCCGAAACGATGAAAAACGGGCGAAAACAGCAGTTTTTGGTCATGAGCCGCGACACAAACCAAGTGAGCCGCGGCACACGCAGGTGACCAGCAAGCGCCGAACCCACTGTACCGTGAGCCTCGGCACAGCCTAAGTGAGCCGCGGCCCAGGAGGAAAATATGCGCCCAGGCATCCGGCGCTGGGCAGTTGGGGCCGCGGCACGGATTAAGTGAGCTGCGGCCCACATGGCGGTTTTGACTGAGCCTTCCGCGTTTCTTCTCCGTTTTGGAGCCTGTTCTCGACCTAATCACACAGACGCGTTTTGAAGGCTGATAATAGTTATAAATAAGCATTGAAGGGCTGAAAACAGGAATCATCATCAGATCGGGAGGAATATCGATAGATAGAGAGAAGAACACAAGGAGGAGATTTGTGGGGCGACGACAAGACCACGGATCCCTACGATTTTTCTTAATTTTTTCGTATCGTAGTTTCTAGATCCGTTTGAGTAGGATTTTGATTGTAGCCGATTACATGACGGTTTGATTTCTTTATTATTATTTCAATTTACTCGTTATTCGTATTGAGTTGGATTTTTCTCATTGTTCTTAATGCTTTTTAATTGTCTGGCCAACAGTTGAATTGTTTTGAATGTCTTTATGGATTCGGGAGATGAAATTTAGGCATAGTTCTTGTGAGACGAATCATAATTTTCGTGAGATAGGAATATACTCATGGGAATTGTGAAGCCTATTTATTTTGGGAATTCTTGAACTGTTTTAGCTATTAATTATCTAATTCGAATAGGTATATATCGAGTTAATAATTCGTAGTATTTTCTATCGACCTTGGGAAAGGCTTTAGAATAATTTAGGAATTCCTGGCTTACAATCAATTGAATAAAAGTGAATTGAATTGAATAAAAATCACTTTTGATTGTTTGAGGTGAAAATCATAATCATACACCCTTATTATTATTATTATTATTATTAGTTTTAGTATTACTATTATTAATTTTCTATTAGATTAGGAATAATTCCACAATTGTTCTTCAAATAAAATTACGAGTCGACCATATTTTCGTACTTAGTAAAATCAGTCCTCGAGGGAATGATATCTTACTTATCACTTTATTACTTGTTGACACCGTGCACTTGCGGCATAATGTGAGGAATTTCCTCACAACAGCGCCACGTTCCAAGCGCCCAGCAGATGGGAGACAGCAAAAGATAGAGGGAAACGCAGCCCGACCTCCATAATCGCCTCGTTCACGGCGACCATACCCATCGGGGGTTGGTCGGCTCGCTCGTTCTCCGCCGGCGCAAATAGATCCACATCTGAAGGAACGTGGTACCTCGTCCTCCAGACGGCCAGGTCTTTCCTGGTCGTCGAACACCTAATTTGGCCAAGAGACCACAGAGATCGCTGCGCAGCCCGAAACTGCGACCGTTTAGCAAGCTGGTAAGGGTAAGCGATCGAATACTCCCGAAAATCGAAGCTTGGAGACGGACCGGCCAACCTCTCCATAATCTCAGCGAAGGTCACATAGGCCTGGCCAAAGGCACTATGCCGCTCCCAATAGGCTATCACCGCCAGATCTCTCTCCGTCTGCGAGCGTCTGTACTCAACGGCCGCCTCCTTAGCCACGTCGGCTTCGTTGAACAGTGCCTCAACTTCCGCAGGGTCGATAGCGGCCCGAATAGCCTCAGCGGCCGTCTACAGATGGAAATCGGCGGAGGATCCTCCCCGGACATTAGAAATCCCAGCGGCGGAGGAAATGCCCTTTCCCGACGAAGAAGATGTTCCAGACATTCTCGAATTTAGAAAAGGAGAAAAGGAGTGTTCTTCTTACCCAAGATTGGATCGATCGACAATCGGCAGTAAGATCTCCAGGAAAATCTTCAGCAAAAATCCTTCTTTCTCCAGTAATAAACGCGTAAGAATGAACACTGCAACCTTGCGCCCTTTTTATAGGAGGTGGCAGGGGCCCGTATGCAATTAAGGAGGATCTCAGGGGCTGAAGTGCAACCGTCGCATTTATTGAACCCCTTGAAACCCGCGTACGCGTCTTTTCAAGGACGCGTCGGACGAGGAGTCATAAGTGACCGTCGGTCTCCTCCAACAGGAACCCGACACGTGCCCCAGAGACTTTTCCGCATCCGCTGCCATTTCCCGCTCTTTTCAGCGACCTATCAGGTCGTCCAAATTCAGAATCAATCAGCTCAAAGACGATCGCCAGTTCAGTAAAATGCAGAGTCACTCGTCATAACTCAGCGATCGCCAGCAGAACCACCTCACCCCACGTTTCCAACATAGGAGCGAGCTGGGGGGCAATTGTTGTGTCAAGATTTATTCACCTCGACAGGCGATCGACTATAAGGCCGAGCGACCGAGTCCACATCCAATCAAACTATGGCGGACTCGCATAACCAAAGATGCCAGACCACCTTCGGGCATCTAGCGATCGACTCCCAAGGCGATCGCCCTTTGGTACCTAGCGATCGACCCTGGTGCCCGGCTAAGGACGACCGTCCTACGCCCCGAACAGAAACCATCGTCCGTCAAAGTCCACAAAGACTGAGTCTCAAAGCATCTCCCATGTGCAGATCCGCGACAGCCGCCGCGATTCCCGGATCGTTGACCACAGCCTGGCACCACTTTATCACCTACTGACAAGCCCGCCGAAAGGTACAAGGTGGGGCCGCCCGTGACAGCGACTCGGACGCGTGCATGCTTCTCATTGGACTCCTGCAGACTTTAAGGAGACAAGCCCATGCGCTAAAAGACGATCGCCCTCTTATTATAATACAGCAAAGACGATCGCCCAGCATGTCCAAATGCTATATATAGAGAACCTACATCTACTGGAAAGAGGTTCACGAATTCTTCATTCAGTTCACGCATTCTCCACTAAGTTCAGAGAATACACTCAAATACTTACATACTTTCAAGCTCTTGGCTTCCTTCCCCGAATCTATCTCAGGATTTCTCTCTCAGCACCTCTCAACCAGAAGACGTTCGGCAGAGGCAAGGAGTCTCCACAGTGCAGATTCGAAGAGATTCACAAGCCCAAGAGCTCAAACCTTCAACAGCTACACATCGTGAGAGACTGTTGATTTCTCACGGTTGTTACAGCTCATCAACGTTGTTACAAGAACTCACAGAGCATCACATCTGGTTCTTCCGGCAATCTACACGCTCACTAGCTAAGATAACTAGAATCACTACACTCATTGTAATAGTATTCTAACATTAATACTTGTATCCCCGAATATTCGTATTAATAACATCTCGCGAGAGCATTCAAGCCCGGGACTAACAACCCCGGCAAATCTTGTGTTATTTACTTTCTCTACGGAAGTGTTCTCGCACTTTATTTGCTATCCATCCATTCCAGCAATATCTATCTCCGGATAATATTTTGGGTAGCAACGGACTGAAAAGTTCAAAAAATATTGGGATGACATTCATAAAATATTTTCAGATGCAGTTATTTTGGATCCTAGGTTCAAGTTTAAAATCATTGACTATTGTTTTGATCAAATTTATGGGGGAAATGCTGAAAATACAAAGGGAAATGTTCGAAAATTTATGTATGAATTTGAAAAAGAGTACAAGTCTTCCTCCCCCCAAACCCACAGTTGGAAGCAATCCAACTTCTCTTGCTTCAGAGGTTCTAGAATCTGGACCACGGAAAATCTTTTGGGTTATTGAATCTCTTGGAGTATATTTATCCGGGTCCACTAGTGCACAAGAGAAATCAGAATTTGATTCTTATTTGGAGGAGGCATTGCTACTAATGATGCAGATTTTGATATATTGGCTTGGTGGAAGACACAAGGGGTTAAGCATCCCACATTGCATTTAATTGCAAAGGATATTTATGCTATTTCTATTTCCACTGTGGCTTCACAGGCTGCTTTTAGCACTAGTGGCAGGATTGTAAACAAACATCGTAGTAGCTCATTCCGGAAACGTTGGAGGCATTGATGTGCTCTCAAGATTGGCTATGGGAATGATTAGATGGTTTGATTTCTGCTCCTATTTTTACTTGCTTTGTATAAATTGATTTTCATTTTAATAATTATAGTTCTGTACTTTTTTGGTTCAATCATCATCATCATTTGGAGTTTCTAATGGTCTAACAGCTTATTCAAGTGATGAAGATGATGAGGTAATTAAAATTTTAATTTTTTTACATTCTCTAGTTATATTTAAATATTGATAGATATTTAATGTGAAATATATTTTGTAGCTGAGACATTTGATGGAAGATTTGAAGTTGGAGGAGAAGTTTGGGAGGATGATTTAAAGCTCGAATCTTCATGTTATGATTAGTTTTTTTATCCTTTTTAGTTTGAGATGTGAAATTAAATCAGGTGATGATCACATAAAAGACTCGTTATGTTGCATCATTTGTCAGTGTTAGTTTGTGTAGTAGTATGGTATTTGGTTTAATTATGCTGGATTAATTTTTGGAATGACATGATATTTGTTCTCAAAACTTCTATTCATGTTTTAAGTGATGTTTGGACAATAATTTTTATTCAGATTTGTATTTAGGAAATCAAATTAGAGTATTTCAATGATTATCAACAAAATCTGAAAATTACACAGAGTGGGTGTCGGGTAAAATCGGGTAAGCGGGTATTTCTGACCCAAGCGGCAAGAAATTGGGTATCCGATTACCCGTAGGGTACCCTATTGCCCGTCGGGCATACCCGTACCTTACCTGAAACAAAAATTTCGGGTAATAGGATCCGGTATGGGCAGGGTATTTTAGAGGCGGGTAGGGTATGGTACTAGCATACTCGTACCCTATCCGACTAATTGACTTGTATACTACATTATGCATTGAGTTAAATGCAATTTTTTCACCTATGCAATCTGACATGATGCCATGACTGCTCCTTTGTAGAAGAAACTGTGCAACTGTTGTCTTTTCTCCCATATTTAGATCTGGCCTATTTCGAATTAGGGGTGGCAATCGGATAATACGGATACGAATATGGCTATATCCGTATCCGAATCCGGAACCAGGAATCCATATTCAAATCCGGGAATATCCGAGAAAACCTATTGACTTGTATACTACATTATGCATTGAGTTAAATGCAATTTTTTCACCTATGCAATCTGACATGATGCCATGACTGCTCCTTTGTAGAAGAAACTGTGCAACTGTTGTCTTTTCTCCCATATTTAGATCTGGCCTATTTCGAATTAGGGGTGGCAATCGGATAATACGGATACGAATATGGCTATATCCGTATCCGAATCCGGAACCAAGAATCCATATTCAAATCCGGGAATATCCGAGAAAACCTTATCCGTATCCGAATCCGGCGAATATTATCCGGATACGGATAATATCCGAATTCGAATCTGCAATTCCTGGTTTATTTTTCAAAAATAAATGGGTGCAAAGGGATTTGAACCCACAACTCCTCTCTTTGTAGATTTGTAAAGCCACACTCCAACCACTTGGGCTACTTGATTGTTGTGTTAAAGATAGAAATAATTATAGATAACTTAGTATAAACATATCACTTAATTAAAGATCTACTAAGATCTCCAATCAAATTACTTTTTTATTTTTTGAAAATTTGGGAATATCACTAAATTATAGTAGTGATCTACTAAGATCTAAAACCAAATTATATTTATAAAAATTTATATTATTATAAATATAAAATATGTTATATTTTGTAATTATATATTAAAAATATATTAAAATTATATATTATATATAATTTATCTCGGATACATATATTTTCGGATACGGATGCGTCTATATCCATATCCGTATCCGGAATTTTCGAATACGAATAATATTCGTATCCGCTTTTTTTCGGATACGGATAATATTTGCTTTTTTCGGATACGAATACAGATATTTCGGACGGATATCGGATTTTTCGGATTTTTTTGACAGCCCTATTTCGAATGGTCATTATTTTTTGTAGAATCCCAGGGTAGTGGTTGAGCTTCGTTTATGAGTGTATGGTGGCTATTATAACCACCGAAATTTGTGCTTAAATTTGAATATTTAGGTGGTTTAAAATTGAATTTATGAATTAGTTTATGAATTAACTAATTTATGAGTTAACTAATTATAGTTCGAATGTTATAATATGTAATTAATTAATGAATTAACTATCGTAGTTTGAATTTAATTGCATTAAATTCTTAATTATGTACGGTTAATAAAGTAATAACATAGCTATAATACTAAAGGATTAAATAACTACAATTAGAAACATCTCAATTAAAAAGGAGTGGACCACTTACTCGGTTAATCCACTCACCAGACTATTTATCAAATATTTCTTAAAATTCATGCCACACTTATTGATACAATAATTTAAAAAAAAAAAAAAATGAAGTTGGAGGGAGGTAGTGCGGCCGCCTGTCATCCCATTTGCTTCATCCATATGGATCAAGAACCATATCAAATCTTATGAAGGGCAACTCAATTAGTTTCTGGGTGCCAAATTGCTATAAGAATTATGTTCGAATCTCAAGATCGTAGTGTGAGCTTTATCACTCCAATGTGTGATAATTATCATTGATAAGACATTGTTCCTCCCACCTAGCGCCGAAATACCATGATTTAATTCCTCCACCAAACTATCGGGCCGAGGGGTGGGGGTCCTGGGAGCGAGGGATTTCGTCTCTTGCTACAAGAACCATATCAAATCTTGGCTGATAAACTGTAATCACAATGATAATTATCAACTTGAAATCACCCATGAAAGTGTCTTTACTATTTATATTATGAAGCCAAAATAGTGATATGGAGATGATGTGTGACTTGATTTTGAACCACGTTGGAATAGTTTAACTTGATTTTATCTCCTATCATATTGTAACAACACTTTAATCCATCATCCAATTATAATAAGGAGGTGTTGTAGTGTTCTGAAACATCCCGAAAACGAAGGAGGCGCGGCGGAAGAGAAAGTTATAATAGAGAATCAATTAGGATGGAAATGGAGTGGCAGGTGGTTGACAGTGCCTCCCTCCACTTTATTTTATTCTTTTTCAAAATTATACAAAACAAAAATACTTGTACAAAATCGACAATTATACAAAGGCATTAGCCTATCAATTTTGTTGGTTTTACAACTCATTTGAGCAGTAAAACTAAATGCATGTCTCGTTTGTCAAATAATTATTTGAGACAAAGTTAGAAGTTTAAAAAAAATTAGAGGTTTAACTTTTATATTATTATGTTTGGTAGAGAGTTTTTTAAATTAGATAATTGAGTTCAATTCATCAATTTTTTAAAATCTTCTTTTAGGAGCTTTTTCTCTAATTAGCTTATATTAAATAGATTTATTGGCAAAAATATATTTATCCCTATAATTTTATAAAATTACTATATTAGACTTAGTAACAAATCTCAAACTAAAACTTCAATTAATAAACTAATATAACACAAGATTATCAATATATTTAGACATTAAAAATAATATTAACAGACCAGGAACGTACATCAATAGTGGGCTACTGGGGCTGTAAACGAGCCGAATTGTAACAAACTTTTAATGGGTTCGGTCCGGTTCGAAATTATTCGAACCTTAGGTTCGCTTCGGCTCGAAAATTTCGAACCTCAGAATTTGAGGTTCGATTCGACTCGAAGGCTAATTTTTTTTATATAGTTCGATTAGATTCGGCTCGATTTTTCAAACCGTTCGAGTATAGTTCGATTCGGCTCGATTATCGTTCGAATATAGTTCGATTCGGCTCGATTTTTCGAGCTGTTGGAATAAAATTACAGTCTCAGAATTAACAAGCCCAGGATCCAAAGTAAAATTACATTCCCAAAATGAATTCATAATTCCAGAATTAACAAGTCCAGAATCCAAATAAAATTACATTCCCAAAATAAATGAATTAATAGGGAGGTTATGTCTTTCATTATTGGGCCAAAGCACCGAACCGAGCCGAACATTCAGTCCGAACGTCGAATCCTATTTTATAGGGTTCGGCTCTACATTTGATGTCCCGAATCGAGCCTCGAGCCGAGCTTTTTCAAGCCGAGTACTTTGAACCAAATCGAACCTTCAGGTTTGTTCACAGCCCGATGGGCTACTTTCCCACTTGAATTTTATATATTTGTACTCTTATAATAAATAATCTCCTATTTTATTATTAATACATATATAATTAAACATACGGGTAAAGTTTCATATTATTGAAAAAGTAAAGTAAAATTTAATTTATCCTAGTTCAATTTAGATTTTCTCAAATAGAATGAACTTTTTCTTATTTCACTAAAGCGTTCAATTTTAAAATTTAACTTCAAATGGAATATATACTTAGATTTGTGTAATAAATTTTAAGTTATTATTTCATGTTATGTAAATTAAAATATGACTTTACTAAAAAATGACAAAGATCATCAAAATAATGAATTGTTTCGACATATTAATTTGTTATTTAATATAATTAAACAACTATCAATGGGGTACTTGTTATTTATCAAATATTTTTATATAATTAAATCAGGTAAAATAGTCGATTAACAAAAAAATTAAGAGGAAATGACCCAAAACAGGGCCTTTGCTCAGTAGCACTCACGCACCCCTCAATTTTCCCCCTTACTGTATTTTCATCTTTTCACGTGCCTCTCTCTTGCCATCTCTCCTTTATACCCTTGCTATTTTGTATTATTTTTTCTGTTTTTTGCTTTCTTTCCTTTCATCTACGGTTACAAGAGAAGCGACGTGATTTCCTTTCATCAACAGTACAGGGATTCAAATATGCCTTTCAATATTCAGATTCAAACTTCACCTCTTTTCTTGCTCGGCAATTTCCTGGGCTTTTCTTTGGTGCAAAAGAAAGCTTCCCGAACATTCGACGACTCTGACATCGTTAAGGTTTGAACTTTTCATATTTTCATAATATAGCTTTGAATTCTACACAAGTTGTCTTTTAAAGGTCAAATTTAGCTTTTTCTGGATTTTAGAATAAAATAAAAGTTTTTTTGTGTAATTGGTGAATTTTGTAATTTTGCCATGTGTTTAACTATATTTTGCAACATCAATTTTTCAAAAGTGAAATGCATTTTTGGTCTATTTATACTTCTTATTGTGTGCAAAGTGTTTTTCATTATGTGAACTAAATACTTTGTGTTTGGGCAGGCGTGATTATTCAACTTTGATTCTGGGATGGAAATGGCAGAGTTACTGTTTTATATATCCGCTGAGTTCGACAATCAATTTAAGTACACTGCAAGATGAAGTGCGTTGTAGGTTCAAATTTCGACGAGATGATGTATTCCGGTTCACATATTGTACACCATGTTGTGCTTGTTGTTTATTTGAAAGCGAACAAGACCTTCATATGTTGATCTTGGGTGCTATGATATACAAGATGAAAGTTGTTGATATAACCGTGATCAAACAAAAAGAACAAGATGATACTAATGTTGTTGAAATTGAACTGGAGGAGGAAGGTCATCTAAGGAAAGCTTACTGGACAGAGCAACCGAAAACTTTATTATTGGATGAGTGGGCTCATATAATTTGATTTGTAGGTCAAAAGTTTAATCAAGGTATAGATGAGTTTAGGGAGAATTTGCAAAAGTATGTGGCATTCCATGGTTTTGATTATAAATTTCTTCGCAACGACGGGAAGAGCCTTCATGCTTACTGCAGCGACTTTGTTAGCTTGGATGGAGACCATTTTTGCAACTGGTTTGTTAAAGGTAGCGTTAACTTACCTAGTGGTGTATTTGTTATCCGAGATAAAGACCTAGTACATACTTGCCTCAATGTTGGTCGAAAACTTAGTCATCCGAAGTTGGATTCAGAAGTTATTATAAATTACATTAATAAAGATATTATGTATAATAGTGCCTTAGGCCCAAAAGATATCCAAATGAAGATCAAGGAATCATATGGATTTGACATATCGTACAAGGTGGCTTTGAAAGCAAATGAAAAGGTAAAGAACAAGATGTATGGGCACAAGGCTGATTCCTTCAACAAGCTGTCGTGGTATAAGGATGTTGTCATGGAATAAACAACGACTCAATATTTGAATTGGAAATTGACTCAGTCACTAATCGATTCCAAAGGGTTTTTGTTGCATATGGTGCATGCATAGAGGGATTTCAACATGCGTTACCTGTATTATATGTTGATGGGACATTTGGTCAGAGTGTCTACAAGGGTCATATTCTATCAGCTACTGGAAGAAACGGGAATGAAGGTATAGCTATTTCCGATTCAAACCTTATTTTCAACATTCATGGTACTGGTATGAATTACTTGAAATAGTAATGTTGATGGGATTGAATTACTTCAACTGGTAACTTTTCAGTAAATACTGCATAATATCAAACCACTAGCTACTAACGTGTTAAAGTCTTTTATGTTTACTTGGCAAAGTAATGGTATTTTACGTTGTTGTAATAGTATTATTTGAACTAGTAACCTTGTACTTTTGTAATTATAAATTCATCCAGTTCCTAATTGTGATTTTTACTACCTCATGTATGTTTCCTCTAGCTATGTGCGTGAATTACTTGAAATAGTAATGTTGAAAAGATCGAATTACTTCAACTAGTAACTTTTAAAAAATGTTACATAATATCAAACCACTAGCTACTAACATGTTAAAGTCTTTTATGTTTACTTGGCAAAGTAATGGTATTTTACGTTGTTGTAATAGTATTATTCGAACTAGTAATCTTGTACTTTTGTACTTATAACTTCATCTAGTTCTTAACTGTGATTTTTACTACCTCAGGTATGTTTCCTCTAGCTATGTGTGTTTGCTCATCTGAAACTGAAGATAATTGGTTATTCTTTTTTTTCCAACTTGAAGAAATTGATAGCTCGTCATGGGAGAACGATAACATTCATAAGTGACCGAGGACATGGCTTTCTTAGTGCATTTGATAGTGTATTCCCTGGTAACACTACTACAAAATATACATTTTACTACGGTTATTTCATACATTTTACATCGGTTATAGAACTGATGTAAAATGTACCGTCGTAAAATAGGTGTTCAATCTACAGCGGTTTAAAAACCGATGTAAAATGTCACATTTTTACATCGGTTGTATGTTAACCGATGTAAAAAGTGCAGATTTCGTACATTTTACATCGGTTCTGATAGCAACCGATGTAAAAAACGATGTAAAATATTACATTTTTACATCGATTTTATTATTAACCGATGTAAAATGTCGGTAAAACTACATTGGTTAAAATATAACCGATGTAAAATGTATACATTTTATTTTTTACATCGGTTTTAAATAGTCGATGTAAAATGTATATATTATATCGGTTTCAACAACCGATGTAATTTTTTTTTTATTATTATTATTTCACCTGTTTTTTTTTCGATTCCAGCCTGTATTTTCAAATTCCTGTTTTTAGCAAAACAACTGAAATCCTAAAGACGTCCAAACGGAAAGTAATCAGCTGTTAAAACAACACATTCCTAAAAGACGTCCTAAAAAGAAGTAACAATGAGTATAACATAAGACAAGGAACCCATTAACATGTTCAACCATACATTCAGAGTTTTTTATCAAATCACAACATTAATTAACAATCTTACTACCAAAACCTGTTCAACCAATAGGTTTGCTAATATCAACGTGGCCAGATTATTCATTTTTTTTTAACAGCAAAAAGCAAAGCTAGGCAACGAGCTTCGGCATGGCCATCGAACTCTTGGCTTGCTCATTAATTCCAGTCGAGCAGAATCTGGAAGTATGACCGGTCTGAACGAGAGAGAATGTGGACAGATTGGTGTGAAGAGCATACATGGAACATTCAGATGTACCTGCACATGGAGATGGGCCTACTTTAGCAGGATCAACTACAACTGACAGCTATATAAGCTCCAGTAAGGTTGCATCGTTAAATCACAGTCTACAAGAAAGCCCAGACAACAGGATTGGTTCGTGATATTAAGGGGCCGAACTCAAACAAACTTTCTATCAATCGAGCTCAAATCGAGTATCGAGCAGTTTTTTTTTTTCATCCTAACTTGAAAACTAAGACTAGTTAAAAAAAATACACCCTTGATATTTCTTTTTATTTTACAAAATTGCACACTTAGTAATGTGGGGGGGAGGTTGTAACACCCCCGATATATTCAGGAATATTACAGCGCCGTAAATCCTTTACATAAGGATTTACAAGGCTGAAGAATTTAAACAGGCAATAAAAGATACTAACGAATGGAAATAACGAAATTACGGTACAACAGTTCTGACCCAATACAGAAATAGTACAATTGTTCAACAGAACTCAATAATACATCACCAAATTCAAATCATCACAAATGACTTCGTACTCGAGTACTTATTAAAATAACCAATAAATAACAGACAGTAAACCCGGTCGGAACATCACTCGCACCCTCGTCATGCACCTCCAAAGTGGTTGTTTTCCCGCTCTCCTAGATCCCGAACATACACAAATGTTCACCCGAAGGGGTTAGCACAACGATGCTAGTACAAGTACAATAATCATACAATGTTGATATAATCAACAATTATATCATAACAAGTTTCTCCAACGAGAATATCCACAACACATATCATATCATAACAGCTTTCAACATACCGATGGTATTCCAACGATCCAAATAAGAAACACTATAGATTCCCATGATGATCCGTCGGACCAACACATGGTGGAATTACTGTCCAACGATCCAACAGACACACTATAGATTCCCATGATGATTCCCGTCGATCAACGCATGGTGGACATATATTCACAACATATTTACACGATACAATCACATCATAATTGTCATAATATAAACAATTCTAATTAGAGTACTTGCCTCGATGCCAAGACAAGAACAATACTTCCACAAAACGAACACTCGAAAGTGGTCCTCCTCAATCAATCACGCTACAAGATAAAAACTTAAGAAAAGAAATTATGTAGGTATAATCTAACGTCGAACGGATGTTTAACAATTAGATTTACGGCCAAAAGTTCATAAATGCACCGATCGAATGCTTAGCGCACGCTAAGTACTCGTAGCGTGCGTTAAGTCCGCTCGATAAGCGCACGCAAACAACAAAGCCTAGCGACGCTAACTATGTATGGTCGATTTCACCGGCCCAATCGACTTCGTCGATGGTCTAGCGACGTTACGTTACGTACCAAACGTAGTGCACGCTAACTAGTGCTCGAGAAGCGACGTTAAATCGCATAAAGCATAGCGTGCGCTATTCGCATGGCGCTTATCAGCCGAGCAAGAATCGTTCTTGCCATGATTGAAACAATGAAATCTTTCTTGATAATTCATGTTACTTCCATGAATACCAAGTTCATACCCTTATGAATGATTTTACGGATAAAGACAACTTCGGATTCAAGGATATGCATACCAATATAAAACCATATTCCATTCCGACTTCAAATCTTCATATGACAATTCGAAAAGCTAAACGGTTGATATCAACACCTTATATCCATCAATATTATCATGCTGAAGTTGATAAATGTTCTATCTATACTAGATAAATCCTTCCATGATCAAACCTTTAGATTTATCCAACAATAATGATTGTTAAAGTCAAGTCCAAGATTACTATGAAATCATCTAATAGATTCGGTTTACCAATGATAGAAGCTTCTCTTCACATATTCAGTGTAATAAGATTCGAATCATGATGATTATAATCAAGGTATTTAAGACTTATTCATCTCAATATTCCAAACATGATATACTTGGATAATTCATCTATGAAAATCCATATCTTGTTAACATGATCATCCAAATCGTTAGAATCCAACTCTAAGTCTGGAGATAGATTGAACATACCTTAAAATGACGTAAATAACTGAACCGTAAGGTAGAATCCCACTGGGTTGGTTGTATGCCACTCCAAGGTGCTATTCCACTTCCATGAACATTCCCAAGTGATAACCAATGTATAACACCAACAATATGTGTTCTAAGTGTATAGGAGTATTACTACAGCTCTCTGAACTCTCAAGGATGAAGAAAGGGCGAAAGAAATGAAAGCCAAAACGGTTGATGTCCCATTTATAATATTCTGCATTATTAACAAGTTAGCGCACGCTACTAAGCATCCCTTAGCGTGCGCTAATAATGGTTGACTACACAATTTGTCCAAAAGGCGTCTGGGAATCTTATCCGGACCCATGTCCCGGCTGGCGCATGTGTTAGCCGTCCCGCTCAATAATTGAGTTCTTAGCGCACGCAACTCCTATCTTCATAGCGTGCGCTAATAATGGCCCGATAGCGCGCGTTAAGATACATTCTTAGCGTGCGCTATCACGAGGTTGCTTGAGCAATTTTGCAAGTTTCTATACTTATGTACAATGATATCAATGCACGAAATATCATACTCCAATAATCAAAATCACCAATCCGAATAATATAGGGTTTGAATACAGATGAAATACACTGTAATAAATCCGGATATTACATACTCTCCTACTAAAAAGGAGTTTCGTCCCGAAACTCAAGACGAAAATAACTCGGGATATCTAGACTTCATATCGCCTTCCGCTTCCCGTGGCTTCTT
Organism: Orobanche coerulescens; assembly: GCA_033398695.1. Classification (NCBI taxonomy): domain Eukaryota; kingdom Viridiplantae; phylum Streptophyta; class Magnoliopsida; order Lamiales; family Orobanchaceae; genus Orobanche; species Orobanche coerulescens. The sequence goes on along the minus strand of JAWKAU010000094.1, from coordinate 171,247 downwards.
CCATTCCGTGACGTGACCACCGAACTTTGACCAAAACGATTGACTTGCTCCTCGGTTGCTTAACTCGACTCGAGTATCTTGACCGTCTTTCTTGAACGTCCCATCTCGCTCGACTTCGATCTCGTCGAAATTAATGATATGACGGGATCTCGGTATATACCAGAATCGGGATACGTGGAACACGTTATGAACATGGCACAATGACGGCGGCAATGCTAATGTATGCCAACTCCCCAACTCTCTCGAGGATCTCAAATGGTCCGATATATCTCGGACTCAGCTTTCCTTTCCTTCCGAAACGAAAGATTCCCCGAGTAGGAGAAACCTTCAAAAGTACATGGTCTCCAGTATTGAACTCCAATGGGCGACGACGTACGTCCGCATAGGATTTCTGGCGACTCTGGGTAGTCAACAGCCTTTCACGAATTAAGGCTATCTTCTCTCGAGTCTGCTCGATCAATTCTGGTTCTGTTCCGATCAAGTCCGATGAATCGTCCCAGCATAGGGGCGATCTGCATCTCCTTCCGTATAATGCCTCAAACGGTGCCATCTTAATGGAAGCATGCCAACTATTGTTGTAGGTAAATTCAATCAACGGTAGATGAACTTCCCAATCGTTTGACCAATCTAAGGCACAGGCCCTTAGCATGTCTTCCACCGTTTGTATAGTTCTCTCAGATTGTCCGTCAGTCTGCGGGTGATAAGCTGTACTGAAGTTCAATTCGGTCCCCAAGGCCTTATGAACTGCTTTTCAAAAGTGAGACACAAAACGACCGTCTCTATCAGAAACAATGGTCTTCGGCGTATCATGCAATCGAACTATCTCCGAAATAAATACTCGTGCCAACCTCTCTGGTCCCCACGTATCGTTAATGCCTAGAAAATGAGCCGATTTGGTTAAACGGTCAACTATCACCCAAATCATGTTCATTCATGTCCTGGTTTTCGGCATATTAGTGATAAAGTCCATCGATATGTCCTCCCACTTCCATTCAGGAATCGGGAGCGGCTTCAACATTCCAGCAGGCCGTTGATGCTCGATCTTAACCTGCTGACAAGTCAAGCATTTCGAAACATAGTCCGCTACGTCTTTCTTCATGTTGCCCCACTAGAAATTCTGCTTCAAATCCTTATACATCTTACTGGTGCCCGGGTGGATAGAATAGGGTGAACTATGAGCTTCCTTCATAATCGTCTGTTTCAGAACATCAACATCGGGAACGCAGAGTCGGTTCTGAAATCTCAAAACTCCATCATCATGAATTATGAATCCGGGGGCCTTTCCTTGGATCACTTCATCATGTAACCGAATCATCAGAGGATCATCTGCCTGTCTAGATTTGATTTCTTCGGTTAATGATGAAGTTATCTCCATCACGCATACCGCCCTCGACTCTTTATAACCATACTTCAATTCCTTCACGAATCATCCTCGCCAAGGCTAAGTTGGGAGGTCGGCGTCTCCAAAGATCTCGAATAGAGACAGGCTTGCGGCTAAGTGCATCGGCCACTACATTCGCTTTGCCTGGATGATATAAAATCTCCAAGTCATAGTCCTTAATCAGTTCTAACCATCTTCTTTGCCGCATGTTCAACTCTTTCTGACTGAATATGTACTTGAGACTCTTATGATTCGTAAAGATCTGACAGTGAGTCCCGAATAGATAGTGCCTCCAGATCTTCAAGGCAAAATAAAATGCTGCTAGCTCTAAATCATGTGTTGGGTAATTCACTTCATAAGGTTTCAGTTGTCGCGACGCATAAGCGATCACCTTATCATTCTGCATCAACACGCACCCAAGTCCTTGGTTCGAAGCATCACTGTAAACTATGAATCCTTCAGTTTCCTGCGGAAGTGATAGAATCGGTGCCGTCGTCAATCTCTTCTTCAATTCATCAAAGCTAATCTGACATAATTCATTCCACTCAAACTTTTGAGTTTTCTACAGGAGTCGAGTAAGTGGGCGGGAGATTTTAGAAAACCCTTCCACGAATCGACGATAGTATCCAGCAAGTCCTAAGAAGCTTCGGACTTCTTTCACGTTCTTAGGAGGCTTCCAATCCATAATTGCTTCGATCTTCTGAGGATCTACTCGGACTCCTTTAGCTGACACCACATGGCCGAGGAACATTACTTCCTTAAGCCAGAATTCACACTTAGAGAGTTTGGCGTACAATTGCTCGTTTCTCAAAAGTTCCAACACAATCCGCAAATGATGCGCATGTTCCTCCGGGCTCTTAGAATACACCAGAATGTTATCAATGAACACGACCACAAATTTATCCAAAAATTCAATGAACACACGGTTCATTAATTGCATAAATACAGCAGGTGCGTTAGTGAGACCGAACGGCATCACTACAAACTCATAATGTCCGTAGCGAGTTCTGAACGCTGATTTCGGAACGTCAGATTCCTTAATCCTTAGCTGATGATATCCTGATCTCAGATCAATTTTAGAAAATACCGTTGCCCCTTGCAGCTGGTCAAACAGATCATCAATCCGTGGTAACGGATATTTGTTCTTAATCGTCATCTTGTTCAGCTCTCGATAATCAATACACAGTCGGAGCGATCCATCCTTCTTTCGGACGAAAAGAACTGGCGCTCCCCAGGGTGAAACGCTTGGCTGAATATAGCCCTTATCCAGTAACTCCTCTAGCTGCTTCTTCAATTCGTACATCTCAGTAGGTGCCATACGATACGGCGCCTTGGAAATTGGTGTAGCTCCGGGTTCCAGCTCAATGGTAAATTCCACATGCCTTCGTGGAGGTAGTCCCGGTAACTCGTCAGGAAATACATCTGGAAATTCGTTCACAACAGGAATGGATGAAAGTTCAACAATTTCGTCTTCTTTCTTCATTGCGTAACACGATGCATCTGATACTGTTTCAACAATTTGTGACTTTCATCGCCTTGATCAATTTTCCCGAGCTTCGGTTTCCATCCTTCGAACAAGATTTCTGAGCCATCATCAGCGATCAGTGAAATATTCCTCCTTCGGTAGTCTACAATTGATCCATACCGATTAAGCCAATCGTCTCCGAGTATCAGGTCATCTCCTTGCATTTCTATCACGATCAGATTTGAGAGCCACTCTCTGCCCCCAAATGATATAGGGAAATTTCTAGTTTCTAAATTTCCGACAATCCTCTCTCCACTTGGTAAACCAACAACATAAGGTTCACAAGCATGAAAACCGGAAATATTCAAACGATTTACACAAGACAAAGATATGAAAGACTGTGTAGCTCCCAGATCGAACAAAACGCTAATCGGCCGGGAAAGGATTTGACAAGACTGATGCGACAAAGAAGATCCCGATCATCTGTCCTCCTCATCTCATACAAACGTGGGGAACAGATCCGCACTCGATGTCCCCTTTCGGTCCCATTGTCCTCTGCCGCCTGCGGCCAAAATTCTCGAGGCATTCGAACACTTTGCCGCGTCATTGGACACCGGCTTCCTTTGAATCGGGCCGTGATGAACGGGTTCCATTGTACTTAGTGGCGTCCTTACGTAACGCCGCACGGTGCCCTTCTGCCCGCACTCAAAACATGTAACCAGAGTGCGCAAACAATCACGCCAAAGGTGGCACAGGCGACCACGTTAAAGCACTTCCTAGCTGTATCCGTCGTGGCTGACACTGTTCCGTAATTCTTTCCGCTCTTAGATGGGTGCGGAGAAAAAGACTGGGCCTTGCGGGGCCCACTGCTCTTGTGCTCTGTAAAAGTACCAGAGACTTTCTGTTTATTCGACTCCATAAACTTCTCCATTGCCGCTTCTTTTATTTCGTACGCCAACGCCTTATCCTGGTATTGGCGGAGAGTGGTACATTCAAACCGGACATGTACCTCTGGATTTCTCGGTTTCATCCTCATTTCAAAATGAATCATCATCTCCGCATCTGCTCACCGGATGTCGAACAAATGCTAACTCTTGGTTAAACGTCTTAATCGCGGATACGGGTTCGTCGATGGTTGAGCGGAGAAAAATTCCAATTTTGGCTTCCCTCACAGGACGAGGGCAATCTTGAGCTTCCATCATCATTTTAAATTCCGTCCAATCGGCATCATGATCTGCAGGTCGGATAGCTTCCCACCACTCGGATGCTTCCTATCGAAAGTCTGGGAAATAGGAGCTCTCCTGTCGTCCGGGCAATTAATTCCAGCAAAAATTTTCTCCAGTTCCTTCAACCAATGGTCCCAAGTGGGAGTCTCGGAAAAGCCGTCAAATTTGGGTGGTTGCATCTTTGCCACTTCTTGTAACCATCGGTCACCTCGATTTCCCATTTCTGGAATCCTTTGTTGTCCATCTCCCTGCTGAATTCCTGCCGCCACTTGCATTCGGTCCACGACCTGAGCGAACTGAGTCATCTGGTTCACGACTTGACGAAGGACTTCTAGCACACCAGGTTCCGGTTCGTTATTGATGGATTGTTGCGGATCGCCTGAGCTATGACTAGCCTGATTAGAAGGCGACGCCTCCCTTTCAGCATTCCTTCGTCCGCGTCCACGACCGCGACCACGTCCACGTCCGCCTCTCAACATACTGTAAGCACAAGTACTTAATACACAGGAAACAGCATCGTTCTAACATTCAAGTATAAAGAGACACAACATGTAAAGAACGAGATAGAGTTTAGGAACTTACAACCACCGTTCGCATGAAGACGTAGGCAGTGCAGTGATGTCATTCACGGCCGGTTACCTCAAAAGACGTAAATGACCCCTATTTTAACCCAACGGCCAAGATATCCATAATCTTAGCTCTGATACCATATTCTGTAACACCCCCGATATATTCAGGAATATTACAGCGCCGTAAATCCTTTACATAAGGATTTACAAGGCTGAAGAATTTAAACAGGCAATAAAAGATACTAACGAATGGAAATAACGAAATTACGGTACAACAGTTCTGACCCAATACAGAAATAGTACAATTGTTCAACAGAACTCAATAATACATCACCAAATTCAAATCATCACAAATGACTTCGTACTCGAGTACTTATTAAAATAACCAATAAATAATGATAAAGAAACCCTATTGGAACATCACTCTGCACCCTCGTCGTCATGCACCTCCAGTGGTTGTTTTCCCGCTCTCCTAGATCCTCAACATACACAAATGTTCACCCCCGAAGGGGTTAGCACAACGATGCTAGTACAAGTAAAATAATCATACAACAGTGATATAATCAACAATTATATCATAACAAGTTTCTCCAACGAGAATATCCACAACACATATCATATCATAACAGTTTCAACATACTGATGGTATTCCAACGATCCAACAGACACAACTATAGATTCCCATGATGATCCCGTCGGACCAACACATGGTGGAACTACTGTCCAACGATCCAAACAAGACACTATAGATTTCCATGATGATTCCTCGGATCAACGCATGGTGGACATATAGTCACAACATATTTACACGATACAATCACATCATAATTGTCATAATATAAAAAATTATAATTAGAGTACTTGCCTGGCCTCAAGACAAGAACAATACTTCCACAAAACGAACACTCGAAAGTCGTCCTCCTCAATCAATCACGCAACAAGATCAAACCTTAACAAAAGAAATGATATAGGATTTATCTAACGTCAAATGCGGATGTTTAACAATTCGATTTACGGCCAAAAGTTAATAAAATGCACCGATCGAATCGCTTAGCGCACGCTAAGTACTCTGTGTAGCGTGCGTTAAGTCCGCTCGATAGCGCACGCAAACAACAAAGCCTAGCGTACGCTAACTATGTATGGTCGATTTCACCGACCACCAATCGACTTCGTCGATGGTCTAGCGACGTTACGTACCAAACGTAGTGCACGCTAACTAGTGCTCGAGAAGCGCACGTTAAATCGCATAGCATAGCGTGCGCTATCTCGCATGGCGCCATCACGAGCAAGAAACTGTTTCTTGCCATGATTGAAACAATGAAATCTTTCTTGATAATTCATGTTACTTCCATGAATACAAAGTTCATACCCTTATGAAAGATTTTACGGATAAAGACAACATCGGATACAAGGATATGCATACCAATATAAAACAATATTCCATTCCGACTTCAAATCTTCATATGACAATTCGAAAAGCTAAGCGGTTGATATCAACACCTTATATCCATCAATATTATCATCTCAAGTTGATAAACGTTCTATGTATACTAGATAAATCCTTCCATGATCAAACCTTTAGATTTATCCAACAATAATGATTGTTAAAGTCAAGTCCAAGATTACTATGAAATCATCTAATAGATTCGGTTTACCAATGATAGAAGCTTCTCTTCACATATTCGGTAATAAGATTCGAATCATGATGATTATAATCAAGGTATTTAAGACTTATTCATCTCAATATTCCAAACATGATATACTTGGATAATTCATCTATGAAAATCCATATCTTGTTAACATGATCATCCAAATCGTTAGAATCCAACTCTAAGTCCGGAGATAGATTGAACATACCTTAAAATGACGAAAATCACTGAACCGTAAGGTAGAATCCCACTCCGGTTGGTTGTATGCCACTCCAAGGTGCTATTCCACTTCCATGAACATTCCCAAGTGATAACCAATGTATAACACCAACAATATGTGTTCTAAGTGTATAGGAGTATTACTACACTCTGAACTCTCAAGGATGAAGAAAGGGCGAAAGAAATGAAAGCCAAAGGTTGATGTCCCATTTATAATATTCTCGCATTATTAACAAGTTAGCGCACGCTACTAAGCATCCCTTAGCGTGCGCTAATAATGGTTGACTTCACAATTTGTCCGGGTGCGTCAATGGAATCTTATCCGACCCATGTCACTGGGCGCATGTGTTAGCCGTCCCGCTCAATAATTGAGTTCTTAGCGCACGCAACTCCTATCTTCATAGCGTGCGCTAATAATGGCCCGATAGCGCGCGTTAAGATACATTCTTAGCGTGCGCTATCACGAGGTTGCTTGAGCAATTTTGCAAGTTTCTATACTTATGTACAATGATATCAATGCACGAAATATCATACTCCAATAATCAAAATCACCAATCCGAATAATACAGGGTTTGAATACAGATGAAATACACTGTAATAAATCCGGATATTACAGAGGTGATATTTGATAAGAAAATTCAACTCTGAAGGGGAATATTTATAGTTTTCTAAGAATATTTGAGGTTTATGTAATTAAGTCTAAAGTGTCAAACCTCTAGGGTACTGTTTGTAATTATCCTAAACTATTGGGGCAAAAACAAGGGATATGGATCAAAAAGTTACAAAAAAGCCCTTGAAGTTAACTCGAAATAAAACACACCATTCACAATTCATTTTACTTTATAAAATTGGACACTCATTAGTAATATTTTTTTTGGGGGGGGGGGGGTATTCATAATAATGGAAGATAACTGAGGTTTATGTAATTATGTCAAATCTCAAGGTACAAATTGTAATTCAGGCAAAGGGGGATATGGACAAGATTTCATTCTTTGGCATGAAATTTTGTAGCCATTACAAGAAAGTACACTTCAAGTTCTGCCTGAATACAAAACCCCTAATAATCTTTCCACATTACAAGTCTCTCTCCCTCTCTCTCTCTCTCTCTCTCTCTCTCTCTATATATATATATATATATATATATATATATATATATATAAAATCAAAGTTATTTAGGAAAAGCCCTTGAAACATCTGATTTAAGAAAAAAATACACCCTTGACCATTTATCTAATTTGACAAAATTGCACACCTAGTAATAGGGGGAGGACATATTTGATAAGAAATGCAAATCTTAAGGGGGTATGTATAATTTTCAAAGATAACTGATGTTTATGTAATTAAGTCGTCTCGATGGTACTATTTGCAATTACCCCTAAACTCTTTAGGAGGGTAACAAAAACCAAAGGGATATGCATCAAGCAAGATGTGATTCTTTGACATGAAAGTTTGTAGCCATTACAAATACACTCAACTTTTGCAATCTTTCATATTTATTTTATTAGCAACCCATTTATATTTATTTTTACAGATTGCACCTTGAATAGTAGAGCTGTTATGCGAATCCGAATAAAATTGGAAGGAAATAATAAAACACTGCACTGTTGGAAGTGAAAGTTGTTGGAACTCACCGACAGGTTCTCTGGCGACGTCAGGATCGAAAGCGTGAAGAACACCGCAGATGGAATGTCCTGTACAGATCATTCTTGAATCAATACAGTAACGATATATAACGATATATAATGACGATATATTTATCAGTACAGTAACCACAACCGGGAATAGAAACACACAAGAACACTGGCTAGCAGACGACATATAACGATATATTTAAAACGGACAACTGCAAGTACAGCCAACTGCATAATCTGTACGAGATTCATTAGTTTAATTGCAATTAAATAACTAAATTAAACACCACATACTACTGAAATTAGAAAACAGCAAAACAAAGTAAATGGCAGCATTGTTTCTTCCGCCAATGGCAGCAAAACAAACTAAATTAAACACCACACATACTACTAAATTAAACACCACACATTTTTAATCTTCATAGTTTTGGAGAATCTTTTCAGCATACATGGAAAAACATCATACAAAAATACCAGCAAAGAACAGGGAAAAAAACCAAACAAAATCAAAATGACGGGGAAAAAACAACCGTGAGGTTTTTGAATATTTTAAAAAAGTAGAGGTTTTTTAAAATACTTTTTGCGTAGGAAAAAAGTAAATGCAAGGCAAAATAATATCCAAGGGTGAGTTTTGTATTTTCGAGAGTTATCTGTTTTTCTTTTTGGGTAATTAGGTCGAAATACAGCATATCATTTTTTCCCAAACAAAATACACAAAAGCAATTTCATTCTTTCTTCATTTTAAAGAGAACACATACTTACAAAAAGATAGATATAGAACAACAATCCATTCAAATCAACTTAGTGGTGCCACCTATGCGGAGGATATTAAATTAAAAAAGTAAGCTATATACGTCCCGGAAAAATGATTCTTCAGTGGAAATAAAAATAAACACAAAGGTGTCGAAATGAGAATATCAACTTGCGTAAAAGAACAGAGAGTGATTCCACATATAGTAAAGAGAGGGATGACTCAACAAGTTTGAACAAATAGATCACAAGATTGTAAAGTCGTATCATCATATCATCTCCAACAACAAAAAAAAGTACATACTCATCTGTTATATTCCAAAAATGTCTGCCCATCGAGTACGGATCTCTTCAATGCTCGTTTGAGGAAGTGCACTAGTGTCATTAAATATCTAGAACATAGAATAAAAAAAATAATGAAGAATAGTAGAATAACCAAATAAGGATTATAAAAGTTGTGGCTATTTTAAAAAAAAAAATACCTCTTGCCAACTGTTCTTGACACTCGCTCGAATAATAGTTAACATCCAATACATAACGTAATATCCGCATTCCCAAGATCCGACTTGTTTATTACACTATAAAATTAAATTTAAAGTTGAATTTAAAAAAATTACAGCATCATGTAAAACTATTTAAATTGAATCTAAAATGACTTACTTTTGGATAAAGCCAAATAAGGTTATGCTTCGATTTGTTGTTGTGTATACCACCAAGCATTTTAAAAGGGCTCACGACACTAGTTTTGATGACAATTCTCATTAAAGTAATTTACAAATACAAACAAATTAAACTAAAAATACTAAAATTACATATTAAACTTACCTATGTACTATGGCTTTCATAGCGGCGTCGCCTAGCATGTAGTGAACAAAGCCACACACCAACGCTGTTAGGAATAATTATTAAGAGTTGCCAATGATTCCTACATTACAAGAAAATATTTTTACAAATGAAATATATAAACTTTTACTATAATTAAATTGATTATGTGGTGACCGTACTTACCCATGATGATAAGCTCCTAAGTAAATCTTTTTGTTTGATTCCCGCATATGTTTCAGAATATACTTGGAGACTTCATTTTCTTTGTTCCCCATATATTGTATAGATTGGGGCTCAAGAAATCCGTACACATCATCATTCCCCATATCCATACTTAACTTATGTAGCAACCTAATGTGTTCAAATAAATTTTACTTAAATAATATTGCTATCATAAATTGTAAAAGCAATGAATTACCTAATAAAACTTAAAAGTTTAGAACTTACAAGATTCAGAACTGTATAATCGATATGCTCAGCCACACATTGCCGTGTAATAACCCCAAAACGTCGTTGTGGGAAAGGTATAATGGAACATCATGCTCAACACCAAAGAGACTCGAATCCCACACCACCTGCATAGGGTTACCATAAATGGATGCAGTAACCTTAAGCAATTCAACAATCGGGTTATCTATAAGCGCTGGTCCCTCAACTTTATTAACCCGCTTCTTTTGTCGCTCAATATCCTAAATAATAAACATGTCAACAATCAATCTTTAATTAACACATTTATTATAATAACCTTTTACTGAAAAGAAATAGCACCTCGCTAGATATAGCCTTGACAAGACGTTTCGGCCATGCAATAAAACCACCTAGGGCCTCTCCCACTATGCTAACCTCTGAAGTGGGAATAGGGACCTGAGCATCAGCATCTCGAACATCCTCAACTGTCACCCTAACCAAATCGTCAGACAAGATCACACCATGTATGGTTGAACCACCCTCGAGAACTCTCCCTAGGGCCACTAGGCGGAGGGGTTGACCATCAATATATAAACCACACTGGCCATTGGCAGTGTGAGCCTCTCCTAAAGAGCGATCATTAGGAGCAGCACAACTCCCGTTCGTGCTAACATGTCCAAGAGGTGTAACTGGAGGTGGTTGTGAATTTGCTCCTACGGATGCCAACGCCGGACCGAATTGCTTCATCAAATTCTGTGTAACCTCCATCGTGATCTTCTGTGTGAGGCTTTGCAAAAACTCAGGATTGATTGACTGGGGTCTGGTCGACCCACATGAACGTGATCCAAAATATTCTCGAATTCCTATACCAGATCCAACACCACGAACACGACCTGGGTGCTCTTGTCACCCAATTGCATTACTAAGAATGTCATCACGTCCATGGGGAACAAATGAACCTTGTGAACACTCCTCCTCCAAATCATCCTACACCAACATTAAAACAACAGTAGCATATTTGAAAAAACGCTACAGACCTACGCAACGCAACTGAAAACACTGATCACTGCGAATATTAAACTAAGCATATTTGAAAACTTACAATCCTCTTTGCAATCTCACGTGCTGCATCAGTAATCATCTCGCCCGATTTTCTTATGCGGCCTCGCTTCCATCTCTGGTGTCGAGTAGGAGGAGAAGGAGGATCAACAACCGCATCAGAACCAGATTGTGATGCTTCTTCTTGTCGTTTCTTTAATTTCTCGGCCATGATCTTCTCATCCACCAGGTCATAACCACCACGAGACATAGTGTGAGGGCAATTGTTCAATTTTTGAATTTCTTGTGCCTTACTTCTCTTTATCTGTAATAATTATAAAGCACAAATTATATTATTTACAGCATGAACAACACTGAGTTATACTACTTCATGAACAACACGTTGGATATTATTTGCGGCATGAACAAGATTGTTAGGAGACATCATTGTAGTCAGACATGAGAATTAGCATAACATTTTTTCCCCACTTATATATAGTACATGTAATCAATTTTATAGTCAGACATGAGAAAAGGACTCCATTAGCATTACCCCTACCCCTACCCCTACCCCTACCCCCACCCACACACACAATTACAAGCTGTGTTACAGTTTTATCCATTTCTTGTTTCTCATCATTTTCAACTCTCTTAATATAAATGACACAGTGGGCATAAAACAAGGCCCTGAAAATTCAAGAATCATTTTACTGTGAGTCAAACTAGTCACTTACTGTGAATAATTGCAGGGATATGCAGTCAACCAAACAGCTTTATACCATGGCATTAATTTATAAAGAACAGTTTAAAGAAAAACACACACTCAGTAGCAATAAAAACATTTACTCCTTTTAAATTTGAAGAGTAGTGAAAAAGTAAATACAAGTACAGTGAATAATTTTTCTGAAGTTATACTAATATTGACTCGGATGAGATTTAATTACTTACCTCCCAGTTCGGGTCTAATCGACTTTTTTTAAATTCATCCCAGTCATCCGAGGAGATATTATACTTCAAACAAGGATCCATGTTCTTGTAACCTCCGAACACCCATGCCCTAGACAGGTATGATTTAAATTGTCTCCATTTTACGCCCACCGACTGTAGAATCTTTTCCTTTCTTTGTTTTTCGTTCGCGATATCGAAGTTGTTCTACATTTTATAAAAAATATAAACAGAGAATGATTGGACATGAAACAAATTATTTTCAATTGTAACTGAAATATTCGAGGAATAGAAATTACCAAAACATCCAGCCAAATCATCTCTTTATCATGATCGGGTACAAGTCTCCATGTAGGATGTAAAATGGAAATATGTTCTCGAGCAAGTTTCCCCAAATAACTTGACAACTTCACGTTATGAGTCTTTTTTGTTTTTCCTGTGACCGTATCGATGTCAAGCGGTAACTTATTCCCATTCATACGTGTTTTAGTCACATCCCTACATCGTGTGGGCTTCCTGATCATTTTTGATGAGGTCTGTGGAGGTGAAGTGGAACGAGACCTAGTGGAAGAATCAAACCTCGGTGGGGTAGCCATCATGTGCCTGTTCAGACAAAACATAAAATATGGAGCATAAAAGGAGACTTAAGGAGGAATATGATTAGTCTTTTTTTACAATTTAGCAACTTTATATAACTGGTGTAAAATGTTCATTTGTGTTATGTTAAATGCTTATATAGGAGCTGAACCATAGACATTAGTTCATAAAAAAGTTATACTACTAAACTATTCACCTTGTCAAGAAAGAAGTAAAAATAAATAGGAGAAAGGAGCCTTCCCAGTACAAATTCTATGAATTTCCCATTAATGCAATTTCTTTTTATCATACATATGTTGTTTGCTGGATAGAAGTCAGCGAAGAGTGGGAAAACGTATAAATATAATAATCCACTTAAGCTTACAAGTGTCGTATATGCAAAGAATCCAAGTTGAAGATAGAACAGTAAACATACATTTTAAGGTAAGCCATTTTTGTCAGATGCTACTTGACAGCATTGGGTAAGCCATATTTGTTAATTCACAATCATTATTAGAAATTTAAGTTAATATTTTTATTTTTTTTATCTTGAACTGAAACTTAACAATACTAATTTTTTTTTGTTGTGCAGCTTGGTTTTTTGTCGGATGATAATGAAAAAAACAGCAATAACATCCAATCTTTTTACTATGGGCTAATTGTAGACAAGACATATAGTTCAAAAAATAACAACCCTTACAATTCAACAAGATAAATTAAGGAAATGTACTTAAAATTATATATGAACGTTCTCCCATATGCCTTCGTCATGATCACTACGAGTGGCATGCATACCATCCGTTTCATTTTCATCAATGGGAGGTATGCGTGTTGAGAAAGAAAGAGTATCATAATTATCGAACATTGAATATTCATTCTCATGAGACACGTCTACGCTTCTGCCCTGAAGAACCACCGACCATCTTTCATTACATGGGTCATTTATGTAAAACACTTGTCTTGCTTGGTATGCCATGATGAAAGGCTCGTCTTTATAAGCAACCTTGTGAAGGTCTACCAATGTAAATCCCAATTCATCAACTTGTACACTAGTGTTATTATCAGCCTAATTACATTCGTTTTGCTACAAACATCTTCAAATGAACTTGATGAAAAAACTTCAAGGATTAGGGAAGTCGATGTATATTGCCAGTGTCCAGGATTGCTGGAAACTTGCATATTCATCTTCGGAGAGAGAATATTGATTTAACCTCGTTACTATAAGAAAGTGGGTGGTGAAAAAATTATTGATGTATTTCTGCTTGACCTTCCAGTTGAGAACTGGTGCCGTGCATTTTTTGTTGGGGACAGATATGGTATTATGGCGAATGGCATGGCAGAGTCATTTAACAATTGAGTTTCAGTTGAGCGCCATATGCCTGTATATTGTAGGTCTGACTAGAATCAAGATTATGGATATGATATCATCCAGGCAACGCGAAGCTACTACGTGGATAACATGGCTAACACCATCGAAGCAGGAAAAGTTAACACAAGGTATTAAGGCCGCATCAACTTATACTGTGCATTGTTTAGAACCGGGTGTATTTCTTGTGAAGTCCGAATTTGCGTATACTGTTAGACTTCATGAGCGAACATGCTCTTGTTTTAAATGGCAAATTAACTGCTTCCCCTGCTGCCATGTGCTAGCTGCTAGGGGTGTTCAAAAGTACCCGACCCGATTGACCGGCCCAATTACCCGACTACCCGGAAACTTTTACCGGGTAATTTTTTTAATTACCCGGATTTAGCAGACCGGATATCCGGCCTGCTAATTCTGTGAGTTACCGGGCCGGGTAATGGGCAGGCCAAATAAAATTACCGGGTACCCGCCGACCCGATAATTTTTTTTTATTTTTTTATTTTCTCACTACATATATTTTAGTTTAACCATTTTAAAAATTATGTATAGAATTAGTATGTATTTACTTACATTTTAATAATATTAACATTACAACACCTATGTAAAATTTGGTCCATATTAATCTTATGCTCTAATTTTTTTTTCCTTTTCATGAATCATATTTTTTTATAATTTAAATCTCATTAACTATTTTAAAATATGATATCAAAATTACAAAACTGAGTATGTATTAATATAATATAGTAGTCTAATTTCAAAGTGAATTGATTACATGTTTCATATAATATCTTAATATGTTAGAACCAATGATAATAAAATGAATGTTATAATTATTGTAAACAATTTTCTTACTTTTAATTTAATTTTTTGTAGAAATCAATCGAGCAAATAAATTAAAAAAGTAAAATTTTCTTAATATTTGATTTAATCATAACGCATGACTTCAAAATTAGAATCAACTCTTGCTAATTTAAAATTAAATATTTTTGTTGAACTAAAATTTGAAAAAAATATAGCAAAAAAATCATATATATTATATATAATTATTATAATAATATATATGATTAAAAAAAACTCGAGTACCCGGATGACCCGACTCGAAAAGTCGGGTACCCGGATTTTATGGGCCGGGCTATGAGCCGCCTAAATAGCTACCCGAAGTTCCGAGTACTCGAAAAAGCGGGTACCCGAAAAGTTGGATACCCGCTTATGAACACCCCTACTAGATGCCATAGGAAATCAACTAGGAGGATATGTATATGACTTTATTGATCCTTATTTCCATACTGATACATATAGGAAATCTTATAGTTTTTCTATATGTCCCATTAACAATCTAGATAAAGAAATAGCATTGAAAGAATCAAATACCATATTCCCACCAATTGTTAAGCGGCCTCCGGGGAGACGTAGAACAAAGCGCTTTAAATCTTCCGGCGAGTTCACGAAGAAGACCATTATTTATGGCAGATGCGAGGTCAGCGTCCATCACAACAAACTGACTTGCACAGAGGTTCTACTTTAGTCAGACGATTAAATTGAATTATGGTATTTTAATTAAGTATTTCTTGTACTTAAACAAAATGATTGGGTTCAGTTCATTTTCTTACTTGACAAGTTGGTACTTGACCAGTACGCTTGCGAATTGTTCTTTTTTGTACACCAATATGTATTAATTACCATTTAAGAAGGTGTGACCACTTTTGTACAACCAGTACTTACTTGTGGGGTGATTCTAATTTCAGCAGGTATCAGTTCAAGTTTCCTTTGGTGTTCTATTGTTATAACTAATAAATTATGCCAACTAGTAACACGTGTATTTAATTTACCTAGTTAATAGCTCAACTACTTACATTTAATTCAAATATGTGTGCTTGATGCACATGTAATATCCGTACTTTCTATTTTTGGTAATTTTTATTTTTGGTGTATGTTCATTTCGGACGACTCGCTTGTCACTGTTTTGGGATGCTGAATCTAGTTTGTTCTTTGAGTTTTGCCATTTGGATGAGTTTCGGTAATATTTTTACGTATTTTCATCTTGAACTATGTTTTATCACGTGTACGTTCGATTCTCGTAAAACTCGTCCGATTTCGTTATTTTTCTTTTCCCATGAGTTCGTATGGTTGAGTTACTCATGTTGTGAGTTTTGGATTGTTAATCCGACGTCGTATCGTGATTTTTCGGACATTTGAACCATTTTGTAATTTCCTAAAAGTTTAGGGAATTTTATCCTCCTTGTCATATTTTGGGTTCCCCGATAGTTGGGAGTGTATTATCTTTCAGTACTTAACTTCATTGTCGTGAATATGTCGTTTTTACACTTCTGGGTTTGATCTTGTGTTGCGTTCCATTTTCGTTTCGTCCTATGCAGAAAACAATGTTCAGCAGTACTGAACTGCTGCATGCATAACGCACGTTATGTATGCTATTTAGCGTGCGCTATCGTTACCTGCATAACGTACGTTATGCCTTAGTCGTAACGTACATTATGGACTTCAGCGGGGGTTCTGTCCAGTTCCTGCCTAGCCCTTACGTGCGTCAACGGGCGTTTGTTACTGTTGGTCCCAAGAATGATGAAGACTGTCCTCACTGTACCAACACAAGTCTTTTCTAGCGCGCTTTGTCCTCACTCACGCGCACCTGAGAAACTTCCCAGGGGATCACCCATCCCATAACTACTCCAGGCCAAGCACGCTTAACTTTGGAGTTTCTATGAGATGGCTACCAGAAAAGAAGATGCATCTTGTTGGTATGAGTAGTCCAAATCAATTCATTTAACCACTCTCTAGTGGCAGTGCAGAGCCCCGTACTAAGCGACAGGCGGACATGATGGGATGCACCACTAGGATGCCGCGGGTCGGGATGTTAAGCCCGGCCAGTTACGTTCTCCCGAGTCGAAGGTGAGGACGCTGGATACCAAAGTATTCCCAACAATCCCCCCCCCAGCGTACGCCAGAAGACTCGAACCCGCGCCTCGCTCCGATACCAATTGTTGGTCCCAATAATGATGAAGACTGTCCTCACTGTACCAACACAAGTCTTTTCTAGCGCGCTTTGTCCTCACTCACGCGCACCTGAGAAACTTCCCAGGGGGTCACCCATCCCATAACTACTCCAGGCCAAGCACGCTTAACTTTGGAGTTTCTATGAGATGGCTACCAGAAAAGAAGATGCATCTTGTTGGTATGAGTAGTCCAAATCAATTCATTTAACCACTCTAGTGGCAGTGCAGAGCCCCGTACTAAGCGACAGGCGGACATGAGGGGCTGCACCACTAGGATGCCGCGGGTCGGGATGTTAAGCCCGGCCAGTTACGTTCTCCCGAGTCGAAGGTGAGGACGCTGGATACCAAAGTATTCCCAACAGTTACGTACGTAAAACTCTTCATAGCGCACGTTAATAGTTTGGCGTAGCGTGCGCTATCGACCTCAGCCAATCGGGCAGATCGCTCTGCCAGGCTCTTACGTACGCTAACTCAAAGTAATTACGTACGTAAGACACCTTAGCGTACGCTAACTATCCATGTTAGCGTACGTAATGCTCCGTCAGGTATTTAAATCCTGAGTTGACCTCAGATACGTCATTTCCTTTCTTTTCCTTCCCTTGTCTGCGACGTGAACTCCTCGGGCGATTTGGAGCGATTTGTGCAGAATACTCCATAAAGTTTATTCATAGATCAATTCTTGGGCTTCAAGCAAGGTTTATCGTCATCATAATCATCCTCCTCCATCCGAATCGAGGTATATTTCTTTAGAACCCTAACTTTTGGGGATTTTGGGGTTTTGTTTTGGTTTTCACCCTTCTAGTCCGATTTGCCTCTTATGATTGATAGATTTCGATAACATAATCACCATCCCTTGTTTCTCTTATGGTTTTGCGGGTAAAACTTGATGTTTTCCCCATTGATAGTTTAGAATCGGTTTTGACCTTGTATTGTCCGACAAAACGTCCCAACGGGTAGAATTTGGGCGAATTCTTATGTTTCGGCGTTATTGAGATAGATTGTATATCGTGGTTGTGTAGGATCGGATTCGTGAAGATTGTTCGGACCGAAACCTTGTCGTTCACCTTTTCCTTTCGCATCATTTTATTCAAGGCGAGTACATGTATTACATTTCATTGTGTGTTTATGGCTTTGATGCGAATGATGTAAATTGTGCTGTTGAACGAATGTGATTGTTGCTCTTCCACCCGGGGATGGCATATGTGGCCTCTGGGGGCCGATACTAATGGGTACGGACACGGAAGTGGACTTGGGTGCGTGTGTTGATGTTCTTCCACCAGGGGACAGTTCGACGGGACCTCTGGGGGCCGATACTAATTAGTACGGACGCGGAAGTGGTTTCTCACCCGGGGATGGGCCGACAGGGCCTCTGGGGGTCGATACTAATGGTACAGCTGCGGGTTACCAAGCGTGGACAGTTATGATGTGGAAAACTTGATAATATACTTTTGGTGTAAATGTGATATTTCGGAATATTGATTTCAAATGTTTTTCTCAAATGGATTACTTGTGTCGAATCGTGTATGTATATAATGTAGTGTAATTGGGTATTTTCACTAGCTATTCGAATGCTAACCCCTTAAATGGGGGAAATGCATCTTATGCATTTCAGGTACTGGTCGAGCCGAGGAGCTGGCACGGAATATGCATGCAAAGGATGGACCCGCATGATGATGAGGCTCGAGTCGTGTTTTATGTTTTACTATTGCATTTATCTTGATGTTGGAGTTAGATTGAGTGTTTTATAAATTGGTTTAAGTCTTCTGCGTGGGCAATTGATTCATGTGGAGTTACACTCTTCGGTACTTGATTAAAATGTTTTGTCCAAGGCCACGGTCCTATATTACTATGATGATTATGTCTTTTGGGATTTCGTATTCGGATTGTGTGTTATGTGTTAGCCTGGTAGACCTCATGAAGGTTCTACGGCGTGTAATGTCCCATTTGTGATTTGGGGTGTTACATTTATAGTATCAGAGCCTTAGGTTATGAATACCTAGGCCGTCGGTTAATTTTGGGTCTGTCAGTCGTGTCGTTAGAGTCAGTTGTTGAGCCTAATATCATCGTGCTACCATCTCTTCGTGCAAACCGTGACTGTAAGTCTCCTCGAACTCTTATATTTCTGTAATTCATTTCCTTGTGTTGGATTGTGAATTGTGGTGCCGACTTTGCAAACTCTGATTTTTTTTGATCTTGTTCATTTCATATCTTTTCTTCAGTATGTTGAGAGGACGCGGTAGACCAGTTAGGGGACGCGGCCGAGGCCGTGGTCGGGGTGCTATTAATGAGTAAGTCTCACTTTCTCAATCCTCTGCAGATTCGGCCTCTCAGTCAGTGCCGAGCATTCTACCTGTGAGCTCTGACGGGCAGCAGGATATGTCGGTCAGTCAGGATATATCGTCGGGTAATAATGCCGATGTCGGGGCTACTGCCGTACTTCAGCAGTTGGTAGCCCAACTTGCCCATATCGCTCAGGGAGGACGCCAGAATCCACCCCCGACTCCTGAGGAAGAAGCTAGTAAGTGGCTTCAGACGGTGACTAAGATGTACCCTCCTCGTTTCTATGGATCTTCTGACTCCCTCGGTTGGGAGAATTGGCTCTTTCAGTTGAGCAGGACTTTTGATGCCGTAGCGTGTCCCGATGACAGGAGGGTACATATTGCTCAGTACCTCCTGGATAAGGAAGCTGTGGAATGGTGGGAGGCTGTGGCGCCCAGAGACCGCCGAGCCGCTTGGGAGGAATTCAAAGCTGCTATGAAAGCAGAATATTGTCCGCCGCCAGTCAAAGAATGCAGGATTGTGGAGTTCTTCACTGCCACACCTCAGGATCTACCGATTTCCCAGGCCATTATCTCCTACAATCAGCAGTTGGGATTCGTGAAGGATCAGGTGAGGACTGAGGCCGATAAAATCTGTTATTTCAATATGCGTATGAAACCACATATCAGGCAGAGTATGGCACCGCTCATGTGTGCCATCTTGAAAGAATACCAAGATCGCGCCTTAGCGATCGAGATGGCTATCCCGAAATCGGGGTTCCCAAACTAAGAAGCAGAAGACTACTGGCAGTTTCTCAGCCGGTAAGAGTGGTTAGTTTTCGAGGTCTCGGTCTTCTCCTACATCTGGGAAGAAGCCGTTTCATCAGGCCGGTGGATCTCAGGGTAACCGTTCGGTCCAGTCTGTTGCATCTGGCAGGAGAGTTTATTTTAATTGCAGCCAGTATGAGCACGTGATGAAGGATTGCCCAATTTCATTAGTTACTTGCTTTACTTGCAGATAGACCGGGCATCGGGTAGTTCATTGCGAGAGGGCCACCAGGGTCGCCAGAGCTCCGACTACCACCACCGTTCAGAAGTAGCACAGCACTCCAGTTACTCATGTTCCTCAGAGTTCGTGTAACACCCCCAATCCACTCAGGGATATTACACGCCGTAGACCCTCTCCTCGAGGATCTACCAGGCTGGTAACAACATTTAACATCTCGACAATGCCTTCAAGGCTAAAATGACTCAGTAGACCGATTTGGTCTTTCAACAAAAATATACAACTCAATTACAAACACATACCCACACAGGGGTCAAAATACTATAAACTCCCGTACAACGGGGAAAAGATACTGCAGCGGAAAAGAAAATACAACTAGACCAATACGACATCAACGGATCCTCGTGTGATTAGTATCGTTCATATTTCATCATCCTTCGTGCCGACCCTGTGTTATGCTCCAAAACCTGAATGCAAAAATAGACATCCACCCCCCGAATACTCGGGGGTTAGCAAAACTCCACTGTTTTACTAGTGCAAATACAAGTGCAAAAATACGATCCATACAATTCACATTCCACGAATAACAATAACCAGGAATCCTCAAAGATTCAAATACACGAAACGAATACTTCCCGAGGCAAGAGTTTGAGTAAAACTTTCCAAATCCGAAAGATCGCAAATAACGAGAATGATTTGCAAAATAGTTTAAAATACCCTCGGGAGTTTTAATGGAAAACAATTTAGGATTATCAAATCCTTCTCTTTCCAAAATCAACAGGGTCACAGCCCAAAGGTTTTGTTTTCGCAAATAGAAAACCGACAACAATTCACAGGGCCAGAGCCCAACATCACGTGTCCTCGATGGACATAAAAATCAACAAAACATAATCGCGCACGCGCATCGCCTAGGACCGGGAAGAAGCCACAAATCCCACTCGAGTCCTCGAAGGACCCTCCCGAGATGGATAGCTAAACAAATCACACACATGTTGTTGGTATATTATTGGATATTTGCGCCGTTTTGTGCGGAAGCGTAAATAAATTGCGGAAATAAATCACACAATGATTTATAGAGGTTCGGCTATTAACGAAGCATACGTCCTCTCTCGATGTATCTTTTTCCTTAGGCTTAAGATCAAAACCTCTACGCCTCTCTTCTATCGGTCGAGGGATTACCGTTACAAGCTCGTCTTCTATCGGTCCGAGTAAAACCATTTTTTCTTTTCTATTGGATAAGGAATCAACCACTCTAGCTTTCTATCGGTACTAGATAAACCTCACTAAGATAGCGATTGTGATTCTAACAATGCCGGATTCGTGATCCTAATAACACCGAATCAAATCGTATCTTTTCTTTTTCTCGCTCGTGTATAATGTTGAATGTATAAGCACTCAAACTAACAATATAAGCTCAATATTACAACAACAATGTAAGTATATGATTCTCAAATGAATATCTCGTTTGCTTGAAGTTGTTGTACTCAAACAATACCATAGGAATGGTATTTATAGGCATTTCCCATAAACTAGCCGTTGCTGGCTGTTTTGACTTGCTAGCGTGCGCTAGCCTTCCTCTGGTAGCGTGCGCTAATATCTTAGCGTGCATGTAGCGTGCGCTAGTTCCCGATTTGATCCGGTAACCGTTTCTTCTTTAGCGTACGTTATGCCTTCTGCCTTACGTACGTAACCTTCTTGTATTAGCGTGCGTTAATAACACATATTAGCGTGCGCTAATCCAATATATCCGTTGCATTGATTGTCAAAGTATCCGTTTGATATGCTGACTTTGACCTGCTTTTCCCAACGTTCTGATTGACTTGATTCAAACTTCTTAGCGTGCGCTAATCCTTCATTGTAGCGTGCGCTAATGCTGATTTCATTGCATACGTCATTCTGCGTTTGAATATCTTCCCAACGGTAATATGGCTCGACAGCGTGCGTTAATGATAGCGTGTAGCGTGCGCTATCTCATCAGATGACTTCACTTCAGCTAACTTCGAACTCGGCTGATATGCAGATTACTCCTCGTTAGCGTGCGCTAACATATATGCCTTAGCGTGCGCTAATGCAGTTCAGATTGCAACTTTTTGCATCTTCGTCTGCTTCGTCGATTTTCTTCGCCTCGATGTTGTTTTGTTGTTTAGCAACTTTAATCATCAAAACAGAAATTAAATAATGTGTGGAATAAATATTCCAACAATCTCCCCCTTTTTGATGATTACAAAACAACTCTTGAATTGGATAAAATCTGTAAAGATAATATAAGTATATTTCTACGAATCAAAGTTTTCGGCTTTGATCGTTTTGTTAGTTTCTCCAATCCTTATTCTTTTCGACATCTCCCTTATTTTTCGACTCCGTCGTTTTTCCATTTTTCAACTCCCCCTATTTGTATGCTTTTCTTTTCTTTTCGACTTCTTCGATTTTTCTCATTTTTATCTCAATTCATCTACTTCTCCCCCTTTTTGTATTCATCAAAAAGTATAAGAATATAGAGTATATCAAATGAAATATAAATATGCATGATACAAATGAATATGCATTAATAAGCAAAAATACTCCCCCTGAAAGTATTATCTCATTCTCCCCTTTTTAAAAAATTAAGTTTTGGGGATCCAACTGATAGTTGGTTTTGGTCCAAACGTGAACGATATTTGAAACGATTGTTCCGTTAGGAACCCAAATTTTCTTAATTTTTATCGTCCGGCGAGGGCTTTTGCAATTTGAAACGTGATGCCCGATTTTCAAACATTTTTCGCATCGGCGTATTTTGAAATCGACGGATTCATTTTTCGAACGTGGTTTGAATCCTAACCCCTCTTTATTTAGAGTATATTTTTGAACACATAACATTTGTTCAAATTTATCGTTATACGAGAATTTCTTTGTCAAAAGTTTTAGTTCATCTTGAACTTTTAAAAGATCATTCTTTAAAATATTCTTGTTTTCAATGCATTTCGAATGATCGATTTCAACAATTTCCCTTTTTCAAGTATTTTGGAATTTTCAATTTCCAAAGGTTTATATTTAGACTTGAGGGATTTAATTTCATTTAAAGCATTTTGATAGTCCGTATGTAATAACTCGAATGCCTCAAAGAGTTCGTCGTAGGAGTTACTTACTTGGCTTTCGACGTCGCTATCGTCGAATGAACTCCGGGCCATGAGCGCGAGATTATTTTGGTCAAGAAAATCTTCATCGGGATCTTCGTCGCTCCATGTTGCGATTAAAACCTCCTTTTGCTTTACTCGACAGTTCTTGGCAAATTGGCCTGGTTTACCACATAATCGACAGGTGTTGTCGGGTTTCTTCGATTCGCCCGCTTGGATGTCCTTCTTTCTCCGGTTTAATAAGTGTTGAAACTTATTAATATTTTTGGCATAATATGCCATTTCTTCGTCGCTTTCGTCCACCGGGGTTTCTTCTTTCTTCTTCGACATTTTAGCCTTGAAGGCTATCGACCTCTCCTTCGGTTTCGGTTTGGCATTCCGAGATTTTAGGACAATCTCTTAGTTGATAAGAGAACCAACGAGAGCACTAAAATCGAGAGCATTTAAATCTTTGGATTCCATTATTGCCGTAACCGTACCGTCCCATTCTCGAGGTAGTGATCGGAGAATTTTCTATACTTTCTCACTACTCGAAAGTGGTTTTCCGAAACATGCTAATCCATTAGTGATGACCGAGAATCGGTCGAGCATAATCGAGATGGATTCGTCGTCCTTCATTTGGAATAATTCATAATCATGAAGGAGCATGTTTATCTTCGTCTCTTTGACTTGAGACGTACCTTCGTGT
Organism: Orobanche coerulescens; assembly: GCA_033398695.1. Lineage (NCBI taxonomy): Eukaryota > Viridiplantae > Streptophyta > Magnoliopsida > Lamiales > Orobanchaceae > Orobanche > Orobanche coerulescens. The sequence continues at coordinate 147,129 of JAWKAU010000094.1, read as the reverse complement.
GTTACCTCAAGCATTTTCCAAATTTCTTTGGCACTATCACACGATGATATCAGGTTGTGTTCTTCCGGATTTAAGGCACAATAGAGGAGTTGAGTTGCCTTACAATTGAAATGGTCATTTTTCCAATCGGAGTCGTCATATTCTTCAAAAGTTTTAAGCGTACCGTTGGAATTCGTTGGAATTTTTGGACCAAGACAAATCACCTTCCAAAGTTCGATGTCGTAAGCTCGAATGAATATCGACATCTTCTTCTTCTAAGTCATGAAGTTCACGCCATCAAAAAATGGTGGTCGGTTGAGAGCAAGGCCTTCGACTGGAGCCATTTGAAATGCCATTTGATCTTATTCTCCTCGGATGTTAAGCCGTGTATTGGAGTACCGCTCCGATACCAATTGTTGGTATATTATCGGATATTTGCGCCGTTTTGTGCGGGCGTAAATAAATTGCGAAATAAACCACACAATGATTTATAGAGGTTCGGCTATTAACGAAGCCTACGTCCTCTCTTGATGTATCTTTTTCCTTAGGCTTAAGATCAAAACCTCTACGCCTCTCTTCTATCGGTCGAGGGATTACCGTTACAAGCTCGTCTTCTATCGGTCCGAGTAAAACCGTTTTTCCTTTTCTATTGGATAAGGAATCAACCACTCTAGCTTTCTATCGGTATTAGATAAACCTCACTAAGATAGCGATTGTGATTCTAACAATGCCGGATTCGTGATCCTAATAACACCGAATCAAATCGTATCTTTTTTTTTCTCGCTCGTGTATAATGTTGAATGTATAAGCACTCAAACTAACAATATAAGCTCAATATTACAACAACAATGTAAGTATATGATTCTCAGATGAATATCTCGTTTGCTTGAAGTTGTTGTACTCAAACAATACCATAGGAATGGTATTTATAGGCATTTCCCATAAACTAGCCGTTGCTGGCTGTTTTGACTTGCTAGCGTGCGCTAGCCTTCCTCTGGTAGCGTGCGCTAATATCTTAGCATGCATGTAGCGTGCGCTGATCGATTTGATCCGGTAACCGTTTCTTCTTTAGCGTACGTTATGCCTTCTGCCTTACGTACGTAACCTTCTTGTATTAGCGTGCGTTAATAACACATATTAGCGTGCGCTAATCCAATATATCCGTTGCATTGATTGTCAAAGTATCCGTTTGATATGCTGACTTTGACCTGCTTTTCCCAACGTTCTGATTGACTTGATTCAAACTTCTTAGCGTGCGCTAATCCTTCATTGTAGCGTGCGCTAATGCTGATTTCATTGCATACGTCATTCTGCGTTTGAATATCTTCCCAACGGTAATATGGCTCGACAGCGTGCGTTAATGATAGCGTGTAGCGTGCGCTATCTCATCAGATGACTTCACTTCAGCTAACTTCGAACTCGGCTGATATGCAGATTACTCCTCGTTAGCGTGCGCTAACATATATGCCTTAGCGTGCGCTAATGCAGTTCAGATTGCAACTTTTTGCGTCTTCGTCTGCTTCGTCGATTTGCTTCGCCTCGATGTTGTTTTGTTGTTTAGCAACTTTAATCATCAAAACAGAAATTAAATAATGTGTGGAATAAATATTCCAACAATCTCCCCCTTTTTGATGATTACAAAACAACTCTTGAATTAGATAAAATCTGTAAAGATAATATAAGTATATTTCTACGAATCAAAGTTTTCGGCTTTGATCGTTTTGTTAGTTTCTCCAATCCTTATTCTTTTCGACATCTCCCTTATTTTTCGACTCCGTCGTTTTTCCATTTTTCAACTCCCCCTATTTGTATGCTTTTCTTTTCTTTTCGACTTCTTCGATTTTTCTCATTTTTATCTCAATTCATCTACTTCTCCCCCTTTTTGTATTCATCAAAAAGTATAAGAATATAGAGTATATCAAATGAAATATAAATATGCATGATACAAATGAATATGCATTAATAAGCAAAAATACTCCCGAAAGTATTATCTCCTTCTCCCCTTTTTAAAAAATTAAGTTTTGGGGATCCAAGTGATAGTTGGTTTTTGGTCCAAACGTGAACGATATTTGAAACGATTGTTCCGTTAGGAACCCAAATTTTCTTAATTTTTATCGTCCGGCGAGGGCTTTTGCAATTTGAAACGTGATGCCCGATTTTCAAACATTTTTCGCATCGGCGTATTTTGAAATTGACGGATTCATTTTTCGAACGTGGTTTGAATCCTAACCCCTCTTTATTTAGAGTATATTTTTGAACACATAACATTTGTTCAAATTTATCGTTGCCGCACGAGAATTTCTTTGTCAAAAGTTTTAGTTCATCTTGAACTTTTAAAAGATCATTCTTTAAAATATTCTTGTTTTCAATGCATTTGAATGATCGATTTCAACTATTTCCCTTTTTCAAGTATTTTGGAATTTTCAATTTCCAAAGGTTTATATTTAGACTTGAGGGATTTAATTTCATTTAAAGCATTTTGATAGTCCGTATGTAATAACTCGAATGCCTCAAAGAGTTCGTCGTAGGAGTTACTTACTTGGCTTTCGACGTCGCTATCGTCGAATGAACTCCAGGTCATGAGCGCGAGATTATTTTGGTCAAGAAAATCTTCATCGGGATCTTCGTCGCTCCATGTTGCGATTAAAACCTCCTTTTGCTTTACTCGATAGTTCTTGGCAAATTGGCACGGTTTACCACATAATCGACAGTGTGTTGTCGGGTTTCTTCGATTCCCCCGCTTGGATGTCCTTCTTTCTCCGGTTTAATAAGTGTTGAAACTTATTAATATTTTTGGCATAATATGCCATTTCTTCGTCGCTTTCGTCCACCGGGGTTTCTTCTTTCTTCTTCGACATTTTAGCCTTGAAGGCTATCGACCTCTCCTTCGGTTTCGGTTTGGCATTCCGAGATTTTAGGACAATCTCTTAGTTGATAAGAGAACCAACGAGAGCACTAAAATCGAGAGCATTTAAATCTTTGGATTCCATTATTGCCGTAACCGTACCGTCCCATTCTCGAGGTAGTGATCGGAGAATTTTCTATACTTTCTCACTACTCGAAAGTGGTTTTCCGAAACATGCTAATCCATTAGTGATGACCGAGAATCGGTCGAGCATAATCGAGATGGATTCGTCGTCCTTCATTTGGAATAATTCATAATCATGAAGGAGCATGTTTATCTTCGTCTCTTTGACTTGAGACGTACCTTCGTGTGTTACCTCAAGCATTTTCCAAATTTCTTTGGCACTATCACACGATGATATCAGGTTGTGTTCTTCCGGATTTAAGGCACAATAGAGGAGTTGAGTTGCCTTACAATTGAAATGGTCATTTTTCCAATCGGAGTCGTCATATTCTTCAAAAGTTTTAAGCGTACCGTTGGAATTCGTTGGAATTTTTGGACCAAGACAAATCACCTTCCAAAGTTCGATGTCGTAAGCTCGAATGAATATCGACATCTTCTTCTTCTAAGTCATGAAGTTCACGCCATCAAAAAATGGTGGTCGGTTGAGAGCAAGGCCTTCGACTGGAGCCATTTGAAATGCCATTTGATCTTATTCTCCTCGGATGTTAAGCCGTGTATTGGAGTACCGCTCCGATACCAATTGTTGGTATATTATCGGATATTTGCGCCGTTTTGTGCGGAAGCGTAAATAAATTGCGGAAATAAACCACACAATGATTTATAGAGGTTCGGCTATTAACGAAGCCTACGTCCTCTCTTGATGTATCTTTTTCCTTAGGCTTAAGATCAAAACCTCTACGCCTCTCTTCTATCGGTCGAGGGATTACCGTTACAAGCTCGTCTTCTATCGGTCCGAGTAAAACCGTTTTTCCTTTTCTATTGGATAAGGAATCAACCACTCTAGCTTTCTATCGGTATTAGATAAACCTCACTAAGATAGCGATTGTGATTCTAACAATGCCGGATTCGTGATCCTAATAACACCGAATCAAATCGTATCTTTTTTTTTCTCGCTCGTGTATAATGTTGAATGTATAAGCACTCAAACTAACAATATAAGCTCAATATTACAACAACAATGTAAGTATATGATTCTCAGATGAATATCTCGTTTGCTTGAAGTTGTTGTACTCAAACAATACCATAGGAATGGTATTTATAGGCATTTCCCATAAACTAGCCGTTGCTGGCTGTTTTGACTTGCTAGCGTGCGCTAGCCTTCCTCTGGTAGCGTGCGCTAATATCTTAGCATGCATGTAGCGTGCGCTAGACTGTTCCCAGTTTCAGTCCAGTAGCTTCGTTTCTTCTTTAGCGTACGTTATGCCTTCTGCCTTACGTACGTAACCTTCTTGTATTAGCGTGCGTTAATAACACATATTAGCGTGCGCTAATCCAATATATCCGTTGCATTGATTGTCAAAGTATCCGTTTGATATGCTGACTTTGACCTGCTTTTCCCAACGTTCTGATTGACTTGATTCAAACTTCTTAGCGTGCGCTAATCCTTCATTGTAGCGTGCGCTAATGCTGATTTCATTGCATACGTCATTCTGCGTTTGAATATCTTCCCAACGGTAATATGGCTCGACAGCGTGCGTTAATGATAGCGTGTAGCGTGCGCTATCTCATCAGATGACTTCACTTCAGCTAACTTCGAACTCGGCTGATATGCAGATTACTCCTCGTTAGCGTGCGCTAACATATATGCCTTAGCGTGCGCTAATGCAGTTCAGATTGCAACTTTTTGCGTCTTCGTCTGCTTCGTCGATTTGCTTCGCCTCGATGTTGTTTTGTTGTTTAGCAACTTTAATCATCAAAACAGAAATTAAATAATGTGTGGAATAAATATTCCAACAATCTCCCCCTTTTTGATGATTACAAAACAACTCTTGAATTAGATAAAATCTGTAAAGATAATATAAGTATATTTCTACGAATCAAAGTTTTCGGCTTTGATCGTTTTGTTAGTTTCTCCAATCCTTATTCTTTTCGACATCTCCCTTATTTTTCGACTCCGTCGTTTTTCCATTTTTCAACTCCCCCTATTTGTATGCTTTTCTTTTCTTTTCGACTTCTTCGATTTTTCTCATTTTTATCTCAATTCATCTACTTCTCCCCCTTTTTGTATTCATCAAAAAGTATAAGAATATAGAGTATATCAAATGAAATATAAATATGCATGATACAAATGAATATGCATTAATAAGCAAAAATACTCCCCCTGAAAGTATTATCTCCTTCTCCCCTTTTTAAAAAATTAAGTTTTGGGGATCCAACTGATAGTTGGTTTTTGGTCTGAAACGTGAACGATATTTGAAACGATTGTTCCGTTAGGAACCCAAATTTTCTTAATTTTTATCGTCCGGCGAGGGCTTTTGCAATTTGAAACGTGATGCCCGATTTTCAAACATTTTTCGCATCGGCGTATTTTGAAATTGACGGATTCATTTTTCGAACGTGGTTTGAATCCTAACCCCTCTTTATTTAGAGTATATTTTTGAACACATAACATTTGTTCAAATTTATCGTTGCCGCACGAGAATTTCTTTGTCAAAAGTTTTAGTTCATCTTGAACTTTTAAAAGATCATTCTTTAAAATATTCTTGTTTTCAATGCATTTCGAATGATCGATTTCAACAATTTCCCTTTTTCAAGTATTTTGGAATTTTCAATTTCCAAAGGTTTATATTTAGACTTGAGGGATTTAATTTCATTTAAAGCATTTTGATAGTCCGTATGTAATAACTCGAATGCCTCAAAGAGTTCGTCGTAGGAGTTACTTACTTGGCTTTCGACGTCGCTATCGTCGAATGAACTCCGGGCCATGAGCGCGAGATTATTTTGGTCAAGAAAATCTTCATCGGGATCTTCGTCGCTCCATGTTGCGATTAAAACCTCCTTTTGCTTTACTCGACAGTTCTTGGCAAATTGGCACAGTTTACCACATAATCGACAGGTGTTGTCGGGTTTCTTCGATTCGCCCGCTTGGATGTCCTTCTTTCTCCGGTTTAATAAGTGTTGAAACTTATTAATATTTTTGGCATAATATGCCATTTCTTCGTCGCTTTCGTCCACCGGGGTTTCTTCTTTCTTCTTCGACATTTTAGCCTTGAAGGCTATCGACCTCTCCTTCGGTTTCGGTTTGGCATTCCGAGATTTTAGGACAATCTCTTAGTTGATAAGAGAACCAACGAGAGCACTAAAATCGAGAGCATTTAAATCTTTGGATTCCATTATTGCCGTAACCGTACCGTCCCATTCTCGAGGTAGTGATCGGAGAATTTTCTATACTTTCTCACTACTCGAAAGTGGTTTTCCGAAACATGCTAATCCATTAGTGATGACCGAGAATCGGTCGAGCATAATCGAGATGGATTCGTCGTCCTTCATTTGGAATAATTCATAATCATGAAGGAGCATGTTTATCTTCGTCTCTTTGACTTGAGACGTACCTTCGTGTGTTACCTCAAGCATTTTCCAAATTTCTTTGGCACTATCACACGATGATATCAGGTTGTGTTCTTCCGGATTTAAGGCACAATAGAGGAGTTGAGTTGCCTTACAATTGAAATGGTCATTTTTCCAATCGGAGTCGTCATATTCTTCAAAAGTTTTAAGCGTACCGTTGGAATTCGTTGGAATTTTTGGACCAAGACAAATCACCTTCCAAAGTTCGATGTCGTAAGCTCGAATGAATATCGACATCTTCTTCTTCTAAGTCATGAAGTTCACGCCATCAAAAAATGGTGGTCGGTTGAGAGCAAGGCCTTGTGGAGCCATTTGAAATGCCATTTGATCTTATTCTCCTCGGATGTTAAGCCGTGTATTGAGTACCGCTCCGATACCAATTGTTGGTATATTATCGGATATTTGCGCCGTTTTGTGCGAGCGTAAATAAATTGCGGAAATAAACCACACAATGATTTATAGAGGTTCGGCTATTAACGAAGCCTACGTCCTCTCTTGATGTATCTTTTTCCTTAGGCTTAAGATCAAAACCTCTACGCCTCTCTTCTATCGGTCGAGGGATTACCGTTACAAGCTCGTCTTCTATCGGTCCGAGTAAAACCGTTTTTCCTTTTCTATTGGATAAGGAATCAACCACTCTAGCTTTCTATCGGTATTAGATAAACCTCACTAAGATAGCGATTGTGATTCTAACAATGCCGGATTCGTGATCCTAATAACACCGAATCAAATCGTATCTTTTTTTTTCTCGCTCGTGTATAATGTTGAATGTATAAGCACTCAAACTAACAATATAAGCTCAATATTACAACAACAATGTAAGTATATGATTCTCAGATGAATATCTCGTTTGCTTGAAGTTGTTGTACTCAAACAATACCATAGGAATGGTATTTATAGGCATTTCCCATAAACTAGCCGTTGCTGGCTGTTTTGACTTGCTAGCGTGCGCTAGCCTTCCTCTGGTAGCGTGCGCTAATATCTTAGCGTGCCTGTAGCGTGCGCTAGACTGTTCCCAGTTTCAGTCCAGTAGCTTCGTTTCTTCTTTAGCGTACGTTATGCCTTCTGCCTTACGTACGTAACCTTCTTGTATTAGCGTGCGTTAATAACACATATTAGCGTGCGCTAATCCAGTATATCCGTTGCATGGATTGTCAAAGTATCCGTTTGATATGCTGACTTTGACCTGCTTTTCCCAACGTTCTGATTGGCTTGATTCAAACTTCTTAGCGTGCGCTAATCCTTCATTGTAGCGTGCGCTAATGCTGATTTCATTGCATACGTCATTCTATGTTTGAATATCTTGCCAACGGTAATATGGCTCGATAGCGTGCGTTAATGATAGCGTGTGGCGTGCGCTATCTCATCAGATGACTTCACTTCACCTAACTTCGAACTCGGCTGATATGCAGATTACTCCTCGTTAGCGTGCGCTAACATATATGCCTTAGCGTGCGCTAATGCAGTTCAGATTGCAACTTTTTGCGTCTTCGTATGCTTCGTCGATTTGCTTCGCCTCGATGTTGTTTTGTTGTTTAGCAACTTTAATCATCAAAACAGAAATTAAATAATGTGTGGAATAAATATTCCAACACATGCATCGCCTAGGACCGGGACGAAGCCACAAATCCCACTCGAGGCCTCGAAGGACCCTCCCGAGCTGGCTAGCTAAACAAATCACACACAAATCACAACCATAAGTTATCCCGGCATCGGGCTAACAAGCAACGAACCTCGGAGTCCCCGCAAGACATACCCGATGATAACCCCACTAGTTATCCCGGCATCGGGCTAACAAGCCACGAACCTCGGAGTCCCCGCAAGACATACTCGGATTGGATAACCCTACGGTCTCGCCCGACCCATACTAGCAAGTATGGATCCCGGAGATTCAACAATCCTACCCGAAGGCACATCACGTATAACAAGCACACAACAATAATCGATTATGAAACGAAACAACATTAAGCATCGCAACCTCCTTTCAAAGGAGTAAAAACTAACATCACATCATGTCAAAACCGCAATACACTGCAATGAGGCCATATACGTACACACGCATTATCAAACACCACATCAACTCCAAACATATCCAAATGATACACGTAGTCACTTACAACCCACACACTTACAAAACAAACGCGTTTTGAAAGAGAGCCTTTAGCAAGGCTAATCGAATCTTTTGAAAATAATTTTCAAATGACCAAACCAACACATTTAGACGATCACCAATTATCATATCCACAAAACAAGAATAGTATGGGCAAGGTACTTGCCTTGAACAACCACAACGCGGAGAATCGACCGGAGTAGGTTGGCACGAACCGACTACGAACCCGCCGACTCCACCGAATGCCAACTCGCAACAATGAACTATGAACGAAGACAATAACAACGAAAATGAATTCCAAAGTACGACCTAAAGCCGCTGAATTCAAAGAACGAACGACGAATGTTCAAGCGTTTTCCCCAAAACGGTCAAGAACACGATTCGTCCCGACAAAACACGAAAATGGAATTCCAAGTTGAAATATGGATATAAAATCCATAGAATATGTTTAACAACATCATTTAACCATAATCGATCCATCAAAAACGGATGAAAAACGAGATCGAGGACAAATCCCCCAAAAAGTCGATTCGAAGGAAATCAAGAAATATAATTCGATTCGACGAAGAACAATGGATTAAATAATGTTAAACACAATAATACTACCAAGATTAATCATACCCATCATGAATTAATCAACAACACGGAACGAATCGGACAAAAATGCAAAAACCCCCAAATTCAAGAAACTAGGGTTCTAGAAAAGATTACCTTGATTCGCTGGATGAAAGGACGATATAGGATGATTGATTGATGATATAACCTGAATAACTTCGAGGATTTGTTGTCAAACAACATGGCTCCATGATGAGCATACCCTCAGCCGCGGAAGAGAATGAGAAGAAGGAGAAAAATGGCCAAAAACCCGTCTGCAGGGCCATAAATAGGCTGCACAGTGTGCCGCGGCACAGGCCCAAAAATGGCTCCCAGTGGTCGGCAGTGTGCCGCGGCACCAGGTACAGACGGTTTGGCCGAAAAAATGCACGAGTGTGCCGCGGCCCACGGTACGGCCTGCTTGGCCAGAAGCTGCCGAGCACTACCGGCCGTAGCTCGGCCAGTGCCGTCCTGGGCTCAGATTGCCCGGCCATGACTCGGCCGGGGCCAACTCCGACGGCCCGAACGACCCCGAAACTCGAACCTAAATACGAATCGATGATACGGTTACGACGTACTTGCAAAGACGAATCTAAGAGCTACGAGAACACACAATTCCGACCACCCGAAGGCTCGAAATTCGACAACGGAAGTAATTACCCAAAACTTTAGGAAATTACGAAAATGGCCCTAAACGTCCGAAAATCACGATACGCGATCGAAACACCAAACCAAAGCTCGCAACATGAATAATAACATTAAATGAACTTACGAGAAACTCGAAACAACAGTTTCGGACGAGATTCGCAAGAATCGAACTCAAGTGCGGAAAAATCGCTAAAAAGCTCGGAATTCAACATAACGATACCGAAACGAACTCGGATGACAAAAAGTGCACAATTAATCATTCTCTAAATGACGAAACGGTCATGAGCGAGTCGTCAAAATGGACTCCGGCCGAAAAAAGAAATTTACCGAAAATCAAAAATTGCGGATATTACATTCTACCCTCCTTAAAAGAAGTTTCGTCCCGAAACTTAAAACAAGTAGGGAGAAGCAATATCCCGCCAGGAAAACTCAACGAGATATGCAAGGAAACGTGTAACTTACGCCCATCGGCGAAACGTTACAAGCAACGCAAAGGAATATACGGCGTGAAAACACGCTCCACGATGACCAACACAACGTCGCCGTTAGGGATATAATAAAACCAACAAGTGACAAGCGTCATCAAATGGATAATACAATCAAGTCAATTATCCGAACAATCACAAAACACAACGAACGAAAATCAATATGATTGTCCAACCCAACGGTACATCAATCAAAACGCGAGCCAATCGCTGAACAAATACGAAATTCCACCGCCCAAGGGTTGGAAGATCGAAAACGAGACTAATTTCCCGAACATAAGGAAATTAGGAAGGAGTCTTGAATGCTCAACAATCACGAAACGACAACAAAAACCGAACAAACAAACGACCGAGACAACAAAAATCGAACAATCATGTCCGAAACATGAAGGATAATAAAATTCAAACAACTCCCAGGATTATCTGGTGAGAACAACAAGACATGCATTCCCATAAGATCCACAGGAAAGGGAATAGCGATTGAAAAGTCACAACGACAAACGAGTTATTCCGAAACAATACCACACTCGTTCGATCAACAAAAGCAAGGGATAGGGAATGTTCAGAAAATGTCAACGAACATAAACGAGTCGACAGAGTCGAAAATAGAGAAATTCAAAATCTGATCCACGTCGAATAGAAGAGTTAATAGAACCAAATGATGTCACTTCCGAACAAGGTTCACAAGAATCGAACCGAACTCGAAAAAGTCACAGCGATAACTAGATCGACCCACAACAAGATCACAGTTCGTTCGGACGATGAAACCGAAATACAGAACAAGTTCATAAGGTATCAACTAACATAAGCGAATCGATAGACTGGAGAAAGAGAAAATACAGAAGTCAAAATAGTACGGGTATTACCCCCGACCTCATCCACGAATTTCACAAAAACAGGAGCAAGGTAACAAGACATTAAACAACCGACACATAACAGAACATTTACCGATGCCCACGGCCGTATCAAACCTAGCTCTAACAGCTCGCACATGCGCGACAACGCAGAAATCACCACGAGGCGACAATATTCAACACCAACATCCCACCTCTCACAGAGGGCTAACACAACAAATATGTGGAAAGCGACTCAACGCTCACGCCGCCAATTCGATCATACTCGGGAGCAAACATCATAATGAGAACGCGAACATCACACATACATACCCAGCCCTCAAACGGGAATGGATAGGTTTTAAAAACGAAAACCTCATTTTGAAAATAATTTAGAAGAACACCGGTTGATCTTGAGTATCACCATTCAAAAAGTACAAACGTGAAACATTGTTATCGAGACTTTGGAGAACCATTTCGCATTTGATAAAAATGAGGACACTTTCTCTTAGTAAAAACTTTCAGAATATTCGACCCTTGGGTCTAAATAAAAGTGTTTCTAAAACATTGAAAATATCTCAAAATATTTTGGTCCTCGAGGTAGAAGAATTTGGAAACATATTGTGGCACCTTGGATGTACCACGAGAAAATAATTCATTTTGAAAGTACGTCTGATAACACTCAATTTTACACATATATTTACATCGATTTTCCGGGTTTCAAGATCCTAAAATGTGTAGAACTGTGTCGTTTATATTCGTATTATGTTTATTGGATTCGATCACGCTTGGGTACATTTTATTGATTTTATAGGTACTTTATGGACATAAATCAAGCAAGAACGAAGTCTCCAACCCCAATACATATCAAGCAATGCGGAAACGAGAGATCGGGCTTAAAAAGGAGTCAAAACGGTGTCAAAACGAGTCAACACGAGCGCGGCCGTGTCAATCGGCACGGGCCGTGTCATTATCCCGGCCGTGCCATATCGACACGGTCGGGTCTCACTTCCATGGCCTTTCTTGCTTATTTAGACGAGTATGACACGGGCCGTGTCATTTGACACGGTCGTGTCATTTGCTCGGCCGTGTGATTTGACACGATCGAGTTCCCTATCCAGTGGGTTTTGGCTTTTTGAGCATACTATGACACGGGTCGTGTCACTTTTCGGTGGAAATATCATCTTTTGACATTTTTGAAAGATTTGTGTGGAAAAAGTGATTGTTTTATCTTTATAAAAGGAGGATATGGGGCATGATAGGAGATATGCTGAATTTTGGGAGATTAGAGAGAGAGAATAACAAAAGATTAAGTGATTTTCATTCCAAAAAGAAGGGGTTTTGAAGAAATTCTTGAAGAACACTTCAAGAACATTTGAAGGTTTCAACCGGGATCGATCAAGACACACCACGAGTTTTATCTTCTTCCTATCTTTTCTTCATTTTGTTGTTTTTATTAGGATGAACATGATGATTATTTATCTTCCTTTCAATACCATATCCGGCTAAACTCTTTAGATTCCGGGCATGGGAGTACGTTGATTTGCTATGATTTTGAGGGATTGATAATTATATTTATCTAGTGTGATTTCTTTATCAAATACTTGGTTTGATTCATGTTTAGACACTTGATCAATGTTTTTACATGTTAAACTTAATTGCTCATAATTCGAGAGAAGAGGGCATTAATAGGTTTCGAGTATTTGACGTAGTAAATTACGAGATTGAGAAATCGGTTATGAACTATGATGATATCTAATCTTATGAACATTTTTGGAGTTAGATAATTTATAATAGACGGAGACGTTGTTATAGGTTGTTTAATCTACATTTTAATGCATCTCGAGAGAGACTTTAGAATATTGTTGTGATCGTCGTTTTAGAAACGCACTTAGAACCTTTTGAAACCAATCCCGACTAAATTTAGTAATCAACGGAAACCTAGCCTTGGAATCTACCTTTCTAAACTCTTGCAATTCGCTTCCATTCGTATATTTTCAATCGTTTTAATTTATTGGGATTATTGTATGTTATTTCATTAATCATCCATTTTACCTTTCGATCGTCTAGATAAAGCCGAGAACACTATAATCTAATACTCAACACAATAAAAATATTTAGTCTCTGTGGAATACAACATTGCTCGCTGCTTTCTACATATTTTCCGTACACTTGCGGATTGTTTAAAATTATAGCGAACAAGTTTTTGGCGCCGTTGCCGGGGACTAAATTAATTTTTGTGTTGATATTACGATAAGTGTTTTTAGTCTTACTTTAGACATTTTCTTATTTGTTACTTAACTCATACAATTTCTACTCAGGAAGTGCATGAACACTCGTTCATCTCGAGTGCCGTTAGAAACTTTCATCCCGGAAGTAGAAGCATTTGCCCGAAGAACAAGTGCTACCTCAAGGAAACTAAGAAGGGATCTTTTTGAAGACATGGAGAGAGCGGGAGACAACGTAGAAAGGGGCAACGCAAACGAGAATGCAGTAATCCAAGACAACGAGGGCAGAAGGATTGAAAATCAGCCTACTAGTGTTCAATCAATTCGGGATGGATTCCGACCAAAACTCGACCGAAACTTTGGAGGAATCACTCATGTTCCCATCAACGCTCATAATTTTGAGTTGAAGCCGGCCTTAATTTCAATGGTTCAACAAAATCAATTTGGAGGATTTGCTGTCGAAGATCCACATGCCCATCTCACTCATTTCATGCAAATATGTGATACTATCAAAATGAACGGAGTCTCGGATGATGCTATACGCTTACGATTGTTTCCATTCTCTTTAAGGGAGAAAGCAAGAAATTGGCTTGGAACTTTAGCTCCCGGAAGTATAAAGACATGGGAAGAATTGAGCGAAAAATTTTTGTTCAAATTTTTCCCACCAAACAAGACGATGAAGCTAAAAGGTGAGATTACTCAATTTCATCAATTAGATTCCGAACCATTATATGAAGCTTGGGAACGTTTCAAAGATCTACTAAGGCGATGTCCTTGACATGGTTTCCCCGAAGACCAACAAATGTGTTTCTTCTACAATGGTCTTATGGGGGAAACAAGAAATTTTATTGATGCTTCCGCGGGAGGGGCATTGCTAGCAAGAAGTGCTGAAGAAGCGTATGGATTGATCGAAGAAATGGCTATGAATAGCTATCAATGGCCAACGGAAAGATCAAATATTAGAAGGGTGGCTGAGATATCCGATTCGGATCCTATAAAGGCATTAACCGCACAAATGACGATGCTAACTACTCAATTAGGGGCTCTAACAAAAGGAGGTGATTCGAAGGGAGTTTCTCAAGGAAGTTCAAGTGCACTACCGTCCGATCCATTGGAAGAGGCACACTACATTAATAATTGGAGTTACAACAATTACCGAAATAATCCACCACCGGGCTTCTACCATCCCTCAAATCGAAATCATAAAAATTTTAGCTATGCCAACCCAAAGAATGCTTTGCAACCACCGGCCGGATTCAAGGTATCGAATGGGGAGATAATTGAAGAAGCAAAACCGACATCGAATCTCGAGAATATTCTAGCTACCTTCATGATGGAGACGAAAAGCCGATTTAGTCGAGATGAGGAGAAATTAGACAAAATCGAAGGCCATGTCACTCAACTAGATACCACCATGGGAGCTCAAATGAAAAATCTCGAAACTCAAATTGGACAATTAGCTAAAGTGGTCGGGAGTCAACATCAACGGGGACAATTTCCAAGCAATACCGAAGTGAATCCAAAAGAGTCGTGCCAAGTGATCACCTTAAGAAGTGGAACGAATTATGAAGGGCCAAGATGCCAAGTGAGGAAGTCAAGGAGGATCAATTCGAAATTGAAAAGGGAGAAGGGAAGCATGATACAACTAAGGGGGCTGAGAAGCTTAAAATATCTCCTAACTCTACTCCTAACGTTCCTCTACCCTTCCCTCAACGTTTCAAAAAGAAAAAGTTAGATGCACAATTCGCAAAATTTTTAGACATTTTCAAGAAAATTAATATCAATATTCCTTTTGCAGACGCTTTGGAACAAATACCTAACTACGCAAAGTTCTTGAAGGATGTGATGTCAAGAAAAAGAAAGATGGAAGATCATGAGACGGTTAAACTAACCAAAGAATGTAGCGCTATTATCCTACGCAAATTGCCTCAAAAGCTTAAGGATCCCGGAAGCTTTACCGTTCCATGCACTATTGGAAACATCTCATTCGATAAAGCTTTGTGTGATTTAGCTGCTTCGATTAACCTCATGCCCTTATCTATTTTCAGGAAATTAGGTGGCGGAAAAATGAAAACCACAACGGTTATGCTACAATTAGCGGATCGATCCATAACACATCCCAAAGGGATTGTTGAAGATGTGCCTGTAAAAGTCGACAAATTTATTTTTCCAGCGGATTTTGTTGTCCTTGATATGGAAGAAGACGGAGATTTATCACTTATCCTTGGACGTCCATTTCTAGCAACGGGAAAGGCTCTTATTGATGTTGAAAGGGGAGAATTAACACTACGTGTTAACGACGAGCATGTTCTATTTTCTATTTTCAAAGCTATGAAATTTCATGATAATACGGAATATTGCAATGTTATTGACCATATAAGCTCGTATGGAAAGAAAAAAATCTTACACTCATTATCGTCAGATCCGTTAGAGTTTGCTCTTACAAATTCATGTTTTTCTAGTGATTCAACTTTGGAGTTTGACAATTCTGACTTGTTTGATTATGTTTCTGAATTGAATTCTCTACAGGAAAAAACGCAAAGCAATACGTTCGATGATTTAGACAAAAGGGAGCATGAAGTAGTTGCAGAAATCAAGCTGACGGACGAATCAAACGTGTCCAACGACATGGACAAAAATTTGGGGTCCGTTTCATCTCAATCGGATTCATCTCAACCAAGCTTGGACCTTCAAACCCTCCCGGAACACCTCAAGTATGCATTTCTGGATGATAACAAATCCAATCCGGTAATTGTATCCTCTTCACTTTCATCCACTCAACTAGATAAATTGCTTCGTGTATTGAGAACACATAATTCGGCTATAGGGTGGTCTATCTCAGATTTGAAGGGAATTAGTCCCTCCATATGCATGCATAGGATTTTGCTTGAAGAAAATTTTAAACCTAAAGTGCAAAATCAACGGAGACTTAATCCCATAATGAAAGAAGTGGTGAAAAAGGAAGTACTAAAACTTTTAGATGCCGGGATGATATATCCAATTTCCGATAGTGAGTGGGTAAGTCATACTCAAGTGGTGTCAAAAAAGGGAGGGATGACCGTAACCAAAGACGAAAAAGATGAATTAATTGCTATGAGAGTAGTTACGGGATGGCGAGTATGTATAGACTATAGGGCTTTAAATGCGGCTACTCGCAAAGACCATTTTCCTCTTCCCTTCATTGATCAAATGCTTGATAGATTGGCGGGGCATAAATTTTTTTATTTTCTTGATGGATATTCAGGGTATAATCAAATCTATATAACACCGGAAGATCAAGAAAAAACGGCCTTTACATGCCCTTATGGAATTTATGCTTATCGTAGAATGCCGTTTGGTTTATGTAATGCTCCAGCCACATTTCAACGTTGTATGATGGCTATATTTCATGGTTTGATCGAAAATATAATGGAAGTTTTCATGGATGATTTTTCGGTGTTTGGAAATTCATTTGATCATTGCTTGCATAATCTTACTTTAGTTTTGCAGCGATGTGAAGACACTAATCTCGTGTTGAATTGGGAGAAATGCCACTTTATGGTGCAAGAAGGAATTTTCCTAGGCCATCGAGTGTCCGCCGCCGGTTTGGAGGTTGATAGGGCGAAAATTGTCGCCATTGAGAAACTTCCCCCACCAAAGAATGAAAAAGCAATTAGGAGTTTCCTTGGACACGCGGGTTTTTATAGGAGATTCATAAAAGACTTTTCAAAAACCACTAAACCTTTGAGTAAATTGCTAGAAAAAGATACCTCTTTCATTCTTTCTAACGAATGTTTGCAGGCATTTGAGACTCTAAAGAAGGCATTAGTGAGTGCTCCTATCCTCGTGGTACCGGATTGGTCTCAACCTTTTGAGATCATGTGTGATGCAAGTGATTATGCGGTCGGTGCTGTGTTGGGACAACGTCGTGAAAAACTCTTTCGGGCTATTTATTATGCAAGCAAAACATTGGACGGAGCCCAACAAAATTACACAACAACGGAGAAAGAAATGCTTGCCGTAGTATTTGCTTTTGATAAGTTCCGATCATACTTAATTGGGACAAAGACGATTGTACACACGGATCACGCAGCTATTAAATACTTGTTTGAGAAGAAAGACTCTAAACCTCGCCTAATTCGATGGATTCTTCTTTTACAAGAGTTTGACGTGGAAGTTCGAGACAGAAAAGGATGTGAAAACGTGGTAGCCGACCACTTATCTCGCCTCGAGTACAAAAAGGAGGAGGAACCGGAGATCGAAGGGATTAAAGAAGAATTTAGGACGAGCGGCTCTTTATGGTAGAAGCTAAATTTCCGTGGTTTCTTGACATTGTTAATTTTTTGGTCGCAGGTGTGCTACCCCCGGATTTATCTCATTATCAAAAGAAGAAATTCCTACATGATATCAAGTTCTATATGTGGGATGATCCATTACTTTTTAAGAGATGTGCCGACATGATCGTGGGGAGATGTGTACCACAAGAGGAATGGGATGAAATTCTTCAACAATGTCATTCATCACCAACCGGAGGACATTTCGGAGCAACACGGACTGCTGCAAAAGTGTTGCAAAGCGGATTTTATTGGCCTACGCTATACAAAGATTGCTATCTCTTCATTCAACAATGCGATAGATGCCAACGAGTAGGAAATATTTCAAGACGTCATGAGATGCCCCTAACCAACGTAATTGAGGTTGAACTATTTGACGTTTGGGGTATCGACTTCATGGGTCCATTCTCATCATCATTCGGAAATAAGTACATTCTCCTAGCGGTCGAGTACGTATCTCGATGGGTCGAGGCAATTTGTTCTCCAACAAATGATGCTCAAGTAGTAATGAAATTTTTAAAGAAGAACATCTTTTGCCGATTCGGAACTCCAAGAGCATTAATTAGTGACCGGGGATCGCATTTTGTCAACAAAACCATGGATAAACTTATTCAGAAATATGGGGTCCGATCAAAGAAATCATTGGCCTATCATCCACAAGCAAATGGACAAGCCGAAGCGGCCAACAAAGAGATCAAGCTAATCTTGGAAAAGACGGTGAGTACATCTCGGAAAGATTGGTCATCCAAGCTCGATGATGCACTTTGGGCTTATCGTACGGCCTATAAAACTCCTTTGGGAACATCGCCCTATCAACTCATTTTTGGGCGGTGAAAAGAATAAACTTAGATTTTGAGGCCACCGGAAAGAAAAGATTGCTAGAGTTAAATGAATTTGAAGAATTCCGGGATGAATGCTACGAAAACTCTCGAATTTACAAAGAAAGGTCTAAAAGATGGCATGATAAGATGATCGTTAAACGTGAATTTATGCCGGGACAACAAGTACTTCTCTATAATTCAAGACTGAAATTGTTCCCCGGAAAATTGAAATCAAGATGGTCGGGTCCATTCGTGATCAAGAAAGTACTTCCACCCGGAATAGTCGAGCTCATGAGCAGAGACGGAGAGCTATTTAAAGTTAACAGACAACGAGTCAAACATTATTATCATCCCTATCAAAAGGAAGCCGTATCCGTAATAACTTTAATCGAGCCATAAAAGACTTTCAGATGAAAACGTCCGGCTGAAGACGTTAAACTTAGCGCTAATTGGGAGGCAACCCAATAAATTTTATTTTCATGTTTTGAATCTTTTTTCACATTTTGTTGTATTTTTTCTTGTTGTATAACTAACCGGTTCAAATTTTGATGTTCAAATCGTAGGCAAAACACACCGAGGACAAAACTGCGTTTTCGGGCAGACATAGACGGGCGTGTCAAATGACACGGTCGGGTCGTGCAACCAGTAGATTTTCACTTTCTGGAGTAGCACGGCACGGGCCGTGTCATATGACACGGTCGGGTCCGTTGGACAGCCGATTTGGAGAATCCAAGCAGGTACGACACGGGCCGTGTCATATGACACGGTCGAGTCAGGTACCTAGGTCAAATTTCACTTTCTGGCGTAGTACGGCACGGACCGTGTCATTTGACACGGCCGGGTTAGTTGGACAGCGGCAAAATTTTAACAAATGAAGCAGGTATGACACGGGCCGTGTCATTTGACACGGGCCGTGTCGGTCGGGGGGTATAAAAGGAGCAGTACGGCCGAGTCCATTTCATCTTCTTCCCCAAAACTTTCCTCCTCCCCAAATCATAAACCCTAGTCTCGAATCTCATCAAATCCGGCAAAATCAGGCAAAAACCGTGTCAAATCTCACATAAAAACAAAGTGTTCATCATTATTCCACAATCCTGAAGCTTCAAGGGTAAGAATCGGACGAATTCATCCGGGTTTGGGTCGCGATTTTTTCTGAGTTTTTCTTCAATTTTCACTCCGAATTCAAGGTATGATTCACGATTTTGGAAGGTTTAATTATTCATTGCATTCAGATTATGTGGAACATGATTTATTGAGCAACTTAGGGTTCTTGAATGGATTATTTGTTTGGGGAAATTTATCATGAATTAAAGGAGTTGAAATTTTGTTGGTGATTATCATACATGTTGGATATATATGATTGATGTCATTACATGTTTGGGATTTTACTTACATTTGGGGTTGAAATTTATGGTTGGGATATTTTGAAGAAAACACTTATTGTTGAAAAAAAAAATGTTTTGTAAAAAGTTGGGGGTACGTGTATTATCGAAAAATAGTGATTCGGAACTTGTGTGAACAAGTGATAATTGATAATTCTCTTGTAGGAAAATGGCCAGAGGACGAGGAAATGCTCAACGAGGATGAGGAAATGCCCAAGGACGAGGCGCAACTCAACGAGGAAGAGGAAGGCCTGCAACAGAAATTGAACAACCAGAGAGAATACCTACTCAAGGGGCTGTCGAGACGCCCGAGACGTATGGAATTGAGCTTCCGCCGAGTCGCCTAGCACGATGGGAGACATTGGGGCAGAAAAAAATGCTCCCCACTCGATGGCCAGGCGATGAATGCATGACTGCGATGGGGATAAAAGAAGATGTTATGCGGCTACTCGGACGAATAAGTTGGACGACGTTAATGACTCAACATTGGCCCACTTACTGATGTCTCACGCTGGAATTTCTTAGCACACTCTCCGTTAAAAGAGACCCGATTTCGCATGAGCCGACCGCCTTGGAATTTCGGCTCAACAACAAAAACGAAAAATTGGGTCCGGGTGAATTGGATACTATATATGATGCTCGAAGGCACGGAGAATACCGAATCAATCGGTTTGAGTGTGAGACTTACTGGAGGACAATGATTGAGTACCCAGGGAGCGGTGCATGTCCCTACATCCCAAAATCGGCGAAAGGATCATCTCTTCGTAATCCTATCCTCCGCTATTTACACAAAGTCATCGCAAGTACTATCTTTGGCCGGAAAGAAACGGGGCCGATAACTCAGCGAGAGCTTTATGTCCTAGCTCATATACTCGACGGAACAAATCCCGCAACCGGAGCTATTATCATGGACCACTTCGAAGACGTTGCCACTAAACCGAGAGGGGAGATTTGGATAGGGGGTTTAATTACCCCTATCGCACTTCATCTTGACGTACCTCTACAAAACCGAACTCCCCTCCCGGGAAATATGCTTCTATCAATCCAAGTCATGAAGTTGATGAATATCCTCGACTACGACTCCCGAGTTATTTTTCTCCAGAATGACGGCGATCACTTCCTACTCCCGAATACAACTTTGACAACTATTTCTAGTATTCGGGACATAGGAAATCTACAAATATCTACGGAAGCGCACAAATTGGCCCGGGAGGCAGCTGGATTAATTTCCCCGAGTGAAAGATATGTTGCCCGTAATGTCCATCCTAGGCATACGGAATTTGAGGATAGAAACGAGAGGATGAGAGAAGAAGAGAGAGAGAGGAGAGAATGGAGGAGGAATTAGAGTATGAGATAGGCACGGAAGAAGAAAGAGAATCGGGGGAGGAAGAAGAAAGAAGGAGAGATCGGCCCGAGTAGTCGAGACAAGCCGAATCAAGAAATGCCGTATCTCGAGAAGAGTTCGAGGCTTTCCGAGAGAAAACCCATGAAAGACAAGACGTGATGCTTGCAATTTTACAACGAATGGAAGATTGGCATATCCAACAAGGCCATTATCCTCCGCCAAATCATTAGGACCGGTTGTAAGTATTTCTTGACCCAAAGTTTTTTTTGTTTAAATACTATACCCCCTTTGTGTGCATAATCTTTAATTCAAGTTTGGGGGGAGATATTGGGTCAAGAAATACCTACATTGTTTGTTTGATTTTATTTTGGTGTGTTTAGATTTTGTTTTATGTTTTGGTTTGAATTGTTTACTTTGGTGTGTTTTATTTTGGTGTGTTTTATTTTGGTGTGTTTTATTTCGAACTTGGTGTGTTTTGATGATGATGAACTTTGATGAAACTCGAAAGAATGAACTCTTGTCTTGGATGCCTCGGAATTTATTTTGTTATTTTGATATACAAATCGAGGATAATTTGAAGAGGAAAAATTGTAGAATAATCAAAAGGGTGTGAAATTGAATAAATAGCATAATCTCTTGGAAATATGAACAAATCTAACTTGTGAGCTTTTGAGCCTTCGTGCATCATTAAATATGCAAGTTTCATTGTCGAGTGTTCCATTCATGTTTTTAAGACTCTAGAACTTGCCCTGGTATCTTATTCGAAACTACAAGTGTGTTTGCAAATTAGTGAAAATGATTTAAGGCAATTTTTATTTGACAACCTTTCAAACCTTTTAGCCAACCCGAAAAATTTGTTTCCCTAGTTAGCCCGATTGAGCTTAAAGCCTATTTCTTGTTAACCACATTATGAGCTTTCCGTTCCATTATAAACTTTTGTCCCTATACTTGAGCTATTTAGAACAAATTGGCAAAAGAATGAAAAGATGTGGTAGCAATCAGGAAGATTGTTGGTTCAAAATGCAATGAATTATCAAAACAAATTTGAAGGAGGATTGGTGTGATTTAATGATGATGTTGTCCACCACAAAAAAAAATGGTGGACACAAAAGAAACGAGATGTGTGGAGCAATAAGGAGGAATAAGGTTGTGATTTTCACTTTCAAAAGTGCTTAGTGCCATGATATTCAAATCAAGGGGTTGAAAGAAACAAAATCCTAAGGGATTATTGAGCTTCTAATTGAGCGAAGTGATTGAGGAGATAATGTTCTAATTTGCTCAAGTCAAGTCACTTTAAGCCATACGTATCCTACCCCGACCAAAAAGCCTACATTACAACCATTAAAGTCCTTTTTGATTCACCAAATTTGCATGCACAACTAGTGGTAGAGATGTAGACGATTGGCAAGCCTATGGGGATTCTTATTTCATTGAATGAGTTTTGAGCGTTACTTATCCCTTTATACACTTTGAGAGTGAGGGAATATACTTGACCGGCGAGGTTCGTATTATTCAAGTATTAGCTATGATGTTAAGGAAGTACCCCCGAGATTTGAATACTTTATATTTATTTCTTGAGGTGTATTGATAAATTTTCAAAATGATCCTTTGAGGTATGTTGAGGGACGAGTTCCCTTAAGAGTAGTTATTTTAAAGTGCATTGCTCGGGATGATCAACGTTCAAGTTTGGGGGATTTTGATAACACACATTTTTACACATATATTTACATCGATTTTCCGGGTTTTAAGATCCTAAAATGTGTAGAACTGTGTCGTTTATACTCGTATTATGTTTATTGGACTCGATCACGCTTGGGTACGTTTTATTGATTTTATAGGTACTTTATGGACATAAATCAAGCAAGAACGAAGTCTCCAACCCCAATACATATCAAGCAATGCGGAAATGAGAGATCGGGCTTAAAAAGGAGTCAAAACGGTGTCAAAACGAGTCAACACGAACCCGGCCGTGTCAATCGACACGGGCCGTGTCATTATCCCGGCCGTGCCATATCGACACGGTCGGGTCTCACTTCCAGGGCCTTTCTTGCTTATTTAGACGAGTATGACACGGGCCGTGTCATTTGACACGGTCGTGTCATTTGCTCGTCCGTGTCATTTGACACGGTCGAGTTCCCTGTCCAGTGGGTTTTGGCTTTTTGAGCATACTATGACACGGGCCGTGTCATTTGACACGGGCCGTGTCACTTTTCGGTGGAAATATCATCTTTTGACATTTTTGAAAGATTTGTGTGGAAAAAGTGATTGTTTTATCTTTATAAAAGGAGGATATGGGGCATGGTAGGAGATATGCTGAATTTTGGGAGATTAGAGAGAGAGAATAACAAAAGATTAAGTGATTTTCATTCCAAAAAGAAGGGGTTCTGAAGAAATTCTTGAAGAACACTTCAAGAACATTTGAAGGTTTCAACCGGGATCGATCAAGACACACCACGAGTTTTATCTTCTTCCTATCTTTTCTTCATTTTGTTGTTTTTATTAGCATGAACATGATGATTATTTATCTTCCTTTCAATACCATGTCCGGCTAAACTCTTTAGATTCCGGGCATGAGAGTACGTTGATTTGCTATGATTTTGAGGGATTGATAATTATATTTATCTAGTGTGATTTCTTTATCAAATACTTGGTTTGATTCATGTTTAGACACTTGATCAATGTTTTTACATGTTAAACTTAATTGCTCATAATTCGAGAGAAGAGGGCATTAATAGGTTTCGAGTATTTGACGTAGTAAATTACGAGATTGAGAAATCGGTGATGAACTATGATGATATCTAATCTTATGAACATTTTTGGAGTTAGATAATTTATAATAGACGGAGACGTTGTTATAGGTTGTTTAATCTACATTTTAATGCATCTCGAGAGAGACTTTAGAATATTGTTGTGATTGTCGTTTTAGAAACGCACTTAGAACCTTTTGAAACCAATCCCGACTAAATTTAGTAATCAACGGAAACCTAGCCTTGGAATCTACCTTTCTAAACTCTTGCAATTCGCTTCCATTCGGATATTTTCAATCGTTTTAATTTATTGTGATTATTGTATGTTATTTCATTAATCATCCATTTTACCTTTCGATCGTCTAGATAAAGTCGAGAACACTATAATCTAATACTCAACACAATAAAAATATTTAGTCTCTGTGGAATACGACCTTGCTCGCCGTTTTCTACATATTTTCCGTACACTTGCGGATTGTTTAAAATTATAGTGAACAACGTCTCGAAATTTATTTTCTAAGATACTCAAGTTTTTCAAGGATAATTCAATGGGCTAGAATGCCCAAAAATTTCAGGTAAATACACGAAATATTATAGCGCTGTGGGTCTCGCGCTGGGACCCACCAGGCTAAAAACCATTTACAAAAATGCCAAAAAGGCCGATGACGGTAATATTTCAAAAACTCACAGAAGCCATTTACAAAATGCTAAATACCATCATAAGAATTTCGCCAAAACGATCAAGGCCATAAT
Source organism: Orobanche coerulescens (assembly GCA_033398695.1). Lineage (NCBI taxonomy): Eukaryota > Viridiplantae > Streptophyta > Magnoliopsida > Lamiales > Orobanchaceae > Orobanche > Orobanche coerulescens. Next base: position 122,455 of record JAWKAU010000094.1, on the reverse strand, counting down.
GCCAAACACTCGGTTAAGGAAATCAGTTTTCGAAATAAAACCCAGTCGGTAAAATACCGAAAGGCATTACAAAAGAACTCACGCAGCGGATAAAAGAAATACAGTTCAACATGCACAATCCAGCAACACTACTCCTCGTATGAACGAAATATTAGAGTCAAATAACCACATACCACGAAATCAAAATCCATAAGAGGATTCCGTCACTGAACAAACAATCATAAAAATAGCTCGTGTCACACGAGGCACAACACAAAGAAGGGAGACTTACAGCCACAGGTCGCACGAAGATGATGATCGCCCCACGATACTAATCACGACCAACAAACTCAGACGACGCGTCGCGACACGACTCAGTCAGACAAAATCCGACGAGACTAAACTCAATAGACACCACTGACCCGACAGCCTAGGTTTCCACAACCTAAGCTCCGATACCATTTATGTAACACCCCCAATCCACTCAGGGATATTACACGACGTAGACCCTCTCCTCGAGGATCTACCAGGCTGGTAACAACATTTAACATCTCGACAATGCCTTCAAGGCTAAAATGACTCAGTAGACCGATTTGGTCTTTCAATAAAAATATACAACTCAATTACAAACACATACCCACGCAGGGGTCAAAATACTATAAACTCCCGTGCAACGGGGAAAAGATACTGCAGCGAAAAAAAAAATACAACTAGACCAATACGACATCAACGGATCCTCGTGTGATTAGTATCGTTCATCTTTTATCATCCTTCGTGCCGACCCTGTGTTATGCTCCAAAACCTGAATGCAAAAATAGACATTCACCCCCCGAATACTCGGGGGTTAGCAAAACTCCACTGTTTTGCTAGTGCAAATACAAGTGCAAAAATACGAGCCATACAATTCACATTCCACGAATAACAATAACCAGGAATCCTCAAAGATTCAAATACACGAAACGAATACTTCCCGAGGCAAGAGTTTGAGTAAAACTTTCCAAATCCGAAAGATCGCAAATAACGAGAATGATTTGCAAAATGGTTTAAAATACCCTCGGGAGTTTTAATAGAAAACAATTTAGGATTATCAAATCCTTCTCTTTCCAAAATCAACAGGGTCACAGCCCAAAGGTTTTGTTTTCGCAAATAGAAAACCGACAACAATTCACAGGGCCAGAGCCCAACATCACGTGTCCTCGATGGACATAAAAATCAACAAAACATAATCGCGCACGCGCATCGCCTAGGACCGGGACGAAGCCACAAATCCCACTCGAGGCCTCGAAGGACCCTCCCGAGCTGGCTAGCTAAACAAATCACACACATGCATCGCCTAGGACCGGGACGAAGCCACAAATCCCACTCGAGGCCTCGAAGGACCCTCCCGAGATGGCTAGCTAAACAAATCACACACAAATCACAACCATAAGTTATCCCGGCATCGGGCTAACAAGCCACGAACCTCGGAGTCCCCGCAAGACATACCCGATGATAACCCCACTAGTTATCCCGGCATCGGGCTAACAAGCCACGAACCTCGGAGTCCCCGCAAGACATACCCGGATTGGATAACCCTACGGTCTCGCCCGACCCATACTATCAAGTATGGATCCCGGAGATTCAACAATCCTACCCGGAGGCACATCACGTATAACAAGCACACAACAATAATCGATTATGAAACGAAACAACATTAAGCATCGCAACCTCCTTTCAAAGGAGTAACAACTAACATCACATCATGTCAAAACCGCAATACACTGCAATGAAGCCATATACGTACACACGCATTATCAAACACCACATCAACTCCAAACATATCCAAAGGATACACGTAGTCACTTACAACCCACACACTTACAAAACAAACGCGTTTTGAAAGAGAGCCTTTAGCAAGGCTAATCGAATCTTATGAAAATAATTTTCAAATGACCAAACCAACACATTTAGACGATCACCAATTATCATATCCACAAAACAAGAATAGTATGGGCAAGGTACTTGCCTTGAACAACCACAACGCGGAGAATCGACCGGAGTAGGTTGGCACGAACCGACTACGAACCCGCCGACTCCACCGAACGCCAACTCGCAACAATGAACTACGAACGAAGACAATAACAACGAAAATGAATTCCAAAGTACGGCCCAAAGCCGCTGAATTCAAAGAACGAACGACGAATGTTCAAGCGTTTTCCCCAAAACGGTCAAGAACACGATTCGTCCCGACAAAACACGAAAATGGAATTCCAAGTTGAAATATGGATATAAAATCTATAGAATATGTTTAACAACATCATTTAACCATAATCGATCCATCAAAAACGGATGAAAAACGAGATCGAGGACAAATCCCCCAAAAAGTCGATTCGAAGGAAATCAAGAAATATACTTCGATTCGACGAAGAACAATGGATTAAATGATGTTAAACACAATAATACTACCAAGATTAATCATACCCATCATGAATTAATCAACAACATGGAACGAATCGGACAAAAATGCAAAAACCCCCAAATTCAAGAAACTAGGGTTCTAGGAAAGATTACCTTGATTCGCTGGATCAAAAAACGATATAGGATGATTGATTGATGATATAACCTAAATAACTTCGAGGATTTGTTGTCAAACAACATGGCTCCATGATGAGCATACCCTCAGCCGCGGAAGAGAAGGAGAAGGAGGAGAAAAATGGCCAAAAACCCGTCTCATAGGCCATAAATAGCTGCAGTGTGTGCCGGCCCCGGGGAGTGTGCCGCGGCACGAGCCCAAAAATGGCTCCTGGTGGTCGTGCCGCGCCCGGCCGGGCAGCCGCGGCACAGTGCATGCAGTTTGGCCGAAAAAATACACGAGTGTGCCGCGGCCCTGCAGGCATGTGCCACGGCCCACGGTATGGCCTGCTCGGCCAGAAGCTGCCGAGCACTACCGGCCATAGCTCGGCCAGAAGCTGCCGAGCCCTACCGGCCGTAGCTCGGCCAGTGCCGGCCTGGGCCCATATTGCCCGGCCATGACTCGGCCGGGGCCAACTCCGACGGCCCGAACGACCCCGAAACCCGAACCTGAATACGAATCGATGATACGGTTACGACGTACTTGCAAAGACGAATCTAAGAGCTAAGAGAACATACAATTCCGACCACCCGAAGGCTCGGAATTCGACAACGGAAGTAATTACCCAAAACTTTGGGAAATGACGAAAATGGCCCAAAACGTCCGAAAATCACGATACGCGATCGAAACACCAAACCAAAGCTCGCAACATGAATAATAACATTAAATGAACTTACGAGAAACTCGAAACAACAGTTTCGGACGAGATTCGCAAGAATCGAACTCAAGTGCGGAAAAGTCGCTAAAAAGCTCGGAACTCAATAAAACGATACCGAAACGAACTCGGATGACAAAAAGTGCACAATTAATCATTCTCTAAATGACAAAACGGTCATGATAGAGTCATCAAAACGGACTCCGGCCAAAAAAAGAAATTTACCGAAAATCGAAAATTGCGGATATTACATTCTACCCTCCTTAAAGGAAGTTTCGTCCCGAAACTTAAAACAAGTAGGGAGAAGCAATATCCCGCCAGGAAAACTCAACGAGATATGCAAGGAAACGCGTAACTTACGCCCATCGGCGAAACGTTACAAGCAACGCAAAGGAATATACGGCGTGAAAACACGCTCCACGATGACCAACACAACGTCGCCGTTAGGGATATAATAAAACCAACAAGTGACAAGCGTCATCAAATGGATAATACAATCAAGTCAATTATCCGAACAATCACAAAACACAACGAACGAAAATCAATATGATTGACCAACCCAACGGTACATCAATCAAAACGCGAGCCAATCGCTGAACAAATACGAAATTCCACCGCCCAAGGGTTGGAAGATCGAAAACGAGACTAATTTCCCGAACATAAGGAAATTAGAAAGGAGTCTTGAATGCTCAACAATCACGAAACGACAACAAAAACCGAACAAACAAACAACCGAGACAACAAAAAACGAACAATCATGTCCGAAACACGAAGGATAATAAAATTCAAACAACAACTCCCAGGATTATCTGGTGAGAACAACAAGACATGCATTCCCATAAGATCTACAGGAAAGGGAAAAGTGATTGAAAAGTCACAACGACAAACGAGTTATTCCGAAACAATACCACACTCGTTCGATCAACAAAAGCAAGGGATAGGGAATGTTCAGAAAATGTCAACGAACATAAACGAGTCGACAGAGTCGAAAATAGAGAAATTCAAAATCTGATCCACGTTGAATAGAAGAGTTAATAGAACCAAATGATGTCACTTCCGAACAAGGTTCACAAGAATCGAACCGAACTCGAAAAAGTCACAGCGATAACTAGATCGACCCACAACAAGATCACAGTTCGTTCGGACGATGAAATCGAAATACAGAACAAGTTCATAAGGTATCAACTAACATAAGCGAATCGATAGACTGGAGAAAGAGAAAATACAGAAGTCAAAATAGTACGGGTATTACCCCCGACCTCATCCACGAATTTCACAAAAACAGGAGCAAGGTAACAAGACATTAAACAACCGACACATAACAGAACATTTACCGATGCCCACGGCCGTATCAAACCAAGCTCTAACAGCTCGCACATGCGCGACAACGCAGAAATCACCACGAGGCGACAATATTCAACACCAACATCCCACCTCTCACAGAGGGCTAACACAACAAATATGTGGAAAGCGACTCAACGCTCACGCCGCCAATTCGATCATACTCGGGAGCAAACATCATAATGAGAACGCGAACATCACACATACATACCCAGCCCTCAAACGGGAATGGATAGGTTTTAAAAACGAAAACCTCATTTTGAAAATAATTTAGAAGAACACCGGTTGATCTTGAGTATCACCTTTCAAAAAGTACAAACGTGAAACATTGTTATCGAGACTTTGGAGAACCATTTCGCATTTGATAAAAATGAGGACACTTTCTCTTATTAAAAACTTTCAGAATATTCGACCCTCGGGTCTAAATAAAAGTGTTTCTAAAACATTGAAAATATCTCAAAACATTTTGGTCCTCGAGGTAGAAGAATTTGGAAACATATTGTGGCACCTTGGATGTACCACGAGAAAATAATTCATTTTGAAAGTACGTCTCGAAATTTATTTTCTAAGATACTCAAGTTTTTCAAGGATAATTCAATGGGCTAGAATGCCCCAAAATTTCAGGTAAATACACGAAACATTATAGCGTTGTGGGTCTCGCGCTGGGACCCACCAGGCTAAAAACCATTTACAAAAATGCCAAAAAGGCCGATGACGGTAATATTTCAAAAACTCACAGAAGCCATTTACAAAATGTTAAATACCGTCATAAGAATTTCGCCAAAACGATCAAGGCCATAATGCCAAAAACTCGGTTAAGGAAATCAGTTTTCGAAATAAAACCCAGTCGGTAAAATACCGAAAGGCATTACAAAAGAACTCACGCAGCGGATAAAAGAAATACAGTTCAACATGCACAATCCAGCAACACTACTCCTCATATGAACGAAATATTAGAGTCAAATAACCACATACCACGAAATCAAAATCCATAAGAGGATTCCGTCACTGAACAAACAATCATAAAAATAGCTCGTGTCACACGAGGCACAACACAAAGAAGGGAGACTTACAGCCACAGGTCGCACGAAGATGATGATTGTAACACCCCCAAGATATTCGAGGTATATTACAGCGTCGTGAATCCCTACATGGGACCCACCAGGCTGGCCAAACATCATACTCATCGACTCACAGAACAACAGAATAACTCCTCGTCATAAAGACGCCCAACAAAATAATCCACCCGGTTCAACCGGTCAACATAACATCATAATTCGACACAAACACGATAAACAACAAAACAATCCAGACGAGTAAAAATTCTTAAGTACTCGAGTACTTCTATTAGTTCAAACAAAACCACAAAATATGAGAAGGTAGAAGACACTAAGACATCACTCGTGCACAATCATCACGCTCGGCCATCATCCGCATACTGGTCCAGCGCCCGTTCGTCTCGATGAACCTGACCTAAAATTCATAAAACGAATTTCCCCAAAATGGGTCCCCAGAGGGGTTAGCAATTACGCCAGTACAAGTAACCAGATGAACAACTTACATCTTACACATATAGTAAATGCATGCAATAAAGAAAAGCATAGTTCCAAAGCACTCATTTCCGGAAATGCCAATATCAAATCATATTTGTAAAATGCACCACAATTAACCGTCGATCCACGTATCTGTGGACCCCTACCGAGACCCCGTTGGATCTAACCCGTAGTGGTTAAAAGCAAGCTTGTCGATCCACGTCTCTGTGAACCCCTACCGAGACCCCGTCGGATCTAACCCGTAGTGAGCATACACACACACACCATTTCTCATACAATACTACTATGTCAAGATTGTAAGTTCATAAGGATACTTGCCTCGATTAAATAGACGGTGACACGAACGGAACGGAAGAATCAAGCACGACCGCGAGGAACCGACGAAAATGAACCTAACGATTCGAATAACACAATCACAACCACTTCTAAACGATTATGGAAATGGAATACACCCGGAAACCCGCCTACGATTCATGTATAATCGAATAAAAATAATAACGAGGGCGGACCACAACCAAACCCTCTCGATTTTGCAAAACTATGAAAATATACCATGAATTCGTAGGGGAACCAACAATACCAACAAGATTAATCATATTCACTATGAATTAATCTATCATTCGGAACAAATCGGACGAACACACGAAAACCCCCAAATTTACCTAAAAGAAGGTTTTAGGAGTTTACCTCGGATTAAAGACGAAGAACACAATTAGATGTTGATAAAATACTCCAAAAACTCAAAGAAGATGATGGCTCGGAGTTGCTAAGCTTCAAATCGCCGGAAGACACCAAGGAAATCGCCCACGAGTCAGAGGAGGGGAGGAGGATGAAAAATGACCGAAATCGGTCAACTCCTGGGTTTATAAACCCAGGCTTCGTTACGTACGTTAGCCACCACATGTTAACGTACGTAAGCCGTATTACGTACGTAAGCCATAAGGGCCTTACGTACGTAACCAAAAAGGCATAATCGCCTGAACTGATATCCACTAGGGCGTTATGTACGTAACCAAGAAGGGTGTTACGTACGTAACCAAAAAGGCAGAATTGCCTGAACTGAATTACACTAGGACGTTACGTACGTAACCAAAAGGGTGTTACGTACGTAACATTCCTTTCTGTGGAGTACAGGCCAGGAAAGAAAGAGGGAGGTACCGAAAAAGAATCGAAATACAACGGTGAAAAATTCACGATGGTACGGACTTTAGGGACCTGAAACGATGAACTTAAATGCCGAAGGAAAATATATTCCCGACTACTCAAAGGTTCGGAAAAACAATCAACAAACGAAATTTTCCCAAAAGTTTGGGAGAATTTACAAAACGGCCCAAACCTCCGGAATGTACGACACATGGTCGAAACACCAAACAAAAGCTCACAACGCCCATAATAACACGAGATGGATCTTTGGCAACCCCGAAACGGCGGTTCCAAATGACGTGAAACATCAAATCGAGTAAAACGAGTCCGAATCAAGCTCGAACGACAAAAAGTTCAATATTAAATATCCTCAAAATGTCGATACGGTTACAAGCGAGTCGCCAAAAACGAAAATGTACTAAAATGAGAATAATAAGAGAAGGGAAAAATGCGGATATTACATTCTACCCCTCTAAAAACAAGTTTCGTCCCGAAACTTAAGAAACAAACAACTCAGGGTACCTAGCACGCATGCTATCCTCGGTTTCCCAAGTTGCCTCTTCGACACCGTGTCTCGACCACTGTACCTTGACCAAAGGGATGGTCTTATGCCTCAGTCGTTTCTCACGATGCTCCAAAATCTTCAAAGGACGCTCTTCGAAAGTAATATCCTCGGCGACATCAATCTCACCATAATCGATGACGTGACTAGGATCCGGGACATATTTCCTCAGCTGGGAAATATGAAAAACGCTATGAACATGACTCAAGGCCGGAGGTAACGCCAGACGGTATGCCAACCCACCGACTCGCTCGAGAATCTCGAAGGGTCCAATAAATCTCGGACTCAACTTCCCTTTCTTCCCGAAACGAAAAACTCCCTTCGTCGGCGACACCTTTAGCAAAACGTGGTCTCCCATCTCGAATTCTAAAGGTCGACGACGGACGTCGGCATACGACTTTTGTCGACTCTGGGCAGTCAACATTCGTTCCCGAATTAATTCTATCTTCCGCCCCGTCTCTAAAACGACGTCTGGCTCGGTCCCGACTAAATCAGACATCTCATTCCAACAAATTGGTGATCGACATCGCCGCCCATAAAGTGCCTCATACGGTGCCATCCGAATCGACGCGTGCCAACTGTTGTTGTACGTGAATTCGATCAATGGCAAATGTCCCTCCCAATCGCTACTCCACTCGAGGGCACAAGCACGCAATATATCCTCGAATGTCTGTATAGTGCGTTCCGACTGTCCATCTGACTGGGGATGAAAAGAGGTACTCAAATGCAAACGGGTACCCAACGCCTTATGCACCGCCTGCCAGAAGTGCGATACAAAACGGCCATCACGATCCGAAACAATAGACTTCGGAGTACCGTGAAGCCTCACAATCTGCGCGATAAACACACGAGCTAACTTCTCCGGGCCCCAAGTGTCCTTGATGCCCAGAAAATGTGCCGACTTGGTCAGACGATCAACAATCACCCATACCATATTCATGCCCGACCTCGATCTCGTCAAACTCGTAACGAAATCCATCGATATATCTTCCCATTTCCATTCGGAGCGGAAGTGATCGCAATAACCGGTAGTCGTTGATGCTCGATTTTGACTGCCGACAAGTCAAACATCTCGCTACAAACCGTGCGACCTCCTCCTTCATATCATTCCACCGAAATTTCTTCTCGTGTCCTTGTACATCTTACTCGAACCGATGAACGGAATAAGGTGTAGCATGGGCCTCCGTAAAATACTCGCCTCAACTCGAATCGTTTGGCACACAAAGCCGACTACGGAATCTCAAAACACCATCCTCGTGAATCACAAATCCAGGAGACTTTCCTTTAAGAATGTTCCCTCGGATTTGAGTAATCATCGGATCCTCTAATCGCTTGATTTAATTTCATCGATCAAAGACGACGAAATCTCCAAAGCACAAAGTTGCCCGGCGTTCCGGCAACAAAACCTCAACATCTAACTCGAACAAAGCCCGCCGAAGCTCAGACTGAGACGTAAGCATCACAAGCGAACGCAATGCAAACGGTAAACGACACAAGGCGACGTCCACGACGATCGCCTTACCCCGATTATAAAGCATATCGAGGTCATAATCCTTAATCGCTCTAACCACCTCCTGCCTCATATTCAACTCCCGCCGAGTAAATATGTATTTGAGACTTTTCTGCTCGGTAAATATCTGACATGCAGAGCAGAAAAGATATTGACGCAAAATCTTGAGCGCAAAACGTGCCGCTAACTCCAAATCATGAGTAGGTAGTTCACTCATACGGCCTCAAGCGTCTCGACAAGATAGGCAATGGTCTTGCCGTCCGCATCAATACGCACCCAAGACCACGACCAAGCATCGCTATAAACGGCAAAACCCTCGTTGCCACACGGCAATGCCAAAACCGGGGCTGAAGTCAAACGCCTCTTCAGCTCCTCAAAACTCGACTGCCTTTCGTCATTCCAGACGAACTTCTCGGACTTCTGGAGCAACTGTGTAAGTGGCCGAGCTAGTTTTGAGAAACCCTCGACGAACCTACGGTAGTAGCCAGCCAAACCCAAGAAACTACGGACCTCCTTCACATTCTTGGGCGGCGCCCAATCCAACACTGCCTCAATCTTCTGCGGATCCACTTGGACTCCCTCGGCTGAAATCATGTGACCCAAAAACATCACTTCCTTCAGCCAGAACTCACATTTCGAGAACTTCGCATAGAGTTGCTCGGTCCTCAAAATATCTAACACTATCCGCAAATGATGGGCATGCTCTTCCTCATTCCTCGAATAGATAAGAATATCGTCAATGAAGACGACTACACACTTATCCAAATACTCGATAAAGACTTTGTTCATCAACTGCATGAACACCGACGGCGCATTAGTTAACCCGAAAGGCATAACTATAAACTCATAATGTCCGTATCTCGTCCGAAAAGCTGTTTTTGGCACATCGGACTCCCTCACCCGGAGCTGATAGTACCCCGATTTTAAATCAATCTTCGAGAATACCGCAGCTCCCTGCAACTGGTCGAATAAGTCATCAATTCTCGGTAAGGGATACTTGTTCTTGATGGTCACCTTGTTTAGTTCGCGATAGTCGATACACAAACGTAGTGAACCATCCTTCTTCCGCACGAACAGGACCGGTGCGCCCCAAGGCGAGGCGCTCGGTCGAACATACCCCGACTCAAGAAGCTCACTCAACTGCTTCTTCAACTCGGACATCTCTAAAGGTGCCATGCGATAGGGCGCCTTCGAAATAGGAGCCGCGCCCGGCTCTAACTCTATAGCAAACTCGACCTCACGATCCGGTGGCAATCCCGGTAACTCGTCAGGAAATACATCAGGAAACTCGCTAACGATTGGAATCGACGAAAGCTCGACTCCACCACTCTCCGCCTGCAAGGCGTAGCACCAATAGCCAGTACACCCCTTACGCAGAGTCTCATCGCCTTCAAGGCGTTAATAGCAATTCGGTTTCCCTCTTTCGCCCCGCGAAAGAGTGCTCGGTGCCGTACTCGGCTAACATAGTGATGATTCTCGTGCGGTAGTTCATGATCGCACCATGCCGCTCGAGCCAATCATCCCCAAGAATCAAATCCTCACCCTCGATACTCACAACAATAAGATTAGAGGGCCAAGTCCTCTCACAAATAAGTACAGAACAGTCTCGAACCTCCTGATAACCAACGATCCTATCACCGCTAGGAAGCTTAACGATGAAGGGTTCACAAGGCATCAAACAGTCGAGACTCAAACGGCGCACACAATCCAAAGATATGAACGAATGCGTAGCACCTAATCGAAAAGCACACCGACAGGATGAGAAAGAATATAAACGGTACTGCCGCCACGGTAGCCTTGGGTCATCGGCTCTCCGCATCTCATAGACACGCGGGTGGGCTGAGCCGACACCGGAAGCTCCCCTTAGAGGGCTGACCCGACCTCTCCCGACTAGCACTCGGCGGAGATTGAGGAGCAAACGATCCACGATTCACACTTGGTTCCCTAGGCGCTGGAATGGAAGCCCGGCACCAAGAATTCTCTCCCTCTCAAAGACAGTAACGCCTTTATGGCCCTACCGGCCACACCGATTACACGTCGGTAAAGGGCTCAAACAAGTACGACCGACGTGGCCTGCACGACCACAATTGAAACACTTCACATCACGGAAAGGAGCACCGTAGTTCCACGAGACCCCCAGTGAACGAGCCGACCACCACCGGCGGAAGTTAGCGGATTGGGATCTCGCCGACCCCCTTGTGGCCCGAAAAGTTCCCGAGCGGACTTATGTATCTTACTCTCGCGGCCGCCTCACTCGCCGTCACGCATATATCGTAAGCAAGGGCCCTGCTCTGGTAATCTTTCAAGGTAGTGCATACGAGCCCCGACATATAGTCCCGAATCGACAACTTCATCCGTCTGGAAAAATGGAAAATTTTGTCGCTCTCCTCGACAACTTGGGTCTTCACATAACCCAACTCCTTGTTGAAATCAGCAATAGCTTGAGATACGGGGATATCCCGCGGTTGAGCATCATAAAAAGCATGTACCCGAGCCTGTCTGACTGGCCACGGGCAATATTCGCCTCCATCAATTCTTGAAACTCGGCCCACGGCAAAGATGATCTCTCGGGGCCCAACGGCCTCCCACCACCCGTAAGGCCCCACGTGAGAAAGTATTGAGCAATAGGGACTTTACGGTCCCTGGGACGATTGGTAGCAGTGAAGACTTTAGATATCTCCTTGATCCACCCTTCCCACCAATCAGTGCAAGCTCCCGAAACCGAGGAGGATGCATCTTGATGACATCTTGGAGCCAACGGCCTGCTCCGCCCGATTAACATGGGCACATTCCGGTTACGAACCGCCCGAGCTATTGCCGCCATTTGGTTCACCATTTGTTGCATAACGGCCGCAATACCAAGGTCAGCGCGCTCTGAGAAGAAGCATGATCGTGGCGGTCGCCGTCTGCCGGCTCCCGAAGACTGCGATGTGGCCGCCCCACCGGCTGCCCCACGTCCCCGGCCGCGTCCACGACCACGACCGCGACCACGACCTCTTCCAGCATCCATACTGGAGTTAAATAAGTAGCAAAAGCCATACGAGGGTAAGTACGAGAAAAGAACAATCACAAGTCGAGAATCAAAGGTACGATACAAGAAAATAATGAACAGAGGAAGGAAAACTTACGGACACTGGTAGTACCGGAATCATGGCAGCGTGACGATGATGTGCAAAACTAAACACCACAAGACCCAATAAACCGACAAGCCCTAGGTATCCATAAACCTAGTGCTCTGATACCATTTTCTGTAACACCCCCAAGATATTCGAGGTATATTACAGCGCCGTGAATCCCTACATGGGACCCACCAGGCTGGCCAAACATCATACTCATCGACTCACAGAACAACAGAATAACTCCTCGTCATAAAGACGCCCAACAAAATAATCCACCCGGTTCAACCGGTCAACATAACATCATAATTCGACACAAACACGATAAACAACAAAACAATCCAGACGAGTAAAAATTCTTAAGTACTCGAGTACTTCTATTAGTTCAAACAAAACCACAAAATATGAGAAGGTAGAAGACACTAAGACATCACTCGTGCACAATCATCACGCTCGGCCATCATCCGCATACTGGTCCAGCGCCTGTTCGTCTCGATGAACCTGACCTGAAATTCATAAAACGAATTTCCCCAAAATGGGTCCCCAGAGGGGTTAGCAATTACGCCAGTACAAGTAACCAGATGAACAACTTACATCTTACACATATAGTAAATGCATGCAATAAAGAAAAGCATAGTTCCAAAACACTCATTTCCAGAAATGCCAATATCAAATCACATTTGTAAAATGCACCACAATTAACCGTCGATCCACGTCTCTGTGGACCCCTACCGAGACCCCGTCGGATCTAACCCGTAGTGGTTAAAAGCAAGCTCGTCGATCCACGTCTCTGTGAACCCCTACCGAGACCCCGTCGGATCTAACCCGTAGTGAGCATACACACACACACCATTTCTCATACAATACTACTATGTCAAGATTGTAAGTTCATAAGGATACTTGCCTCGATTAAATAGACGGTGACACGAACGGAACGGAAGAATCAAGCACGGCCGCGAGGAACCGACGAAAATGAACCTAACGATTCGAATAACACAATCACAACCACTTCTAAACGATTATGGAAATGGAATACACCCGGAAACCCGCCTACGATTCATGTATAATCGAATAAAAATAATAACGAGGGCGGACCACAACCAAACCCTCTCGATTTTGCAAAACTATGAAAATATACCATGAATTCGTAGGGGAACCAACAATACCAACAAGATTAATCATATTCACTATGAATTAATCTATCATTCGGAACAAATCGGACGAACACACGAAAACCCCCAAATTTACCTAAAAGAAGGTTTTAGGAGTTTACCTCGGATTAAAGACGAAGAACACGATTAGATGTTGATAAAATACTCCAAAAACTCGAAGAAGATGATGGCTCGGAGTTGCTAAGCTTCAAATCGCCGGAAGACACCAAGGAAATCGCCCACGAGTCGGAGGAGGGGAGGAGGATGAAAAATGACCGAAATCGGTCAACTCCTGGGTTTATAAACCCAGGCTTCGTTACGTCGTTAGCCACCACATGCTAACGCACGTAAGCGTTACGCACGTAACCCATAAGGGCCTTACGTACGTAACCAAAAAGGCAGAATCACCTGAACTGATATCCACTAGGGCGTGACGTACGTAACCGAGACGGGTGTTACGTACGTAACCAAAAGGCGTAATTGCCTGAACTGAATTACACTAGGACGTTACGTACGTAACCAAAAGGGTGTTACGTACGTAACATTCCTTTCTGTGGAGTACAGGCCAGGAAAGAAAGAGGGAGGTACCGAAAAAGAATCGAAATACAACGGTGAACAATTCACGATGGTACGGACGTTAGGGACCTGAAACGACGAACTTAAATGCCGAAGGAAAATATATTCCCGACTACTCAAAGGTTCGGAAAAACAATCAACAAACGAAATTTTCCCAAAAGTTTGGGAGAATTTACAAAACGGCCCAAACCTCCGGAATGTACGACACATGGTCGAAACACCAAACAAAAGCTCACAACGCCCATAATAACACGAGATGGATCTTTGGCAACCCCGAAACGGCGGTTCCAAATGACGTGAAACATCAAATCGAGTAAAACGAGTCCGAATCAAGCTCGAACGACAAAAAGTTCAATATTAAATATCCTCAAAATGTCGATACGGTTACAAGCGAGTCGCCAAAAACGAAAATGTACTAAAATGAGAATAATAAGAGAAGGGAAAAATGCGGATATTACAATGATCGCCCCACGATACTAATCACGACCAACAAACTCAGACGACGCGTCGCGACACGACTCAGTCAGACAAAATTCGACGAGACTAAACTCAATAGACACCACTGACCTGACAGCCTAGGTTTCCACAACCTAAGCTCCGATACCATTTATGTAACACCCCCAATCCACTCAGGGATATTACACGCCGTAGACCCTCTCCTCGAGGATCTACCAGGCTTGTAACAACATTTAACATCTCGACAATGCCTTCAAGGCTAAAATGACTCATTAGACCGATTTGGTCTTTCAATAAAAATATACAACTCAATTACAAACACATACCCACGCAGGGGTCAAAATACTATAAACTCCCGTACAATGGGGAAAAGATACTGCAGCGGAAAAGAAAATACAACTAGACCAATACGACATCAACAGATCCTCGTGTGATTAGTATCGTTCATCTTTTATCATCCTTCGTGCCGACCCTGTGTTATGCTCCAAAACCTGAATGCAAAAATAGACATCCACCCCCCGAATACTCGGGGGTTAGCAAAACTCCACTGTTTTGTAGTGCAAATACAAGTGCAAAAATACGAGCCATACAATTCACATTCCACGAATAACAATAACCAGGAATCCTCAAAGATTCAAATACACGAAACGAATACTTCCCGAGGCAAGAGTTTGAGTAAAACTTTCCAAATCTGAAAGATCGCAAATAACGAGAATGATTTGCAAAATGGTTTAAAATACCCTCGGGAGTTTTAATAGAAAACAATTTAGGATTATCAAATCCTTCTCTTTCCAAAATCAACAGGGTCACAACCCAAAGGTTTTGTTTTCGCAAATAGAAAACCGACAACAATTCACAGGGCCATAGCCCAACATCACGTGTCCTCGATGGACATAAAAATCAACAAAACATAATCACGCACGCGCATCGCCTAGGACCGGGACGAAGCCACAAATCCCACTCGAGGCCTCGAAGGACCCTCCCGAGCTGGCTAGCTAAACAAATCACACACATGCATCGCCTAGGACCGGGACGAAGCCACAAATCCCACTCGAGGCCTCGAAGGACCCTCCCGAGCTGGCTAGCTAAACAAATCACACACAAATCACAACCATAAGTTATCCCGGCATCGGGCTAACAAGCCACGAACCTCGGAGTTCCCGCAAGACATACCCGATGATAACCCCACTAGTTATCCCGGCATCGGGCTAACAAGCCACGAACCTCGGAGTCCCCGCAAGACATACCCGGATTGGAAAACCCTACGGTCTCGCCCGACCCATACTAGCAAGTATGGATCCCGGAGATTCAAAAATCCTACCCGGAGGCACATCACGTATAACAAGCACACAACAATAATCGATTATGAAACGAAACAACATTAAGCATCGCAACCTCCTTTCAAAGGAGTAAAAACTAACATCACATCATGTCAAAACCGCAATACACTGCAATGAAGCCATATACGTACACACGCATTATCAAACACCACATCAACTCCAAACATATCCAAAGGATACACGTAGTCCCTTACAACCCACACACTTACAAAACAAACGCGTTTTGAAAGAGAGCCTTTAGCAAGGCTAATCGAATCTTTTGAAAATAATTTTCAAATGACCAAACCAACACATTTAGACGATCACCAATTATCATATCCACAAAACAAGAATAGTATGGGCAAGGTACTTGCCTTGAACAACCACAACGCGGAGAATCGACCGGAGTAGGTTGGCACGAACCGACTACGAACCCGCTGACTCCACCGAACGCCTACTCGCAACAATGAACTACGAACGAAGACAATAACAACGAAAATGAATTCCAAAGTACGACCCAAAGCCGCTGAATTCAAAGAACGAACGACGAATGTTCAAGCGTTTTCCCCAAAACGGTCAAGAACACGATTCGTCCCGACAAAACACGAAAATGAAATTCCAAGTTGAAATATGGATATACAATCCATAGAATATGTTTAACAACATCATTTAACCATAATCGATCCATCAAAAACGGATGAAAAATGAGATCGAGGACAAATCCCCCAAAAAGTCGATTCGAAGGAAATCAAGAAATATACTTCGATTCGACGAAGAACAATGGATTAAATGATGTTAAACACAATAATACTACCAAGATTAATCATACCCATCATGAATTAATCAACAACACGAATCGGACAAAAATGCAAAAACCCCAAATTCAAGAAACTAGGGTTCTAGGAAAGATTACCTTGATTATTTGGATCAAAGGACGATATAGGATGATTGATTGATGATATAACTGAATAACTTGAGGATTTGTTTTCAAACAACATGGCTCCATGATGAGCATACCCTCGGCCGCGGAAGAGAAGGAGAAGGAGGAGAAAAATGGTCAAAACCCGTCTGCAGGCCATAAATAAGCCGCACGCAGTGTGCGCACGAGCCCAAAATGGCTCCCGGTGGTCGGCGGTGTGCAGCGGCCCGGCCGGCGTGTGCCGCGGCACTGTGCTGACGGTTTGGCCAAAAATGCACGAGTGTGCCGCGGCCTGATGCGGCCATCGGCCGGGAGCCGCCGAGCACTACCGGCCGTAGCTCGGCCGGCGCTGCGGCACTGGCCAGTTGCCGGCCATGACTCGGCCGGGGTCAACTCCGACGGCCCGAACGACCCCGAAACCCAAACCTGAATACGAATCGATGATACGGTTACGACGTACTCGCAAAGACGAATCTAAGAGCTAAGAGAACACACAATTCCGACCACCCGAAGGCTAGGAATTCGACAACGGAAGTAATTACCCAAAACTTTGGGAAATTACGAAAATATCCCAAAACGTCCGAAAATCACGATACGCGATCGAAACACCAAATCGAAGCTCGAAACATGAATAATAACATTAAATGAACTTACTAGAAACTCGAAACAACAGTTTCGGACGAGATTCACAAGAATCGAACTCAAGTGCGGAAAAGTCGCTAAAAAGCTCGGAACTCAACAAAACGATACCGAAATGAACTCGGATGACAAAAAGTGCAGAATTAATCATTCTCAAAATGATGAAACGGTCATGAGAGAGTCCTCAAAACAGACTCCGGCCGAAAAAAGAAATTTACTGAAAATCGAAAATTGCGGATATTACAGTTCGGGCCGTGGTAGGGGTCTGGGTCAGCAAGATCGCCGTACAACATCGATTTCGGGCTCAGTTCACCCTCGATTGTATCAAATGAGGCGCACATAGGAGGCAGACGTTCCGGTGGCGTCAGGTACCACTCATATCCTTTCTCATCCAGTTTCAGTGCTTTTTGATTCGGGTGCTACCCACTCCTTTATTGCTTCGGATTGTGTGAGTCGTATTGGTTTTGACTGCTTGTTCGAGTGTGAACCGTTTGTAGTGGGTACACCTAGCGGGGATCGTATGGTTGGGGACCAGGAAGTTAGGGATTGCCCAGTGAGGATCGGGAGCCGAGATTGGCCCTCGAATCTCATTGTTATAGACCTTAAGGGTGAGGATTTGATCCTCGGGGACGATTGGTTGGATCGTCACGGTGCTATCATGAACTATCGGACTCGTACCATCTCGATAGTGGCCGAGGACGGCACCGAGCATACTCTTGTCGGTTGTAAGTCGGGTAGGTCGGGAAGTGTGATTAGCGCCTTGAAGGCGATGAAACTTCTGAACCAGGGTTGCGTCGGCTATTGGTGTTATGCTCTGAAGGCGGAAGATGGTGGAGTTGACATGTCTTCGATTCCAGTCGTTAGCGAGTATCCTGACGTTTTTCCAGATGACTTGCCGGGATTACCACCACAGCGGGAAGTTGAGTTTCCTATTGATCTAGAGCCGAATGCGGCCCCTATTTCTCGAGCGTCGTACCGTATGGCACCATCGGAGTTGTTAGAGTTGAAGAAACAGTTGGGGGAGTTGTTAGATAAAGGGTATATTCGACTGAGCGCATCCTCTTGGGGTGCGCCTGTACTTTTTGTTAAGAAGAAGGATGGATCGCTTCATTTATGCATCGATTATCGAGAATTAAACAAGTTAACCATAAAAAACAAGTACCCATTGCCCAGGATCGACGATTTATTTGATCAGCTTTAGGGAGCGATAGTCTTCTCGAAGATTGATTCACGATCGGGCTACTACCAGTTGAGGATTCGGGATAGTGATATACCGAAAGCTGATTTTCGGACGAGATATGGCCATTACGAGTTTTTAGTTATGTCTTTCGGGCTAACCAATTCCCCAGCAGTGTTCATGCAGTTGATGAACAAGGTTTTTATTGAGTATCTCGACAAATTCGTAGTCGTCTTTATTGATGATATTCTTATCTATTCCCGGAGTCGGGAGGGGCACACCTTACATCTCCGAATTGTACTAGACATTTTGAGAGCTGAGTAGTTGTACGCAAAGTTCTCTAAGTATGAGTTTTGGCTCAAGGAAGTGATGTTCCTCGGGCACGTGATTTCAGCGGAGGGAGTTTGAGTAGATCCGCAGAAGATAGAGGCAGTGATGGCGTGGGAACCGCCTAAGAATGTGAAGGAGGTGAGGAGTTTTCTGAGACTTGCAGGCTATTACCGTAGATTTGTTGAGGGATTTTCTAAGATCGCTATACCACTCACTCAATTACTCCAGAAGACTCAGAAATTCGAGTGGACCGCAGACAGACTGGATAGTTTTGATGAGTTGAAGAGACGACTAACTACCGCACCCATTTTAGCATTGCCTCAGGGGAACGAGGATTTCGTGGTGTATAGTGATGCTTCGGGCCTCGGGCTCGGATGTATTTTGATGCAGAGAGATAGGGTTATTTCTTATGCGTCCCGACAGCTGAAACCTTACGAAGTGAATTACCCTACGCATGATTTAGAGTTAGCTGCAGCCATCTTTGCTTTAAAAATCTAGAGGCATTATCTCTATGGATCGTCGTGTAAGATTTACACGGATCACAAGAGTCTGAAGTATATCTTCAGTCAGAAAGAGTTGAATATGAGACAGCGTAGGTGGTTGGAGCTAA
Source organism: Orobanche coerulescens (assembly GCA_033398695.1). NCBI lineage: Eukaryota > Viridiplantae > Streptophyta > Magnoliopsida > Lamiales > Orobanchaceae > Orobanche > Orobanche coerulescens. Next base: position 102,808 of record JAWKAU010000094.1, on the reverse strand, counting down.
TTAAAGATTACGACCTCGAGATACTTTTACCATCTGGGTAAGGCTAATGTAGTGGCTGATGCGTTGAGTCGGAAGCCGATGGCGTTATAGATGTTAGAGCTACTTACACTATAGAGTAGGATCCAGTGGGATTTGATTTGTCATAATATCGAGGTTTAGGTTCAGAGAGTTCAGGGTCAGTTATGTGCATTGGAAATCACTTCGTCCTTGACTGATGATATCAAGGCGAAGCAGTTTGATGATCCATTTTTGCTCCAGTCGAGGGAGGATGTGAGGAAGGGGAAAGCCCCTGGGTTTGTGATTCAGGATGATGGGGTTTTGAGATTTCGCGGCAGATTATATGTACCCAATGACATTGAGTTGAGACAGAAGGTTTTGAGTGAGGCTCATACTACGCCTTACTCTATACATCCTGGTACGAGCAAAATGTACAAGGATGTAAGAAGTAACTACTGGTGGAGCAATTTGAAGACGGACGTGGACGAGTTTATATCGAGGTGTTTAACCTGTCAGCAGGTTAAGATTGAGCATCAGCGACCCGCGGGATTATTGCGACCACTTTCTATCCCGGAGTGGAAGTGGGAGCATATTTCCATGGATTTCATTACCAATATGCCTAGGACTCGGACTGGAATGAACATGATTTGGGTTATTGTCGATCGACTAACCAAATCAGCTCATTTTCTGGGTATTAAGGATACTTGGGGGCCGGAGATACTAGCACGGGTATTCATTTCGGAGATCGTGAGGTTGCATGGGACTCCTAAGAGTATTGTTTCGGATCGTGATGGCTGATTCATATCACATTTTTGGTAGGCCGTTCATCGAGATTTGGGGAATGAGTTGAGACTCAGTACATCCTACCACCCTCAGACAGACGGACAGTCTGAGCCGACGATACAGATGATGGAGGATATGCTGTGAGCCTGTGCTTTAGATTGGAAGGATGATTGGGAGTCGCACTTGCCATTGATCGAGTTCACGTACAATAATAGTTGGCACGCCTCGATCAAAATGGCACCATTTGAGGCATTGTATGGTAGAAGGTGCAGATCGCCATTATGTTGGGATGATGCATCCAAGCTAATCGGCACCGACCCGATATGGTAGTTGAGACGAGAGAGAAGATTGCTCTGATTCGCAATAGGATGTTGACGGCCCAGAGTCGACAGAAGTCTTATGCCGATACGCGTCGCCGGACGTTGGAGTTTGAGGTGGGAGACCATGTGTTGATTAAGGTGTCGCCGACACGGGAAGTTTACCGCTTCGGTCGGAAGGGTAAACTTAGTCCGAGATATATTGGACCATTCGAGATTCTAGAGAGAGTTGGAGAGCTTGCATATCGGTTAGGCTTGCCACCGTCCCTGAGCCACGTACATAACGTATTCCATGTTTCCCAGCTTAGGAAGTACGTACCGAACCCTAGCCATATTATTGATTTTGTAGAGGTCGAGTTGGGGCCCGACATTACCATCGAGGAGAGTTCGATTTAGATCTTAGAGCGTCGAGTGAAGCAACTCAGGCACAAAACCATTCCTTTGGTTAAAGTGCAATGGTTGAGGCATGGATCCGAGGAAGCCACGCGGGAGACGGAGGAGAGTATGAGGTCGATATACCCCGAGTTATTCGCATTGTAAGTTTCGGGACGAAACTTATTTTTAGGGGGAGAGAATGTAATATCCGTACTTTCTATTTTTAGTAATTTCTATTTTTGGTGTATGTTCGTTTCGTATGGCTCGCTTGTCACTGTTTTGGGATGGTGAAACTAGTTTGTTCTTTGAGTTTTGCCATTTGGATGAGTTTCGGTGATGTTTTTACGTATTTTCGTCTTGAACTATATTTTATCATGTGTACGTTCAATTCTCGTAAAACTCGTCCGATTTCGTTATTTTTCTTTTCCCATGAGTTCATATGGTTGAGTTACTCATGTTGTGAGTTTCGGATTGTTAATCCGACGTCGTGTCGTGATTTTTCGGACGTTTGAGCCATTTTGTAATTTCCTAAAAGTTTAGGGAATTTTATCCCCCTTGTCGTATTTTGGGTTCCCCGGTAGTTGGGAGTGTATTATCTTTCAGTACCTAACTTCATTGTCATGAATATCTCGTGTTTACACTTTTGGGTTTGATCTTATGTTGCGTTCCGTTTTCGTATCGTCCTGTGCAGAAAACGATGTTCAGCAGTACTGAACTGCTGCATGCATAACGCACGTTATGCATGCTATTTAGCGTGCGCTATCGTTACCTGCATAACGTATGTTATGCCTTAGTCGTAACGTACGTTATGGACTTCAGCGGGGGTTCTGTCCAGTTTCTGCCTAGCCCTTACGTGCGTTAACAGGCGTTTGTTACGTACGTAAAACTCTTCGTAGCACACGTTAACGGTTTGGTGTAGCGTGCGCTATTGACCTTAGCCAATCGGGCAGATCGCTCTGTCAGGATCTTACGTACGTTAACTCAAATTAGCGTACGTTAACTATCCATGTTAGTGTACGTAATGCTTCGTCAGGTATTTAAATCCTGAGTTGACCTCAGATACGTCATTTCCTTTCTTTTCCTTCCCTTGTCTGCGACGTGAAATCCTCGGGCGATTTGGAGCGATTTGTGCATAATACTCCATAAAGTTCCTTCATAGATCAATTGTTGGGGTTCAAGCAAGGTTTATCGTTATCATAATCATCCCCATCCGTCCGAATCGAGGTATATTTCCTTAGAACCCTAACTTTTGGGGATTTGTTTTGGTTTTCACCCTTCTAGTCTGATTTGTCTCTTATGATTGTTAGATTTCGATAGCATAATCACCATCCCTTGTTTCTCTTGTGGTTTTGCAAGTTAAACTCGATGTTTTTCCCCGTTGATAGTTTAGAATCGGTTTTGACCTTGTATTGTCCGACAAAACGTCCCAACGGGTAGAATTTAGGCGAATTCTTACATTTCCGTGTTATTGAGATCGATTGTATATCGTGGTTGTGTAGGATCGGATTAGTGAAGATTGTTCGGACTGAAACCTTGTCGTTCACCTTTTCCTTTCGCGTCATTTTATTCAAGGCAAGTACATGTATTATATTTCATTGTGTGTGTACGGTTTTGATGCGAATGATGTAAATTGTACTGTTGAACGAATGTGATTGTTGCTCTTCCACCCGGGGATGACATATGTGCCCTCTGGGGGCCGATACTAATGGGTACAGCCGCGGAAGTGGTTTCTCAACCGGGGACGGTCTGACGGGACCTCTGAGGGTCGATACTATTGGGTACGACCGTGGTTTACCAAGCGTGGATAGTTATGATGTCGAGAACTTGATAATATACTGTTTTGGTGTAAATGTGATATTCCGGAATATTGATTTCAAATGTTTTCTCAAATAGATTACTTGTGTCGAATCGTGTATGTATATAATGTAGTGTAATTGTGTACTTGCACTAGCCATTCGAATGTTAACCCCTTAAATGGGGGAAATGCGTCTTATGCATTTCAGATACTGGTCGAGCCGAGGAGCTGGCACGGGATATGCATGCAAAGGATGGACCCGCTTGATGATGAGGCTCGAGTCATGTTTTATGTTTTACTATTGTATTTATCTTGATGTTGGAGTTAGACTGAGTGTTTTATAAATTGGTTTAAGTCCTCTGCGTGGGCAATGGATTCATCTAGAGTTACACTCTTCGATACTTGATTAAAATGTTTTGGCCGAGGCCACGGCCCTATATTACTATGATGATTGTGTCTTTTGGGATTTCATATTCGGATTGTGTGTTATGTGTTAGCCTGGTAGACCTCATGAAGGTTCTACGGCGTGTAATGTCTCATTTGTGATTTGGGGTGTTACAACACAATGTTTACATAAATTGACAATGGTTAAATATCTCAACAAGTAATTATGTTAACAAGTAAATATTTCAACAAGTAATCCATCTCCTATTTATAGCCTCTGAAGCAAGAAAACATGGGACCAAATAGTGTTTCATCAAGTATCTCCCACGTTTTTTTTGGAATGCGCTCTTTATGTATGTTAATTTGATCGAGGACAGCCATAATGGTTACACGATGTTGCGTGCATGACACAACTTCGATCAAGCACCCTTTTTACTTCATCATTTTGTCTTTCTTGGCGTTAACTTTTTCCGGCCCAATTTCCTCGAATTTGCGCTCTATTCTTCTGTCTCTTTGATACACGAGTACTTTTCTGTTTCTCAACGGCTTTTCTCTTCACTGATTCAGACTGCTCGCTATTATCCGGTTCAAACTCCGAATCCGACTTGAAAATATTACCGAGGTGCACAGTCTGTGTTCTTTTCCCTCTTCTCGCATCCTGTTTCAAACATAATATATGACCATAACAACAGTTATATCCGCTTATTTTCATAATGCTTAATGAACATCAATACATAACTCATTAGTTACTTGTTCAAATACTGATGAGTGGGATTTTATGCATATTTCCTATACCTGTGCAAAATTATACATTATCTTCTATACCCTATACAGTTTCAAATACTTAATAATGGAGACAAAACAACCTAGTACTATGCAACACAACTCTTCAATTACTTGTTCAAATAATGATGAGTTTCAATAATAACATATTGCTAGTACTGTCAATTACTTGTTCAGATAATGATATAATTTTGAACGAGTAATATATGATGACTTAATAACAAATTGCTAATACTGTTAATTACTTGTTCAAATAATGTTATAAAATTGTACATTATCTTCTATACCCTATACAGTTTCAAATACTTAATACTGAATACAAAACAACCTAGTATTACTATCCAACAAAACTCATCAATTACTTGTCCAAATAATGACGAGTTCCATTAATAACAAATTGATAATAATGTTACTTACTTGTTCATGTAATGTTAATTTCCAATGTAATTTACAATATATTTTTAATACCACTATAAGAGAGTACTAAGAATGGACACACACCAACCTAGTAGTATGAAACAAAACTGAACACAACCTAGCACTACTAAAAGAGTGAGAATAAACATCATACTATGCATTTCAAATCAATAGCGGGAATGAATAATTCCTGAAACTAGATGCCTTTCACTTTTATGTGCATAAAAATAACATGGAATACAAGAACGGCTAACACTAATTAGAACAACTGATAAAATTTCATATTTTTCAATAAGTTACCAAAAATTCAAACAATAAAAACCATTAACAGGAATTAACGTAAGCATATTGCATTTCATATTACTTTTTTCTGGTATGTGGAGATTTCTTATTGCACTCAGATGACAAAATAGTCTATCAACTGCAATAAATTGTTCTCGTTTTGTGTGAGACTTGGTGACTCCAATCCCAGGAATGAATTCGCCGATTCAAATGGAGAGCCTACAACGAAAGATTTTCGAAGTGTGTATAATTTGGGGGTTGTAGTTTCAAAATGTGTTGCGGTGTGCTTCACCTTCACGTGGGCGTCGATTGGACATTTAGGATGGATGAAGAGAAGTGACCAGCAACAGGAAATTGACGGTCCAGAGATATGAAGGGCACAATGGTAAAAATTATATTTGCTTTAATAAATAATAAATTATATATTTAAGGAGTGTGTTAATGAGCAAAATAAGATTCTAAGTTGTATTTGTTGAGTTTTCTCCCATCAATCAAATCAACTACTATATCTAACCGCTAATGGTCATAATGACTATGTATCATCATATATAATAAGATTAGGTCCTAAAAATGATTGGGGAGTATTAATGACAATAATTTTAAAATATTTATTAGGGTTTTGCAATTTAGCCCTCATATTTTCCTGCAGCTTTCAATTTAACCCCAAAAATTCTGTATACTTCAATTTAAACCCGTTTTGATTTATGATTCTTCAATTTTAACCCAGTCAGCTTCTCAACTCTTACAATTTGACCTCACTCAATTTTAAACCCTCCAATTCAGTCCCATTTTGACCAAGACATTAAAATATTGACCTTTCAATTAATATTAATAATTAGTCCGATTTTATGCATGTATATTTTAATTTTCGTCATTATATCGTAATATTTTATAATGATTAAAATATTATTACATGTAGACTTTATCGAGGATTTATGGGCTTAGGACTGTGAGTCGAGCATCTACATATTCAAGTCAGACAACAACATTTATTCGTGGGAATTTTCACTATCACTTTAATTGCTTTAATTGGATTGTATATGTGATATTAAATTCAATATATGATATTTAATTCATGTTTAAAAATTGACGATATATGTTGTGAATCAGGCTCACATGTATACGTGTAAAGAGGCTATCTTAAGATATATGTTGTTGCGGGGACACCTGCGCAACCTCAATATTCACATGGGTGCTCGATTCATGTTATATGTGGTATTTTGTGTATGTTTCATGTTGTTGTGGGGACACCTGCGTAACCTCAATATTCGGGTTATGCGTGCTAGATTCATGTTATACGTAATATTGTGTGTATGTATTCATGTTGAGGAAAAGATATGATAGATTTTATACTTTTCATGAGATTATATTTACTGTGATAAGTGAGATTTCCACGAGCTGAAGGAAACTCACCTCCACCTTCATTGATCCCGCAGGTTAAATCGAGCCGGATGAACGAAGGAGCAAGCCGATAGGGCATATGAATGAAAATTATTAAATGATGTTTTTCATATGTCAAATGTTTCGAAATTCTTTTGGGAAAACTTTTGTTAGAAATTAACAATTTATAATTTATTCTTCTGACGCAAATTTAATTTCGTATCTATGACGTGTTATTGCCTTAATTAAAGGTATTTAATTTATGTCGATGAATGACTCGACTTTGTAGGCGTTATTCTTCGTCAAATTTACCTTTTATTTATTTTCCCCAATAATTATGCCTAGAAAGTCGGGGCGTTACATAGTTATATAACTTATATTACACACATTAACGCAACCTTGATACAAAGTATATAAATATCTGCACAAACATTACGTACAAAACACGTAGATATTCAACCAAAAGCACAGCCGGTGCATCGCACGAGTTCGTAACGCCTCGTGCAACAGTAAGATTTCCCAACAATTTACCCCCCTTTTTTCTTTTTAATGACCAGAAATCCGCACCCGCTATTCGTGCGCACTGGATAGTTTATCCCCCTTTCGGTCGCTACAAAATTGGACATTGAAAAGTCATCGCGGCATAATTACCACATTGAATTGAACCGTGGTTCCATGGTTTTACCCAAGATCTCGAACCATCACCACCGTTTTCTACACAAACCCTTTCTGTGGGGCTCATCGTCACTCAATCAGCTCCAAGGGGCTCTTACCAAAAGCATCCCCTCCGCGATATTAGTTCAAAATAAAGCAGCAATAAGGCCGGTCTTTTCATCTGCAGTAGTAGCATCAAAGATGGTTAAAGCTATAAGGGTCCATGAAGTGGGTGGCCCTGAGGTGTCCGTTTTTCTTATCTCTCTCTCTCTCTGTCTGTCTCTCTCTCTCTTGGATTACATAGGTTACTGGTGTGTTTCTGAGTGTTTTATGTGCTAGCAGCAAATGGGTTTTTTGCCATTTGTGATTTTAGTGGAAGAAAATAGTTTGGGTTGGACTATTGCTTATGATCATTGTTAGCTTAAACTTGTGTTTTTTCCAGACTCTATTCTGTTAACACCCCCGCCCCCAACATCCCATGTACTGAGATTTGTGTTGGGCATTATTGCAGTTTCAATCATGCAATAGAGATCAACAATTTTTTTCTATAACTTCTTGATATGGCGGTTTTGATTCTTGGTAGTGTTGCCCTTTGTCGAAATAGCAATTCTGTTCCTTTAATCTCTAGATATGCCTTTTTCTTTAGTTAAAGGTATTTTGGCATGACGGTGTCCAATGGTATTTTGAGTGTAAATGAAGTAGCAAAACATCCATTAGGGACTAAGAGTGCACAAACCTATCACTCATGGGGCCAACATTGCACAAATTAGGACTTATGGGACCATAATTGCAAAAGATCGTAGTTTTACTGGGACCAATATTGCTTCCTAAAATATTTACAGACGAAAATGGCTAGTCCTTCATAGTTACGGGATCAATTTTGCGATTAAGCCTTAATGTTGTATGAAAATGATTTCCCGCGAGTTTACTGGATAATTAGTGTCTGCAATCTGCATATTGTCAATGGCTTGGAATAGGGTTTGAAGATTGTGATTTGTGCTAGAATTTTTTATGAACTCTGCATAATTTCTTGATGTCTTTATCCTATCTAGGAGGAGAGGTTGGTGGAGTTTTTATCTCATATTATTTAGTCTCTGATTTTCTTTTACTGAAGCAAGTGATCCCCTATAATTTTTTTTTAATAATGAGAGTTGGTTGTGGAATCGTACATTGACAAAGGTTCCAGATAATGAGGCTCTATTTACTATCTCGAATAGCTCAAAATTCAAAAATCAGTTCTGAAGGCTTTCTTTTAGCATTAAGATGGCCTACTCCGTTTTTCAATTAGTTATCTTTGAAACTTCTATGATTCTCTATATTGCATTTGATTATGGTCAACAATCTTGATGCCAGTCGTCATTATCTCTGAAACCAATGCTGTGAATTGGATATTGTGAGTTAAGCTTCAATTATGAAGATATAAAAGTTCTATCCGAGTATTTTCTATTTCCGAGTTCATTCAAAGGGTCCGGTTTTCTACTGCTTTAAACAGAGCAAGTCATGCATCGTTTTCACAATCTTAGTTTTACTATTTACTGCTTAATGCATTTGGTTTTAGGTCCTGAAATGGGAGGATGTGGAAATAGGGGAACCAAAGGACGGAGAGATCAAAGTGAAGAATAAAGCCATCGGCTTGAACTTCATTGATGTTTATTTCCGGAAAGGGGTTTACAAGGCTTCGACTTCTTCACCCTTCACACCTGGTTGAAATCAAACTATTTTTTCACACGGGCTCATCTCAATAGAGAATTTTTTATTTATTGCCTTGATGCATGCTATATTTTACTCGTGTGAATTTTCAGCATTTCAGAACCTCTAAATTTCACGAAATCATGTATTCCAGAAAAAAAGACGTTCATCCCTATTTCGTATGGCCACATCTTTAGAATTATATTTTTTTCCTGTAGTTAAAGAACTGCCACAAAAAAACATCAAAAAATCGATCATCTTGCAGTTAGCCCATCTGATCTAATGCTTCCGTCTCATATAATGCCTTCATCTGATACATGCCCTCCACCCCTCTTGAAGATGGTACTTCCAGATATGATATAATAGAGTGAACGTTCAACATAAAATCTCAATATCTAACTAAGCTTTATATAGTATTCCTTAAAGAATAAATTAGAATATTAGCTGTTTAGATTTTTTTTTTTTACAAAAAATAAGTAAGGATATGGTTTGAGTTGTACCTTCGTTAAAATGATAAAATTTTAAACTTGTACCTTAACCAATAAACCCTCCTCAAGCGGGACGGAGGGAGTAATATCTTATTGCAACCTACTGTCAATAACTGAATTACAGGTATGGAGGCTGTTGGTGTGGTAACAGCTGTAGGTCCAGGACTTACTGGAAGAAAAGTCGGAGATGTTGTTGCTTATGCTGGAAATCCTATGGGTGCATATGCAGAGGAGCAAATCCTTCCTGCTGAAAGAGTGGTTCCCGTGCCACCTTCTATTGATCCCATTATAGCAGCATCCATCATGCTCAAAGGGATGACTGCTCAGTTTCTAGTCCGGCAGTGCTTTAAAGTAGGTTTCTTGTTACTCCATCCTAAACTTTTCCTTTTTTTTTTTGTTATTGATTTTATCTGTTGGATCGAAATATTTCATATTTTCACTAATCTCGCTGCCATGGTTGTCAAGTCGTCAACTAGTCAACGACTAGGTGACCGGTCAGAAACCATTGAACGACTGGGTCAGTTGACTAGAGCAAAGATGTCGATTGGCTGGAATATGTGGTCGTCGACCAAGTCGACTAGATGCCCCGACTGAGGTAAAATGGGTCTTGACCGGTTCGTAAACCGACCCATTTTTTAATTTGGTTACAAAACCTGAAACACATTGTTTCGGAGTAATGTAAAAAAAAAAAAACTAATCAATTGATAGTTGATACTTATAGCCGTTATCTGGAGACACCCTAATCAATTGAAACAAAGAGGACAAAAGAGACAACAGAGAAGAGAGAGAGAAGCGAGAGGAGGGAGGGAGGGAGGGAGGGAGCGAGCGAGGGAGAGGGAGGGGGAGGGAGGGAGGGAGGGAGGGAGGGAGGGAGGGAGGGAGGGAGGGAGGGAGGGAGGGAGTCTCATTTATGCTCTGTTGACATCATTTGATTCAGTCTCATTTGTCTTGTTGTTATGCATTGTACTAAAACTTATGATAGATTTTGTGTGTTGAACTTAATATGGACTTGCTGATTAGTCAACGCTCAGTCGGACCTCTGTCGACTCGGCTCGACTTACTGACTTGATAACCATCCTCGCTATGGGATTTTCCTAATTTGCATTTTATCTTACAGGTTGAACCAGGACATACTGTACTAATTCATGCAGCCGCTGGTGGAGTCGGGTCTCTGTTGTGCCAATGGGCAAATGCACTTGGTGCCACTGTTATTGGAACTGTCTCAACAAAAGAAAAGGCAGCTCAAGCCAAAGAAGATGGGTGCCACCATGTTATATTGTACAAGGAACAAGATTTTGTTACCCGTGTAAATGAGATAACTTCTGGTAAAGGAGTTGAAGTCGTCTATGATTCTGTCGGAAAGGACACTTTTGAGGTAAAAATGGTTGCTGTGCTCTTAACTTGATGTTACTGGCATTGTTTCTCTATCATGAACCACCATCGGGTGCATGTTGTACTTTCTTGAGCATGAATTCCCTTTAATACCTCCGTTTCTTTCTCTGTCGTTTGAGGTTTATGTACACATAATAAGGACATTTTATCCTTTTTAGCCCTTGGTCTGCCCAACAATATAAACTTGAGATCATTAACTACATCGACAAAATGAAGACAAGGGGTAAAATTGGAAAAATAGAATCAATTTTCTTTGGTATTCTAAAAAGGACATATAGAGTGAAGCGAATTTCCTTTTGGAAAACGACAGATAGAACGGGAAATGGAGGGAGTAGCATGTTCTTGGGGTTTCGAGATTAATGCTCGCCAACCTAATGGCTATTAACAATGCATGAACTTCTTAGCAAGGGGGTCTCTGTTTAACTAGGAATATGATTTTAGTTAGTACTGATTACAATATCACCCTTGAGTTTTAGCCTACATACCAAAAATTTAAAATCATATTTCTTTCAAATTACGAATACACCCCCCATGTTATTACAATACTCTCTTGAGTTTGTTTTACTTGTATAATTTATGTCCAGATAGGAATATATGTTAAGGGGTTGTTTGTAATTTTTAAAGATAATGAATTTTTCTGTACAACAACATCTAAGCCTTAGTCCCAAAATGATTTGGGGTCGGCTAACATGAATCAAACTTTGAAACCGTCAATAATCGTTACATAAATAACAGGAAAAAAGAGGGAAAAAAGTAGAGAAAAAAGCAAATAAAAAAAGAGAATGAATGTTAAAAAAAGAAAAAAATAGAAAAAAAATGAAAAATCCTGAAAAATAAATTAAAAGATAACATGGAATAAAAGAAAATAGGAATAAAAATACAGATTAAAATAAAAGGAATCAGATTCCATCCACCATCCGTATTCTTTGCCGCCACATTTGCCTCTCCATCGCCATACTTTCTCCAATTCCAAGAAACCGCATATCATTTTCAATCATCTTTATCCAAGTTTTCTTGGGTCTTCCTCTACCTTTCACAACATTACTTGTTCCCCAACTTTCTAACATGACCAAACCATCGTAATCAATTCTCCATCATCTTGTCTTCTATAGACGCAACTCTTACCTTCTCTCTAATCATCTCATTTCCGAGCCGATCTTTTTTTGTATGACCACACATCCATCGTAGCATACGCATCTCTGCCACATTCATCTTTTGAACGTGACAACATTTCTGACCCAACACTCGGTGCCATATAACAGCGCAGGCCTAATTGTCGTGCGGTAAAATTTACCCTTTAATTCTATGAGGCATGTCAGGATCACATAAAACCCCTGTGGCACTCTTCCACTTCAACCACCCTGCCTTTATTCTGTGAGCCACATCGCCATCTAGCTCTCCATCCTTTTGGATAATAGATCCAAGATACCGAAAGAAAGTGGATCCATGAACAACTTTCCCATCAAATTTGATCATCCCCGCCTCTCTATCACTGTTTTCGCTAAACCTACACTCCATATATTCAGTCTTACTTCTGCTCAGCCTAAAGCCTCGAGCTTCCAAAGTATCCTTCCAAAGTTCCAATTTCTGTTGCACTCCAACCTTCGTTTCATCAATCAACACAATATCATCTGCAAATATCATGCACCACGGAACGTCATTTTGAATTTATCTTGTCAATTCGTCCATGACTATGGCAAAGAGAAAATGACTAAGAGCAGGTCCTTGATGCACCCCAATCGTAATAGGGAATTCTTCTGTCCTCCCAACATTAGTACGTACACTTGTACTAGCTCCCTCATACATGTCCTTTATAATGTCAATATATTTCCGCGATACACCGAAGGCCCACCAAAGTACTTCTCTTGGTACTTTATCATATGCCTTCTCTAAATCAATAAAAATCATATGCAGATCTTTCTTTTTATCTCGATAATGTTCCATCAACTGCCGGATAAGATAAATTGCTTCCATGGTCGATCTTCCAGGCATAAATCCAAACTGATTTTCTGTTATCTTCACACATTTCCTGATCCTTTGTTCAATCACTCGTTCCCACAACTTCATGGTATGACTCATTAGTTTAATTCCGCGATAATTAGAACAATCTTGAACATCACCTTTGTTCTTATACAAAGGGACGAGAATATTGCTTCTCCAAATCTTATTGAAAAGCGTAGTTACCCATTCGATCCCTCTCTCCCCCAAACACCTCCAAACTTCAATAGGTATACCGTCTGGTCCTTCCGCTTTCTTTGACCCCATATTCTTTAATGCAATTGTCATTTCACCCTTTTGAATTCTTCTCTTAAACTCTCGGTTAACTATACTTGGGGGCATAGTTGTTAAAGGCGCGCCTCAGGCGCGCCTCAGGTGCAAGGCGCGCAGAAAAAAAGGCAGGTCGCCTTTTAAGCCTCCAGGCGGGCGACCTCAGCCAGGCGCGCGCCTTGGTGCGCCTCGGTCCGCCTTGGTGCGCCTCGATGCGCCTCAGGCGCGCCTCGGCAGTAGGACTTCTTTTTTATTTTTTTTCTTTATTTTTCAGAATATTTTAAAAGTTATTTGATTGTATTGACACTTCAATTTTATTAATAATCAAGTTTTTTATGGATAGTTATATTTTCTTGTGACTATGTTCTTATAAATTTTATAATTCAATTTAATTTATTTTTTAGTTTTTATGCGCCTCACATCTTTCAGGCGCGCGCCTCGCCTTGCGCCTCGCGCCTCAGGCGATGGGAGCCCGAATCGCCTTGGTGCGCCTTTCGCCTTTAACAACTATGCTTGGGGGATATTTAAATTCCCAATATCTTGTTCTTGATGGCCATTGAATAGGGTATCAAAGTATGACCTCCATCTGTCTTTTATCTCTTGAACCAAAACTTTTTGGTCAGTATCTTTTACGCATTTAACTTTTCCAATATCTCGCGTCTTCTTCTCTCTCATTCGAGCAAGTTTATAGATATCTTTTTCCCCTTCTTTAGTATCTAATCTTGCATATAATTCTTGATTGACCTTTGATCGGGCATTTCGCACTGCCTTTTTAGCTTCTGTTCGAGCTTTCTTGTACTTCTCATAATTCTCATCGCTCGAGCATTTACCCAGCACCTTATAACATTCACGTTTGGTCTTTATCGCTTGCTTAACTTCATCATTCCACCAAGATGTGTTCTTACTTGATGGTCTGTTTCCTTTAGATTCTCCTAGGACTTCTTTTGCAACTTTCTTTATGTTATGCTCCAACAAGTTGCCGCTTCCGGGCGACGACCTAGCAACCCTTGCATATTTTTCACTACACCCGTGCCTATGAAGTGTAGCGCATCCTTGCTCATTTGACACCACCCTCAGATGTAAAGGTGGCGCGCCGCTTCTGGGCGACGACCTAGCAACCCTCGCATACTTATCATTGCACCCGGGCCTATGAAATGCAGCGCGTCGCTTCTGAGGAGACGCCCCAACGATTTTTAAAGTTTGATTCATGTCCATGGAATGTGACGAGTTTTACGTTGGCTGCCACTAACCTACCGCAACTCTCCTCTTTTATCCGGGCTTGGGACCGGCAATGGATGTCAAGAAGACACCCACAGACAGAGTTATAATGAATTTTTCTGTAATTAAGGTAAACCTCAGAGCTAGTTTTGTAATTATGCAATTTTGCATTCCTGAATCTTAGCATTCTATGAGACAGCTCTTTATACTTTGGGGACTTTATTGCAAAATGGTTATTGACTTTTTGTCCTCTTAATTATCTAAGGTAGCAATTTGGCAAATTGGCGCATTTTTGGTCCCAAATGGTTGTTTCAATATTATTTTTATTCCCTTCAATTCAATGGAGGAGTTTGTTATTTTTTATTATTATTTTTATTCTTATTCTTATTTTATTCTATTTTTTTTTTAATTTTGGGTTTTTTTCCAGCCTTTTCACTTTTTCAGTGATCTACTATCATTCTCAATATTATAATGATTGTCTTTTCTCGTGAGGCGATTTGATTTTTCTTTGCATTTCGTATTTCTTTCATTTATTAATTGATTTTATTGGTTGTTGACGGTTTCAAAGGATGATTCATGTTAGCCGATCCCAAATCATTCCGGGATTAAGACTGTGATGATGTTGTTGTTGGTGGTGGTGGTGGTGGTTGTTGTTTTTATGTCATTCCCTTTAATGCCAAAATATCCAAATATGCCTATGAGCTGGTTACAAGAGTAAAATTATTATTATTTGGACTAAAAGGACTAAAATTGCCACATCAAGAAGCTAAAATTACTAAAATTTCCATCCTTCAAGAGATACAGGGGTAAAATTGCAATCTAGCCTTTTATGGCGTGTGTGTGTGGAGGTCTGCATTATCATCAACTGAGTCGAGTTTACTGCCTAGCAGTTTCACCGAGCTTCACCTAAAACGAACACTCTGGTCTTTAATTTTTATTACCGTGATGTATTTAGGGATCATTGGCATGCTTGAAACTACGCGGCTACATGGTGAGCTTCGGGCAGTCGTCGGGAAGTCCGGACCCGGTCCCTCTATCAGCACTTGCTTCGAGATCTCTGTTCTTGACTAGGCCCACTCTGATGCAATACACCGTGACCAGAGATGAACTTCTCCAAACTGCCTCGGAGGTTTTCACCAATGTGGCGTTGGGTGTTCTGCGGGCCCGCGTAAACCATACTTACCCGTTATCGCAGGCCGCCCAAGCCCATGCCGATCTCGAGAGTAGAAAAACATCTGGGTCTGTTGTGCTTATACCAGATGGATGTTGAGTGGCAGTTGTTTGGTTATGGAGCAAGTTAAATAAGAAAGGGAAGTAAATTACTGTGCGGTTTTTGTGTGTTTAAATTACTGTGCTTATGTGGGAAATGTGGTTCGTATGATCTTTCATGTTTCAGTGCTTCTATTTGGTTGAGTTTTTTATTTCTTCTCTTTCCAGAATATGTTGTATCCGCTTGTGTGTATCTATACTATATAATACTTATCCCCCTTAATTTAATGTGGAAGGGGGATTTAATTATAACTTTTAATTGTAAATATATGGAGAGACTATTTTAATTGTAACTTTTAATGTAAATAAACTAATTTAAATAAATAAACTAATTTAAATACAAAAGTTATGATAAACATCACAATGCAAATGCACCTTATAATACACAAGGTGATTAAAATGAACTTTTAAATGATAATATAAATTACAAGATGGTTAAATTTTAGCTATGAAATCTTAGATACAATCGGTGAATCGCACAGGTTAAATAAATTAAAAACAACCCCAGAGCAACATACGGGTTAGTAAAGTTTCATTTCATATAACTAATTATTAACTAATTACATAGACTAAAATAAAAGGACAATAACAATAAAAAAACATATAAACTTCTCTAAAAGGCATTTAAATTCTGTCATCTGTTCATTCAACTGTCTGCCCCAATATTACGATATTCAACCAAAGACCGTACATCGCACGAATTGGATAATGGCTCGTATATATATATGAGTAGAGTTATATTAAATACCAAACTTTTCTTACATACTAAGGGACTCATCCCCACCATCCATCCAAAAAGAAATCAATGGTTGAGATTAAAAGTATTTAATATTTCACAGATTTTTATAATTTAAATATCTCTTAAACCGTTAATCGTTAAGTGAAAATAATTACACCATCGCGATGAGTATTTAATTATCTTTCTATAGACGAGCACTTTAATATACTTTCGACAAAAAAAAAATTTTCTCGTTTTTTTCACGTTTTTTTTTCGTGGCCGAAAAAATCATATGTGATATGTAATATCATATATGTGATATGTAATATCACATGTGATTTTTTCGGCCACGAAGAAAAACGTGAAAAAAGCAAAAAAAAAAAAAATTTGTCGAAAGTATATCAAAGTGCCTATCTATAGAAAGATAATTAAATGCTCGTCGTAACGGTATATTTTTTTTGACTTAACGATTAATGGTTTGAAAGATATTGATATTTGAAGAAAATGATGAAAGTGAGTTTTTTAAATTATTGGGATTAATCTCATTCATTATATCAAATAAAGATGGAGGGAAGATGGAGGGTGGAGATTAGTCCATTGGTATGTAAAAAAAGTTTAGTCCTCAAATGATTTTAAATTATATATATATATATATATCAATGACCTACAAAAGTTAATTTCACAAGGTAATTAGTTTTCATATGATCTTTTATTTATATATATATATATATATATATATATATATATAGTGGTGAGAATGATACTTAAGTTAAGAAATAAGAATGAATGATCTTGATTAAATGGATAATCTAGATTTATTCTCACAAAAACGTATGCATAGAATGTAATTTCTAGTGCATCGATATTTTGATACATATAATGTAGAGTTTTTATGCATTGCATGTTTGATGCACGAAATGCATATATTGCATGATAAGTCAATCTGGACCGTATATCACGCACAGATCAATGATTGAGATTTATTCTCAATTCACAACATAAAAATCATTCTTATATGATCCTAACTTTCTCTCTCTCTCTCTCTCTCTCTCTCTCTCTCTCTCTCTCTATATATATATATATATATATATATATATATATATATATATATATATATACGGATTCTAAGCATTAGGTTAATTCTCTCTTCTATGTGGTATTCTCTTAATTTTGGATTCTTATTTATCTAATTGAATCCGGCATCAATTTAAAATGGTACTTAACGGATGGACAACCTAAATAAATAGAATTCAATATCTTGAATCCCACATCGATTTAAAATAGAACTCCACCAATAGAGAACTTAAATAAATACTGCGAATTCAATGTTATATTGAGTAATTATTTTATTTCTATTGAAAATTTAATTTGGCCAATTATTAGGTTTGTATTAATAGTATTTATATATAAATTTAAATCCCACATTGATTTTAAAAGAGACTCCATCAATTGGATAACCTAAATAAATACTCATAATTAATATGTATTTTTTCACCTCACAATTATTTTGCACCACCAGTTAATAGTTTTATTTTTATTGGGAAACTTAATTTGATCAATATTTTTGCCTAAACATAACAAATTTACCTAATATCAATTGGGTCAACTTTATGTTGACGAAATAATTGAGACTGGTATATGTGTATAATATCTAAATGAGTTCGAGATGGCTGAACCCTAGCTGTATTGTTTCGGGTATCACTATGATGTAACCGAACTGATCGGTCACCAAGAACCGGGTTAATCTTAGGAGTTTAGCTAAGAAAACCCAAAATGTATGAAGTATTGTCTTTCTCTCTCTCTCTAAAGTATGCTATAATCTCAGAATGTGAATGGTTAATGAAACCCCCCTCTTCCTTTTATAGCAGGGAGATGCCTTGTTCTCTAAGATCTTCCCTGATTTTTAGAGAAGATCCCGGATATCCAGGGATTTGGGCTGCGATTTTCCATCCCTGGATTTCCGGGATTGCAAGGTATGGGCTCTCAATCCCTGGATCTCAGGGATTCTGTCAGATGAGTCAGGATCTTCTTTCCCGAGACTTCGACCTTCATGAGCTCGGAGGCCTTAGATCGGCTCCTATTATAAAAGATCACTTAGGTCGGGTCGTTCCTATTCAAATCCGTACTTCGGGAGACCTTTGAGGTCGGCAACCTTCTAACAGATGTCCCAGGTCGGCGGGGCCTACGAGGTCGGCAACCTTCTAACAGATGTCCTAGGTCGGCGGGACCTCCGAGGTCGGCACCCTTCTAACAGATGTCACTGGTCAGCAGGGACCTTTGAGGTCGGCAACCTTCTAAAGGACCTTGAGGTCGGCGTCCACTTGTCTAAGAAAACCTTTCGTTCCTAGGAGATCGGTACTCCGGCTTATATTGGTCCATGTTTTAGACTGGGTTTTCTGGGAGCGTGCATTCGGCGTCCTATCAACCAGTCCCCCCTACTCTAGTCGAGCTGTAAGACCGAGTAGAGTAAGATTTGTTTATAATCTGACGACTTTGACACAAGAATCCTTGGGATTCCCGTCCCCAGATAACGAGGCTCCTCGGATTTCGTGCGCTATAATACCCCCGTCTTTTCCTTTCCCCGCCTCCCATACGTCGCGTCTACGGTCAAGTCCAGGTGTCGACCTGTTATAGGTCGGATGAGGCGGTGCCAGATCCCAGCCGTTCCTTTACAGGAGGCATCGGACGCTCCAGATCGCCCGTTATCTTCTTGGTTTTCGCCCTCCTCTATAAATAGGAATCCTCTCCCTCCTTCAGCCATTTCCGCTCTTCTTCTTGCGACATACTAGTGTGAGGGTATTCCGGCGACACTTGCGACCTTGGTTTCCTGCCTTTGGTGGTGCTTCCCCTACCTTTCTTCGGCGATCTTTCACCCAATTCCATGGGTATGTTCATCTAAACACCCCTTTAGTTTTTCTTTTGGTTTGTTATCGATTTTTCCTCTTCTTCTTCCTCTCTTTTCTTCCTTTTATTATGTCGTCGGCTTCGGATTCTCAGAATTTTTCCGGCGAATCGGCCGTGGACTCCTTTTTAGAAGGTCTTTCCTCTTCTGGTGGGGACTCGGGGGGTAGGTCGGGGCGAGCTACTGGTTCCTCCCTCTGTCTTAGGGATGAACCCCTGGGTGATGTAGATTGGTCCGAGCTAGGTGACATCCCTTCTAACCTTCCCTCTGGCATCCCCCTAATCATTGTAGATCCTCCTTCCCCTCCTCCTATGGACGAAGTAACTGTGACCGACCTTTTAGCCGACCCATATCAGACGGTTGTAGGAGCGACTCGAGTTCTCCCTCCTCATCCTCTATCTAGGACTAGCCCAGCCGCGCTGGCTAGTTTTATAAAATTTCTTATACTTCCCCCGGGGTGGGAATTTGTCACGCCTCAGGCTAGTGACACCCCTGACCATCCTCCCCCGGGGCACATACTTGGTTCGTGGATCAGGTGAGCAGTGGTCTTCGCTTTCCACTCCATCCCTTACTTGTCTCTCTCTCCGTTAAATACAATCTTCCCCTCAACCAGTTTTCTCCTAACTCTTTTCGTTATATGGTTGGTTTCCTCGTGCTGTGTCATTACAGACACGAGGAACCCGACCTGGGTTTTTCTATTTTTGTTTTGGGCTAAAGAGTTTTAAAGGCTCATTTTACTTGACCTCCCGAAACAACACTCATTTCTTTTCCCACCTCCCTTCCAATGTGAAGGATTGGAGGTCCCGTTTCTTTTTCCTCCGGCTCCCTACAGCTGATTCTTGGGGTTTTCCCATGGAGTGGACGCAGGCTACTCCGAGCCAGGATCCTATTCCTAGGCGCAGTTCCGTCCGGGCTGCGTGGGTCGAGAAAGTTCGGGAATGGAATGCCATTCCCTACAATGCTTTCCAGCTGACGCAATTCCATGATCTCCTGTTCCATTGTGGGCTGAACTCGAATCCTTACCCAGCTATCCCTGATATTGGTAGGCTTTATCGGTTCTTTCCATAGTATGATCTTTGTTATTTTAGCGTTTTTTAGCTGTTTCCCTGACCGCTTGTATTATTTTTTGTAGACCGGTTCATGCGGCCCTGCCAGTCGGATGCCTCCAAGCTGGCTGAACCAACGAAAGAGAAGGTCCCCAAGTCGACGAATCCCCACAAGGAGAGGGCAGAGGGCTCATCCAAAATTAAACGGAAGCTCCCTTCTCGCCCCAAGTCTGGTGTGACTCTCCCCTCCGACCTGGATCCTACCCTGACCACCGGACGGAGCCCTGTGAGCTCGTCTCGGCAGCTTCAGGTCACTCAGAGGGCCCCTTCTCCTAGCTCCCCTGCTTCCAAACGGCCGAAGACCGCGGGTCCCCCAGGTCCGGCTATGGAGACTCTTCTCCGTTGCAAGGAGTTTGAGAAATTTCTTTCATATTTTAGCTCCATGGTCCCGGCTAAGGAAAGTTGGGCTTACGAGACGCCGCGGAGGACCCTCGCTTCGATGCTATGATGATGTATTTTGGGAAGGTATTCCCCCTTTTTGACTATTTTCATATTTATTATTACCTATTTTGCCGTCCTGATGTGACTTTCTTTCTTGTGCAGTTCTTCGCCACCTTTGTGACCTTCGCAGAGGATCATAAGCTCGGCGCTTCGTCTTCCTCCCAGCTCACCCAGATGTCAGCCGATCTGGCGGCCGCCCTGTCGGCTAATTCCGATCTCTCGGCTCAACTTCAGGAGAGGGAATATCAGTTAGATGTTGCCCTTAAGAAAAACTCTGAGCGGCAGGCGGTTTTGGAACGGGCTCAGATGGCCAATGTTCAGCTGAACCAAGAGATGAAATTCTGGAAGACCCTGTCTCAAGCTGAATCGGAGAAGGTGGGCCAGCTCGAGGCTAAGTTATTGGAAGCTAAGACCGAATCCGAGAGGATTGCCCAGCTTGAGGCCCAGGCTAAGGCTGAGTTGGAGAAGGTCGCCCAACTTGAAGCTCAGGCTAGAGCAGAATCAGAAAGGGTTGCCCAGCTGGAAGCTCAACTAGCCGAGGCTAGATCCGAGGGATCATCTTACGAGCGCGGGATAACGGATGGCCAACGTCGATTTCTGACCAGTGACGTTGGTCACTCTTTCCTGGGAGCCTACCGTTCCGCCCTCTTAGCCCGGTATCACAATTCTACCGCTTTCCTGGTTAAGCTAGCCCCTGCCGCAACACAATATTTCGATTTGCTTTAACTCGTGCTCGTGAGCAACTAGCTTCTTTGGGCTTTACGGGCGAGCTGGACCGGGATGCTGCATTGAACGGGGCTCCTGTTCCTTCGGGTTGGTCCGGGGATGTGGAAGAATCTCCGGAGGCAGCCTGGTGGGAGGACGCCCTTCCCGAGTCTATAAGGAAATCTGTCCTGGATTTGCAGCTGCCTTCTACTCCTCCTACTTTGCCTGTTAAGGCTGACACTCCTAATCCCGAGGTGACTGGGACCGACCTTGATGCTTCTCCTTCGTTGCCTCCTCCATCTTCCGAGCCTGTAGTTTAATCTTTTTAGGTTTTGTGTAGACATGTATATGTTTTTATTTTGTTTTGTTCATTGTACTGGCACAGCAGTTTCTAATGAGAAGTTTTTGAGTTGAATACACTTTGGATTTGTGCTTTGTATCATGGCTTATCTCCCCCTGTTTTGAGTTAAATACACTTTGGATTCGTACGATAGTTCGGCGTCGATTGTAACCTCGATGTATCTGAGCCTGTTTGAATTGATACGATCACTTCTCAATATAACTCGGCCTTTTCCTAGTATAGCCCCGACTATTTTCCGATTCGCAATTTCTTAAATGTAACCCGACCACTTCGACCTTTACGAGTTGTAATGGTTTGGTGTTTTTTAGGTCAACTTAACCTAACCTTTTCAACGATCTTTAGTATAGGTTGGGTATTTCCCTTAGTCATAGCTTCACAGAGCGGTTCACCCTTACTCAGATCTGAAGGCGTTTCGCCTGATCAGATGTCAGAGGGCGGTTCACCCTTACTCGGATCTGAAGGCGTTTCGCCTGATCAGATGTCAGAGGGCGGTTCACCCTTACTCGGATCTGAAGGCGTTTCGCCTGATCAGATGTCAGAGGGCGGTTCACCCTTACTCGGATCTAAAGGCGTTTCGCCTGATCAGATGTCAGAGGGCGGTTCACCCTTACTCGGATCTGAAGGCGTTTTGCCTGATCAGATGTCAGAGGGCGGTTCACCCTTACTCGGATCTGAAGGCGTTTCGCCTGATCAGATGTCAGGGGGCGGTTCACCCTTACTCGGATCTGAAGGCGTTTCGCCTGATCAGATGTCATTTCTAGTTTTACTTGATCAACACATTCAGAGAGATTTTTTTTGTAATAGACTTTCATTAAAACAAAACCAGCTTTTTTCCACGCATCTTCATATAAAATACTTTTTTAAGTGACATATGTTCCAAGGCCTTTTGATGGGGTGCCCTTCCATATCCTCGAGCTCATAAGCTCCTCCCGCATAAATTCGGATTACTTTGTAAGGGCCCTCCCAGTTCGGCTCCAGCTTTCCTGTTTTTCTGAGGGCATCAGCTCGCCTAAGCACCAAATCACCGACCTGGAATTGTCTCTTCCTGACTCTTTTGTCATGAGCTGCTTTTGTCAGGCTTTTGTATCTTTCAGTTCGTGCCGCGACCGCTTCTTTTCTTTCTTCTATAGTATCTAACGCCTCCTTCATTATTTCCTCGTTCTCCACCTCGTTGAACCATCGAACCCGATGAGACATTTCTCCGACTTCTGCTGGGATGACGGCTTCGGACCCGTATACCATACTGAAGGGTGTTTCTCCTGTTGACGATCTAGGTGTGGTCCTGTATGACCATAGTACCGAGCTGAGCTCATCCACCCATTCTCCTCCAACTTTGTCCAAGCGGGTTTTGATTCCCTGCAAGATTGTTCTGTTAGTTACCTTCACTTGCCCATTAGCCTGCGGATGAGCAACCGCAGCGAACCTTTGCCTGATATGCATACCCTCGCACCAGGACTGGGTTCTCTTCCCATTGAATTGGGTTCCATTATCTGAGATGAGTATATGGGGCGCTCCGTACCTGCAGCAAATGTTGTTAAACAGAAAACTTATGATTCTTTGCTCGGTTATGGTGGCCACGGGCTCGGCCTCTACCCACTTGCTGAAGTAGTCTATGGCTACTACTAAGAACTTTCTTCCTCCAGAGCCAGGCGTAAACTGCCCCATAATATCAATTCCCCATTTAGCGAATGGACAAGGTGCTCCCATGGTAATCATATCCTCGGCTGGGATGTGAATTAAGGGTGCGTGCACTTGACATTTTTGGCATCGCCTAACCATTTCCACTGCTTTCTTGCTCATGGTCGGCCAGAAAAAACCAGCCCTTAGCGTTTTGCGAATTAGCGCTCTTCCTTTGGTATGGTCTCCGCAGCACCCTTCATGGATTTCTTCCAATATACCCCGCCCTTCTTCTTCCGAAACGCATCGTAGGTATGGACCGAGGTAGGATCTCTTGTATAGCTCATCATTAATGCAACAGAATCTCGCTGCTCTTCGCACAATCTTCATTCTTTCTTGCCTTTCCTTGGGTAGTTCTGCCCTTCTTAGGTATGCCAACAAAGGAGTTCGCCAATCTGCCATCTCGTTCACCTCCATCACCTGTTTCATGATGCTACTCCGGACTGCTCCCAAAATCGTTACTGTTCGCGAGCGGCAATCCACTAAGGAGCTTCCCATTTTTGCTAGGTAATCATCTTTTGCATTTCCGCCCTATGGATATGGATTAACTTCCATTCCCCTAGTTTTTTGGCAGCCTCTCTCACTTCCTCTACATACCTCCTCATCCGATCCTCATTTATCTCAAATTTTCCTTCTACTTGTTGTGTGACCAGTTGGGAATCAGAGTAAGCAATGAGTCGTCGTGCGCCCAAGTCTATCCCCAGTTGCATTCCCTTAACCAGGGATTCATATTCGGCCTCGTTGTTAGATGCTCTGAAATCGAACTTTATGGCATACTCTAATTGTTCACCCTCCGGGGTGGTAAGGACTATCCCTGCCCCCGAACCATTGGTTGTTGCCGATCCATCCACATGTAATAGCCACTGCCCCTCTGGTGGCGATGGCATGGCCCCCTCTTGGATGAAGTCCGCTAGGGCCTGAGCTTTAATTGCCGTTCTCGGCTCATACTCCATGTCGTATTCCCCCATTTCTACCGCCCACTTCACCAGGCGACCTGACGCGTTAGGTCGCCCTAATATTTCTCTCAAGGGCAAGTTGGTTCGCAGTTTTATCCGGTGGGCTAGGAAATAGGGCCTCAATCGCCTGGCTGTAACCACTAACGCCAGTGCCCCTTTTTCTAGCTCGGAGTAATTTCGTTCTGCTCCTTGTAAAATTCGGCTTGTATAATAAATGGGTTTTTGCTTACTCATTTCTTCTCTTAGCAAGACTGAGCTTACTGCCCCCTCTCCCACGGATAAGTAGAGTACGAGATCCTCTCCTGGTATCGGTTTGGTGAGCAGGGGCAGCTCGGCCAAATACTCCTTTAATTTTCCGAATGCTGTTTGCGCTTCTGGGGTCCATTCGAACTTGTTCCCTTTTCTTAAGAGTTTAAAAAATGGGAATCCCTTCTCGGCCCAGCGTGATATGAACCGGATCAGCCCTGCTATTCTTCCTGTTAGTATCTGGATATCCTTGATATTTTTTAGAGGATTCATTTGCAGCACTGCCTTGATCTTCTCCGGATTGACCTCAATTCCTTGTTCTGTGACTACATATCCCAGGAATTTTCCCGATTTGACTCCAAAAGAACATTTTGATGGATTGAGCTTCATTCCGTACGTGCGCAGGTTTTCGAACGTCTCTTCTAGGTCTCTGATATGCTCTCCTGCCTTCACGCTTTTTACTAGCATGTCATCCACATATACCTCTATATTTCTGCCGATTTGGGATCTAAAGATTTTGTCAACCATCCTTTGGTATGTAGCTCCTGTATTTTTTAATCCAAAAGGCATGCGTACATAACAAAAAGTTCCTTTTGATACCACAAAACTAACCCTCTTTCTGTCCTCGGGTGCGAGAGGAATCTGGTGATATCCCTGAGAAGCATCCATCATACTGAGTAACTCGCACCCCGAGGTTGAATCCACCAGCTGATCTATGCGGGGTAGCGGGTAGTGATCCTTTGGGCATGCTTTATTTAGGTCCCGGAAGTCCATGAACATCCTCCACTTTCCCTGACCTTTCCCTACCATCACAGCGTTGGATAGCCATTCCGGAAACTGAATCTCCATTATGTGTCCAGCTCGGAGGAGCTTGTCAAGTTCTTCCCCAATGACCCCATCCATCTCCAGCCCAAAATGCCTCCTCTTCTGCTTCACTGGTCTTATGGTTGGGTCGATGTTCAACCTATGATCGACAACTGTTGGGTTGATTCCCACCAGATCCTCGGCTGCGAACGCGAAAATGTCCACAAATCTCCTTAGCAGGCTAATAAGGCTTTCCTTTATTCCATCGTCCAACCGACTTCCCATGCGAGTTTTTGTTTCCGGCTTTCCTGGAACCAACTCTATTTCTAGCAACTCCTCATTAGGCTGGACACCTTCTTCCTCAGCCTCCTCGGGCGCCTTTGATTGTTTATTTTTCTTAGACTCTGGAGCCGGAACCCCTAGCTCGGATGCCCTCTTTCCGCGCTGTACTCCCTGCTTTACCGTTGTCTGGTAACAAGATCGAGCTACAAACTGATCCCCGGCTACTTCCCCTACCTCACCTCCTACGAGGAATTTTACTTTCATGTGTGCGGTAGAGGCCACTGCTTCGAACTTGTTGAGTCCCAGTCGCCCTAGAATGGCGTTATAGGCCGATTTGGTGTCCACCACTAAAAACCTGAGCGTCTTGACCTTTCGATGGGGCATCCGACCTAGTGCTACCGGAAGCACCACTTCTCCCACCGGTTGCACCTCGGTCATGCAGAACCCATAGAGCGCGGTATCTACCTTCTTTAATTCCACTTCCAGGTTCATCTGCTTGAAACAGTCATAGAATAAGATGTCTACCGAGCTCCTTGTATCGATAAATACCATTTGCACATCGTAACTGGCGATCTCCGCGGTGATGACTAGCGCGTCGTTATGGGGCGCATGTATCCCGCTATAATCCGCGGGGCTGAACTGAATGATAGGCCCGCGGCCTACAGAGGCGACCTCCTTGAGCTGATGACACCTAGCCTTTCGTGCGTGGGCTTTCCTGTCCTGATTAGAACTTCCGTCGGTTGGTCCTCCTGATATCATGTGGATTACTCCTTTCTTAGCTGGGGGAGCAGCGGGTCCCCGAGGAGCTTCTCTTTTCACCCCGGCCCCTCCTTGGGGCATGGGTGGTTGCCTCCGACCTCCATTCCTCTGCTGATATGTGAACTCCATTAGATGTCCCGCTCGGACCAGCCTTTCGATCTCATCTTTAAGGTGCTTGTACTCATCTGTTTTATGCCCGTAATCATTGTGGAATCGACAGTAAAGATCTAATTTCGGCTGGGTGGGCCTATTAGGACGAGATGCAGGCCACTCGATAACCCTGTTCATCTTATCCTCAACCGCTTCCAAAACCTGGGCTCTCCTCATTGTTAGTGGGCTGTATTGGTCAAATCTTGGTCGTCTTAGAACGGTATCACTCTTCTTTCAATCTGTTTTTCCCCGCGGCATTTCTTCCCGAGGTAAATTTCCTTGAAAGGTGTACTCCTCACGCCGTATCAATCTGCTGGACCCCCTTTCCCCATCTTCGGGCTTTTCTTGCAATTCCTCCATATCCTTCTCGGTTTTCTCAACATTAATGTATTTCGAACATCGGGCTAGGACCTCATCATATGTTCTGGCTGGTTTTTTAGCTAATGAGGTGCGTAGCAACCCCGGCCTCAGTCCCTGCGTCAAGGCACTGGTTTTCACTTCTTCTGACGACGAGGGTACCTCCAGACATGCCTTTGTGAATCGGGTCACATAATCTCTCAGCGCTTCTCCGGAGTACTGCTTGATACTGAACAAGGACATGGAGGTCTTTTGGTGCTCCCTGGCGCTGGCAAAGTGAGTCAAGAACGCGGAGCTGAAAGTTTTGAAGCTGGTGATTGACCCAGGGGGTATCTGGTGGAACCAATCCTGAGCTGACTCTGTCAGTGTAGCCGGGAATGCCCTGCAACTCACGGCATCCGAATATCGATGTAGTACCGCCATGTTCTCGAATCGGTATAAATGTCGGGTAGGATCTGAGAGTCCATCGTAGGTGAAGGTGACAGCCCTAAACCCATATGGGAGCTCGGCCTGCAGTATGCCTTCTGAGAAGGGATGGCCTGGATGACTCTCCATGTCCTTCCCCGCAACCCTCTGTCGTAATTCCTCCAGCTCGTTTTGCATATTGGATATTAAGGGATCCTGCGTTCTTTCCTGTCTAGATCGCTCCCATATTCTTGGATAATTCTCCCCATGCTCTTCCTGCTGATCAATTTCCTCCGGCCCATCCAAAAGGATGGGTATTACTTTTCGCGGTATCCTTTGTTTTTCGACCTCCCGACTCTTCTGGATCGCACTGGCGATTATGTCGGCTAAGGCTTCCTTCGTCAGTGTGATTGTGCTTGGTGCGACTTCTTCTACAGGGGTGACGGGTGTTTTTTCCAGAGCCGCTTCTCCACCCGCAGCTGCTAGTTCCTCTTCTAAATTTCGGGGTATCAACTCCCCTATTCTTTTCTCGTTCATTTCTTCCGCCATTACTAACCTCACGTCTCAGCTCAAAGTGACTCGATGTCACACTTCCCACAGACGGCGCCACTTGATGTAACCGAACAGATCGGTCACCAAGAACCGGGTTAATCTAAGGAGTTTAGCTAAGAAAACCCAAAATGTATGAAGTATTGTCTTTCTCTCTCTCTAAAGTATGCTATAATCTCAAAATGTGAATGCTTAATGAAACCCCCCCCTCTTCCTTTTATAGCAGGGAGATGCCTTGTTCTCTAAGATCTTCCCTGATTTTTAGAGAAGATCTCGGATATCCAGGGATTCGGGCTGCGATTTTCCATCCCTGGATTTCTGGTATTACAAGGTATGGGCTCTCAATCCCTGGATGTCAGGGATTCTGTCAGATGAGTCAGGATCTTCTTTCCCGAGACTTCGACCTTCATGATCTCGGAGGCCTTAGATCGGCTCCTATTATAAAAGATCACTTAGGTCGGGTCGTTCCTATTCAAATCCGTACTTCGGGAGACCTTTGAGGTCGGCAACCTTCTAACAGATGTCCCAGGTCGGAGGGGCCTCCGAGGTCGGCAACCTTCTAACAGATGTCCCAGGTCGGCGGGGCCTCCGAGGTCGGCACTGTAACAGCCCAAAAACAGTGGCTATTACAGTGCCGTGGACCCCTACTGGGACCCACCAGGCGATATCACAATATACGTTTAAAATCTGACAACGTGGCACCGTACCACAATATTTATCAAAACCTCGGTGTGGAGTATGAGTTATTCATGTTTTTAAATACGAGCAAACATACACAGGATCCAAACTCGGTACAGACCATATGACGATGGGTAGTACCTAACAAATTATAGTACATTCATCCGACACAAAAATAAAATGAAAGTCACAATTAAAACATAACCGAACTACCAAAAGACTCGGGCCCCCCGAAATAGCATACATCAGAATCCTCCGTCGCCATTGTGCTCCTCCTGTGCCTTGCCCTTTCCTCGCCCTGAAATACAAGTATTTCGCCCCAAACCACAGGGTCAGCTATAAATGATAATAATTCTCATGACATTATACAATTCATATATCGATCTCAAAGAAATCCACTCTTTGAATATACCCAGAAGGCGTATAAGCAGTCGATCCCAACTGTCGAACATAACCAAATATACGAACGACCATATACTATGGCTCAAGACGGACGTCACAAGACGCCCGATCCGTGTGTAATGTGCACATGTCCACCCCGTATACGGAATCCAGAATATACGTGGGACGATGTACCTAATTAGCCTCACGAACTACGTCTCGTGTGCACGATCTAAATGCGGAAAACATCCACGCATGATCATCAAGTGCCCGGCTAAAAATCCTACACATAACCAATCGGCACGCAGATATGACTCCAGAGATGTCACGATACAACATGACAACGAAACTCAACGAATTACACTTTTACCAAGGAATCGAACAACTCACCGAAATGTCAACAAGCTCAACAACATCAAGGGTCCAAAAGTAACGAACTTGGGAATACAATCCCATGATGAAAACGGGACATCATTAAGAACAACCTCAAGTCACAAGACACAAGTTTATAGGTGTTTCATATACACGAAATGAATAATCATCATAAGAATCCACACATCATTATAACCAAGCAAGATAACTTACCTCAATTCCGTAGACGAATAATCCTTCCTTGAATGGTCAAACGAACGGTACCCTCGTCTAACAATACTCACGTGAACAAGCAACCTTGAATGAAATATAATTCATTCAACAACACATTAAATACGATAATGGTATTATCGCATAAACAATATTCGTAAATTTACTTGAATAAATCGATTATCCTATTGACCATTTTAATGTTCTTATTACAAATCATCGTATGTTTATCATATTCATTACATATTCTAACCTTGATGTCAAATTCTTGATGTCTAGTTTATCATCAATGCAATATCGTGAAAATATCTTTTCAAATCATCGACACTTCCAATTACGATATAAGTTGTGTTTAATTACATTCTTCATTATTTTACCAACGATTTCATTCAAAACTTGATTACTATATGAAACATAAGTTTAAATTTTAGTGAATTAAAAACATCATCTTGATTTACGCCTCTTGACACGCACGGATTAATGAGATGGAATTTGGCTATTCATCTACCGCATTTGTATCATCATATTCAACACAATTCTCTTAAGAACATTATCAACCTATTAATGTAGCGATTAACACCTTTTAACGAAATCGATAGATTCGAACATATGAAGATTACAACTTCCTTCTATCAACATTCATTGTTTTAATTTGAAGAATTTATTAAAAGCCTAGTTATATCATTGGATACTTGAGATTTTTGAAGTAACTTCATCTATCTAACAAAGATCATCTACAAAGGGTTAAATCATCTTCCCAACAATTTTATTACAAAGATTTTAGAGGCCAAAAATCATGGTTCCATACTACCTTCAAAAATCAATAGAATGTTTAAAACAAATTTAACATTTCTCACTTTTAATCATTAAGGATATCATCCCTAACATGTTCCTAATGTTGAGGCTAAAATCAACTTCCGATTATCATGCTATACCTCAGGTTTTATGTATATCATTATCAACACAAACACATTATGAAGTTATTTACATCAAGAAGTAACACTAAAACCTTCAAAGTTAATCTTCACTTAGTTTGAGTATGATTCAATTAACTTATCATGTTTACACTAGTTTAAACTAACATTATGTGAAGTGTTTATCTACTAACATCATCATAAGCATGGAATTGATATGAGTTAAAGAAAGACCAACCTTAAAAATGAAGAACAACACCAACACTTCAAGGGATACACTTCAATCTCTAGCTCTCCAAGTCACCAATCAAGTGTTGAAGCTCCAACACAAGTTAGGAAGGCTTAGAAATGAAGTTGGAAGGGAAAGGAATCGTTCCTCAGTTGGGAGATTGAAAAAGGTCGAGTAGGAAGTGAATGGCAAGTCATACATTTATAATCTGAACTTGACATTACGTACATTAACGAACGTAGTTAACGTACGTTATGGCCTTTACGTACGTAATCTTATGATCATTACGTACATAACCAATTTCATCAAATCTCCCTGTCTAAAAACACGCAGTTCGTTACGTACGTAACCAGGCAGCTATTACGTACGTAATAGCCGTTGACTTGGCTGTCGCGATCGACTCCCGACCACCTACCCCTGCTCGGCCCCACCCGCCGAAAGGCGGACTGCTGGAGGATCTTCCGCATTACGTACGTTAACGTACTGATGTTACGTACGTAAGGCGGCCTACAAAGCGTACGTTAAGAATACATGTTAATGTACGTTAACTACTATAACAAGCATAAATGGAATTCTCGCAATATCACCCAACAACTAATATAGTATGAATGACCATGAATCCAACTTAACATAATTCGGCGGTACTTGCTACAACATCACTGATATGGTGCGAAAATACTTAACTTAAATCATGAAATACAATACTAAAGGCGAGGGTATTACATACTCCCCCCCTTAAAAGGAGTTTCGTCCCCGAAACTAAGGGGTAAACAGTTCGGGGTATTTCTCTCGCATGCTATCTTCAGTCTCCCACGTAGCTTCCTCGACTCCATGTCTTGACCACTGAATTTTTAATAAGGGAATCGTCTTGTTCCTCAGCTGTTTAATTCTTCTCTCGAGTATCTGCACAGGCTGTTCTTCATACGAATGGTCGTCGGCTATTTCGACCTCGTCGAATTGAATAACGTGACTTGGATCAGCAACATACTTCCTTAACTGAGATACATGTAATACGTTGTGAATCCGACTCAAAGCTGGTGGTAATGCTAAACGATAGGCTAGGTCGCCTACTCGTTCCAGGATCTCAAACGGACCAATATACCTTGGGCTCAATTTGCCTCTCTTCCCGAATCGGAAAACACCTCTAGTAGGAGATACTTTGACTAGTACATGGTCACCAACCTCAAACTCGAGTGGTCGTCGACGATTATCTCGCATATGATTTCGGCGGCTTTGGGCCGTTAATAGGCGACTCTTGATCGGGAAATCTTCTCACGGGTGCCCGGTAACATGTCGGGTTCCATACCAATAGATTCGCATAATTCGTCCCAAAGACAAAGGGACCTACAACGACCATACAATGCTTCATAAGGTGCCATCATGATCGAGGCATGCCGGCTATTATTGTATGTGAATTCTACCAACGACAGGTTGGGCTTCCCGATAAGCTTCCAATCGAGAGCACATGCCCTCAACATATCCTCTAGAGTTTGAATTGTCCTCTCGGGTGACCATCGGTCCGAGGATGAAAAGTCATCAAGTTCAACCGTGTACCCATAGCACGATGAACCGCCTTCCAGAAGTGCGACACGAACCGTCCGTCCCGATCTGATACAATACTCTTAGGGGTGCCATGCAGTCTCACAATCTCTTTGATGAATAATTGGGCCAATCTCTCAGGGCCCCAAGTGTCCTTGATCTCCAAGAAGTGGGCTGATTTAGTCAGTCGATCCACAACCACCCAAATCGTATTCATGCCTCGACGGCTCGTCGGCAAACTAGTAATAAAGTCCATCGATATGTCTTCCCACTTCCACTCGGGAATCGGAAGCGGTTTCATCATGCCAGCTGGTCGTTGATGCTCAATCTTGACCTGCTGACAGGTCAAACATTTCGAAACGAATTCGGCAACCTCCCGTTTCATGTTACCCCACCAATAACACGGCTTCAAATCCTTATACATTTTGTTTGATCCCGGATGTATGGAATACGGGGTAGCATGAGCCTCCTTCAGAATAGTATTCCTCAACTCTTCGTATGCTGGTACACACACTCGATTTTTAAAGCGTAACAGTCCATCCTCGTGAACCACAAATCCAGGGGTCTTCCCTTGATCGATTTCTCCTCGAATTCTGGATAAGAATGGGTCCGATATCTGTTTCGTCCTGATCGTCTCATCAATGGATGGTGAAATCTCAAGCATGCACAGTTGTCCCTGAATGCGTTGCATCCAGACCTCAATCTCTGGTCTCATGAACTCTAATTGCAACTCCCTCTGGGCGGTCAAACGAGCTAG
The DNA here is from genome assembly GCA_033398695.1 of Orobanche coerulescens. Taxonomy (NCBI): domain Eukaryota; kingdom Viridiplantae; phylum Streptophyta; class Magnoliopsida; order Lamiales; family Orobanchaceae; genus Orobanche; species Orobanche coerulescens. Next base: position 69,819 of record JAWKAU010000094.1, on the reverse strand, counting down.
TAACTGCTCCTGCACCGTCTTGCGGCTCAAGGCATCGGCAACCACGTTTGCCTTGCCTGGATGATAAAGGATCTCGATATCATAGTCTTTGATTAGCTCTAACCACCTCCTTTGTCTCATATTCAACTCCTTCTGGGTAAAAATATACTTCAGGCTCTTGTGGTCCGTAAAAATCTGGCAGGTAACTCCATACAGATAGTGGCGCCAGATTTTTAAAGCAAACACTACGGCTGCTAACTCCAAGTCATGAGTCGGGTAGTTGACCTCATAAGGACGCAACTGTCTGGACGCATAGGCGATCACTTTCCCATCCTGCATTAACACGCAGCCAAGGCCCTGCCTCGATGCATCGCTATATACCGCGAATCCTTCCGTTCCTCTAGGTAGTACCAAGACAGGGGCTGAAATTAATCGACCTTTGAGTTCATCAAAACTTTGTTGGCAGGCTTCCGACCACAAGTACTTCTTATCTTTTCTCAACAGATTAGTCATCGGTTGAGCAATTTTGGAAAATGCTTCCACGAATCGTCTGTAATAGCCTGCTAGACCCAGAAAACTACGAACTTCCTTCACGTTCTCCGGGGGTAGCCAGTCTCGGATAGCTTCCGTCTTTTGTGGGTCTACTCTCACTCCCTCCGCTGATATCACATGACCTAGAAAAATAACTTCAGGCATCCAGAATTCACACTTAGAAAATTTTCCATAGAGTTGTTCTCGCCTTAACGCATCGAGAACCTGGCGGAGGTGACACTCATGCTCCTCATGATCACGAGAGTAGACCAAGATATCGTCAATAAAAACGACTACAAAACGATCCAGATAATTAATAAAAACCCGATTCATCAATTCCATGAATACTGCAGGTGCATTAGTCAGTCCGAATGGCATGACAACGAACTCATAATGCCCATAGCGAGTGCGAAAAGCTGTCTTCGGGATGTCAGACTCTCGAATCCGCAATTGGTGGTACCCGGACCTCAAGTCGATCTTGGAAAATACAGCGGCTCCTGGAGTGATCCAATAGATCATCGATGCGAGGTAAAGGATACTTGTTCTTAATTGTTACTTTGTTCGGCTCCGTAATCAATACACAAACGCAGCGATCCGTCCTTCTTCCGCATTTAATAACACCGGCGCTCCCCAAGGGGATGCACTGGGCCGAACATATCCTTTCTCAGTTAATTCTTCGAGTTGTCTTTTCAACTCCTGCATCTCAGTCGGGGCCATACGATATGGTGCTTTCGAAAGCGGGGACGTCCCTGGCTCCAACTCAATGGTGAATTCTACCTCTCGCTGTGGGGGTATTCCTGGAAGCTCGTCTGGAAATACATCTGGATAATCTCGAACTACTGGAATATCAATCAATTTGACTGGCCGGTCAGCTGTCTTGGTCATGTAACACCAGTAACCAATGCATCCCTGGTTCAGTAATCTCATAGCCTTCATAGCGCTGATGACTCTCCCAGAATGATTGGGATTATCACCCCGAAAAATACACTCGACGCCATCCTCCGATGTGACGGTCACCATTCGCTTACGGACGCTAAGGACGGCATCGTGACGATCCATCCAGTCGATACCCAAGATTACATCATCTTTAGGTAAATCAACTACAATTAAGTCTGACAACCACTCACGGTTGTTCATGCTAATCGGACAGTTCTGTACTTCACGACTCCCTATAATTCTTCTACCATCGGGTAGACCAATTACATAAGGTTCACAATCGGTAACACGATTCAATTGCAAACGACTCAAACAAGAACTAGACAAAAAGGAGTGTGAAGCACCATTATCAAAAAGAACACAAACGGGCTGAGAGTGGATCTCGAGAGTACCTGCAATCATGCTGGCTTCGGGATCATCGGCTTTCTTCATCTCGTAGACTCTGGGTTTTGCAACCCCGGAAGCAGGTGTACCAACTTGATTTCCACGACCCATCCCTTTGTTCGCCTTAGTCGGTAAGAAGCGGATGGAGGAGCACGTTCTGAACGTAAGATCGATCGAGCAAGAGATGCTATCGAGCACACCCGAGTCCACCCGGCAATAGCGAGCACGATGACCGTTCTTCCCGCAAGTGTGACAGTAACGGCCGGCCGGTCACTGGAGCTAATATGCCTGGTCCCCACGGTTATAACACACGGCAGTGAGCTGATTGCCCGAGAGTGCGTTTCTCGCTTTCGGTGCCATAGGTGGCCGCTCGTAAAGATTTAGTACAGCCGGGGTTTCTTGAATACCCCTTGCCATCGTCTCCTTGGGTGCAGTTCTGGATCTCTTGTTGGAAAATCGAGGCCGCTTCTTAGAAATCTCTTTCGCAGTAAGTTCATACTCCAAAGCCTTCTCAATAAACTCCGGTAAGGTCGCAGTGGTGATTGAGTAATTGCATCCTCATTCGGGTTTAAGCCTCTTGAGGAAATATTTGATCTTATCGGCTTCCGAACGGACAACCGATTTAGCAAAAGGGAGAAGTGCTTGGAATTTTCGGCAATCGCTAACATATCCTCGTCTTCCGATGGGTGGGGTTTAGTAATTCGGACGGTTTGGCTTCACGGAGGGGTGCAGGATAGTAACGATCTAGCATAAGATTCTTGAATTCCTCCCAAGTACTCACAGAAAGCCACCAAGTATGGGCACTCTTACTAAGGTAGTAGTCGCATGAACTCGATTTTCCTCTGGGCACTCCACCATTTCGGTTTCTCGAAATGCTCTATCCATGTACAATGTCGCAGGCTCGATGAGCCTTCAAAAGTCGGAGGTCGCCGACGTGATATGTCGCTAATAATCCGGCTCACGATCCCGCCAGCACCGGAGGCGGAGGCCGTTGTCCCCGCCGTTGACCAAGAGTGTTTCTCGCATAGTTTCCATCACCGACCCATTTGGGTCATTCCGGGGCCATCATGCCCCGCATCACGGTGTAAGGATCGGCACGTGCATTCTCTCCGGTGTGGTGTGATTGGTCCCTAGAAGGCGAATCAGCACTGCGGAACTCTGTTCCACATTCGCGCGTCTGTTAGCTCGTGGTATCGGAATTCGGCCTCTTCCGCGGCCTCGTCCCCCTCTGCCACGGCCTCTAAGGTTCCTTTCCATACTGAAAGAATCAAGGCACAAGTACAGTTCGATTTATCAATCATAATTCATGCTAAGTTAATATCAACAGGGAATTTACTATCCAACAAAGCAGTTGTAAAGAATCACCGGTTACACACTCAATATCATATCAACATTAAGTCGAAACAATCCCAATCACATAATTAATTTAGGTTCTCCTCAAACAGATGAATTTTACCTCATGGTAGCAAGATGCCAAGATAAGTGAGGAGACCAATACATCGTCAATATCATGCCAGTAATCAAATTATGGTTCATGAGAACATACCGTATTCGACGGTCAGCGCCAGACAAAGTTACACGTGGCACAAAGTTTTCTTGATGCTATTTCGATTCTACAATGACTCAAAATAAAAACACACTCTCTGATACCATCTTCTGTAACAGTCCAAAAACAGTGGCTATTACAGTGTCGTGGACCCCTACTGGGACCCACCAGGCGATATCACAATATACGTTTAAAATCTGACAACGTGGCACCGTACCACAATATTTATCAAAACCCCGGTGTGGAGTATGAGTTATTCATGTTTTTAAATACGAGCAAACATACACAGGATCCAAACTCGGTACAGACCATATGACGATGGGTAGTACCTAACAAATTTTAGTACATTCATCCGACACAAAAATAAAACGAAAGTCACAATTAAAACATAACCGAACTACCAAAAGACTCGTGGCCCCCGAAATAGCATACATCAGAATCCTCCGTCGCCATTGTGCTCCTCCTGTGCCTTGCCCTTTCCTCGCCCTGAAATACAAGTATTTCGCCCCAAACCACAGGGTCAGCTATAAATGATAATAATTCTCATGACATTATACAATTCATATATACTGATCTCAAAGAAATCCACCGACTACTGAATATACCCCGAAGGCGTATAAACAGTTAGTCCCAACTGTCGAACATAACCAAATATACGAACGACCATATACTATGGCTCAAGACGGACGTCACAGTACGCCCGATCCGGTAATGTGTCTGTGCACATGTCCACCCCGTATACGGAATCCAGAATATACGTGGGACGATGTACCTAATTAGCCTCACGAACTACGTCTCGTGTGCATGATCTAAATGCGGAAAACATCCACGCATGATCATCAACTGCCCGGCTAAAAATCCTATACATAACCAATCGGCACGCGGATATGACTCCAGAGATGTCACGATACAACATGACAACGAAACTCAACGAATTACACTTTTACCAAGGAATCGAACAACTCACCGAAATGTCAACAAGCTCAACAACATCAAGGGTTCAAAAGTAACGAACTTGGGAATACAATCCCATGATGAAAACGGGACATCATTAAGAACAACCTCAAGTCACAAGACACAAGTTTATAGGTGTTTCATATACACGAAATGAATAATCATCATAAGAATCCACACATCATTATAACCAAGCAAGATAACTTGCCTCAATTCCGTAGACGAATAATCCTTCCTTGAATGGTCAAACGAACGGTACCCTCGTCTAACAATACTCACGTGAACAAGCAACCTTGAATGAAATATAATTCATTCAACAACACATTCGTACGATAATGGTATTATCGCATAAACAATATTCGTAAATTTACTTGAATAAATCGATTATCCTATTGACCATTTTAATGTTCTTATTACAAATCATCGTATGTTTATCATATTCATTACATATTCTAACCTTGATGTCAAATTCTTGATGTCTAGTTTATCATCAATGCAATATCGTGAAAATATCTTTTCAAATCATCGACACTTCCAATTACGATATAAGTTGTGTTTAATTACATTCTTCATTATTTTACCAACGATTTCATTCAAAACTTGATTACTATATGAAACATAAGTTTAAATTTTAGTGAATTAAAAACATCATCTTGATTTACGCCTCTTGACACGCACGGATTAATGAGATGGAATTTGGCTATTCATCTACCGTATTTGTATCATCATATTCAACACAATTCTCTTAAGAACATTATCAACCTATTAATGTAGCGATTAACACCTTTTAACGAAATCGATAGATTCGAACATATGAAGATTACAACTTCCTTCTATCAACATTCATTGTTTTACTTTGAAGAATTAATTAAAAGCCTAGTTATATCATTGGATACTTGAGATTTTTGAAGTAACTTCATCTATCTAACAAAGATCATCTACAAAAGGGTTAAATCATCTTCCCAACAATTTTATTACAAAGATTTTAGAGGCCAAAAATCATGGTTCCATACTACCTTCAAAAATCAATAGAATGTTTAAAACAAATTTAACATTTCTCACTTTTAATCATTAAGGATATCATCCCTAACATGTTCCTAATGTTGAGGCTAAAATCAACTTCCGATTATCATGCTATACCTCAGGTTTTATGTATATCATTATCAACACAAACACATTATGAAGTTATTTACATCAAGAAGTAACACTAATACCTTCAAAGTTAATCTTCACTTAGTTTGAGTATGATTCAATTAACTTATCATGTTTACACTAGTTTAAACTAACATTATGTGAAGTGTTTATCTACTAACATCATCATAAGCATGGAATTGATATGAGTTAAAGAAAGACCAACCTTAAAAATGAAGAACAACACCAACACTTCAAGGGATACACTTCAATCTCTAGCTCTCCAAGTCACCAATCAAGTGTTGAAGCTCCAACACAAGTTAGGAAGGCTTAGAAATGAAGTTGGAAGGGAAAGGAATCGTTCCTCAGTTGGGAGATTGAAAAAGGTCGAGTAGGAAGTGAATGGCAAGTCATACATTTATAATCTGAACTTGACATTACGTACGTTAACGAACGTAGTTAACGTACGTTATGGCCTTTACGTACGTAATCTTATGATCATTACGTACGTAACCAATTTCATCAAATCTCCCTGTCTAAAAACACGCAGTTCGTTACGTACGTAACCAGGCAGCTATTACGTAATAGCCGTTGATTGCCGCGATCGATTCGACCACCTACCCTCTCACTCGCCAAAGGCGGATCATTGGAGGATCTTCCGCATTACGTACGTTAACGTACTGATGTTACGTACGTAAGGCGGCCTACATAGCGTACGTTAAGAATACATGTTAATGTACGTTATCTACTATAACAAGCATAAATGGAATTCTCGCAATATCACCCAACAACTAATATAGTATGAATGACCATGAATCCAACTTAACATAATTCGTCGGTACTTGCTACAACATCACAGATATGGTGCGAAAATACTTAACTTAAATCATGAAATACAATACTAAAGGCGAGGGTATTACAGGCACCCTTCTAACAGATGTCACTGGTCAGCAGGGCCTCCGAGTTCGGGAGACCTTTGAGGTCGGCAACCTTCTAAAGGACCTTGAGGTCGGCGTCCACTTGTCTAAGAAAACCTTTCGTTACTAGGAGATCGGTACTCCGGCTTATATTGGTCCATGTTTTAGACCGGGTTTTCTGGGAGCGTGCATTCGGCGTCCTATCACACTATATGGGTTTTGGATGAAAACGCGTAATAAATTCTTAAGTCAGATGTCGGGCGAGTACGATTATATAGATTATAAACGGGTTCGAGTGGCTAAATCCTTGCGACATCTTTTTATTTTTTCGTTGTGTTCTGCCGCAGTGAGGAACTTCGAATGGCTGAGACTAACTAATAAATATAATTGGCGGGTTTTTTGCATTAATAAGTTTGATAAAAAATATAATTTTATTATATATATATAATATCATTACGCATCCGGAGTACCACGTTAACTCTCTCACATGTGGTATTTTTTATATTCTATATTTTCAAATCGATTGATCCAACTCTGTTTATCCCATGATTTTAAATGACACTCCACTCAATGAATAACTAAATAAATATTTAACATAAACACGTATTTTAGTCATAATTATTTTAAACCACCACGTTAATTTGGTCATCTATTGAGTTGGCCAAATGAATTATTTTATTTTTATTAAAAAATTAAATTTGGAAAATTATTAATTAAATCTCATTGGCCCAAATATGTACATATTTATTTTTTTAATATCTAATTTATATATGCATAAATATTATTTTTATATTTTTATATTTTTTTAATAAACTCGATTCTCTTCACTTACAAATAAATATTTAAAGTGTCTAATAGCAATATAGATTCGAAGTACCACGTTGACCCTCTCTCCTACATGAAGTTTTTTATTTTTTTTATTATTATTTATCTAAAATCTTGAATCCCCAAAGTATAGGTATATAAATTGTAAAGGGTTTTGAAGATTGTATAATTCCAAATTATACTAGGAATTTAACTTTTAATCTTTTGTCATTTATAATATTTATTCTTAACATTTACTTTACAATGTTTGAGCTTTTATTGAGATGAATTAACCAATTACTATAGCAACTTATGTTTACTTATTTAAATTATATAAATTTTAATACGCTGAGTAATTAGCGGATATTATATAGGGTCTGTGATATAAATGGGTAATAAAGTCATATTTCAATCGAGTTTTATGAATATGGGTATAAAGATTTTAAATAAATTTGAATATTTGTACCATACTTTCATTGTTTCGTGTGTTACTACATGCGTTTTGAACTGGAATAAGTAGTAAAATTATCTTTTAATTGGGTTTATGACGAGTACAAGTACATAAATTCTAAAGAAGTTCGGGTGGCTGAATTCCATACTCATTATTTGTGTTTATTTCCGCTGCTGTACAATTGCAAGTGGCTGAACCCTAATAAAGTATTAAATTATTTTTTGATTTTTACTTATAAATTACAATGTAAAGTGATCACCCGTCGAGTTTCGACGGACTATACACTAGTATATATATATATAGTTCGGTTTCAAAAATTAAAAGAAATAATTACTACTAGATACAATTTGTGGAACACAATTGCAACTAGGTACAAGTTTTTTTTTGCATTACTACTAAATACGAAACATGATGCAAATACCCAAAACACCCTCCGACTCATAAAAGGCACACTCCATCTCTTTCTTCTCTCATCCACACCTGTATTTAGATTAGATAGTGGCAGATAGTAGGAAACCTTCTCTAATCGGGAAATCCCTCTGAAAGCCTTCTTTCCAGCGGAGAGCAAAGCAAGCAAGTCCGTCTTTAATGTTATGCTGCCCTTCCCTTGTTCAAGAGAAAGCGAGGACTTTTTTTTTTTTTTTTTAGTTACCGACCTAAACAAAAGAGATTAGCCTCTGGATCGATCGATTGATTGGATCGAAGTACGAAGGGGTTGATTGAAGTGTGAGATAAGCCCGGCGGATAACACAGGGACAGCATAATTCGCACAGGTTTTATTTACAAACGACTTCACACACGCAGGGGTTGATTGAAGTGTTTTATCCTGGTTTCTTAATTTCGGCTGTTTCTAGATCGGAAAGTTTTGCATTATATATTCGGCTACACTTTTGATCTGTTTGATTTGTCATGTGACGGCGGTTGTGGATAACTCACGGTGTCGATTGAGTTATCGATTTGAATGATTGTTGCCTTGTGTTTCCTATCTTCTCCTTCGTTTTCCTTTTGTTTCTGGAAAGTGGAAATTTGTTTGGATCTTTGTTGTGTTATGGCCCGAGTTGATTTTGTTTTTAGCATGATTCATCTTCCTGGTGGAAAATGTTATGTCCCGTTTGTGTTGTGCACCACGGATCTGTTGTGGAGTTGGTTTTACATCGTTAGTTTCGTCATTTTGCTGACACTTTTTAAGTTATTTATTTATTTTACCTATTTGTAATGCTAGTGGCCTTCTGTATTGGTGCACCGATTCATGAGGTCCATGCATGTGTGCATATTTTGCAGAACAGGTGCATGCACTAGTGCATACCAGAAGACTGAAAGCGGACAACAAATTTTTTAAAAGGACGAAAAAAATGAAAGTCTGCAAAAGATTTTTAAAATTTAAATTTGAAAATAAAAATGAAGGACAAAGAAAGTGTTTTTGTCAATTTCAAATATATAATTTTTAATATTATTCTAGATATGTAAAATTTAAATTTCAAATAAATAAATTAAAATTTCAAATTTCAAATGAAAATAACAAAAAAGGCTGCAGAGGGTAAAATTGTCCTACCAAATTCAATTTTGTACCAAGTAGTAATGTTTTTGTACCTATTATTAATGTCATTTTAAAGTTTGTACCCAATAGTAATACATGCTTCTACTTTGTACCTAGTTGTAATCCATTCAAATTAAAATTAATATTATTTCCGTTGGTTCAAAATTTTATGTTTTTTAGTTAGAAGCTTAATTTTTATCATTTTTACATATTTATATCAAACAGTCAGAATTGCAACACTTAAGTTCCACCGTAAACATATCATTAATATATTTTATAGTTTAATATCAATAGCACGGACACTATCATTACTTACATAATTCATCAATTTTATTTATCTAGGGGGAGTAGATAATTGAAAATTTTATAACGTTTTGGGAATTAGAATCCCTTTTGGTAAATCTGATAATATTTGTTGAACGTTTACGCTTTCTCTAATCGTCAACTCACTTGTTTATTTTGATATTTCAATTTATTTAGTTTATGAACGTAAATCCTTTGAGCCTGAAAATGTCTAAATGGATCAACACTATAAATACTGCAATAGCTGTAAATTGAGAAAATTTCAATTATTAGGTCTGTAAGAGTTTGTTTGTGTGTAATGTCTTTTGTTCTTTCTTTTGAATGACAAGGACGGCACAGCCCTATGGGACAAAGATGTCCCTACGAAATTCGAATGCTATAAGCATTTGAATCCCGCATCAACAAATTTGTCACCTTGTTCGCCTCACGGTACACGTCTCAAAGAAACAGCCCAATCCCGTTTAGGCATAAGGGTAATACTACGCACTAAACCCGGCAGACTCATTGCCGGCCGCATCCTTGTCCTTGAGAGCTTGTATAACCGCCATGTTATCGGTCTCTAATTAAAGCCGTAGTGTCCCATATTGCCATGCTATCCGTAAGCACAATTCGTGAGCTACTCGAGATTGATTCGGTCAAAATTCGGTCAACACTCGACCCGTATAGGCTCGACTCGAACTCGACTCCATATAGTAACGAGTCGAGTCGAGATACCAAATACTCGACTTGTAAAGCTCGTGAGATACTCGAAATATTTTTTATATATAATTTATTAAATATAACTGAAAGAATTATTAATATAATAAATATATTTACTATGTTTAATAAATAATTCCTAGCATTTGTTAGTTTGGAGATCTAGTAATAATGTACAAAAAGAAGATAAGTCTTTGTTACTTTATCTCATATTGGTGGGTTAGAGGATATTGAGGGTGAGAGCAAAGCATAAAAAAAAGATATGAGATGAAATAGAAGTTTGAATATCTCTCATCCCATATTGGTTGCCCCGTTAGAAGATATGGGTGAGAGGAATTTATAAAAGAAGAGGTGCTTAAGATTTTTAAAGCAGCTTTTAGAGCTTCGTTTGAGCTCAGTTTCGAGCTTGATTTGAGCTTTAAACGAGTTCGAGTTTTGAAATTTTCTATCGAGTTCGAGCTCGCGTCGAGTTTGAATTTTTACTACTCGCGAGTTTTCGAGTTGAGTTCGAGCCTGGTAATTGTTTATCGAGTTCGAGTCGAGTATATTGTACTCGAACTCGACTCGCATCATTTACACCAGTACGTAAGCCATCATAGACGCCCCAAAGCTCACATAATTGTGTAAATACTTTCAATATTAATATTGGTATTAGTCCCATATATCCTATCAAATCTAAATAATATTGATTTTATTATGAATTTAAATTTAATTAATAATGAATTATATATTTTCACGAATCTTGAAAATTAATAAAAAAAATTGTGCCGAAAAAGTTGAAAATATTTTTAAATTCAAATAAAAAATCACACATCAAAATAATTTAAAAATTGGAAAAATAAGAGCTGCTGAAGAAGATTTTCATTTTCTTGCAATGTGATTGTTAAGTAAAATTTCACATTTTATTTATGATTGTACGATTTTATAAATAATATAAAATTTTCTAAAAAAAATCAAATTTTGTTTAATTTTTTTCGATTATAATTGATATATATAGAGAGAGAGCCTATTTTATTGCCCTATGTATTTTTGACTATTATGGTATGTTCCGTATTTTCCTTATATTTTTTTAATATAGTAAATTATTTTTGGATTTTTAGTATTGTTGTCCATAAAAAAATCGAGCAGGATATTAAGCATGGAATGATATGCGAAGATAGTTAAAAATTTTACATTTTTTATTGATTTATATAGTTACATACTTTGATATAATTTTTTGTGTATATTTAAAAAGAAAATGAGAGTAATTTTATAAACTGAATGATATGTTAAGATTGTTAAAAAATTTACATTTTTTATTGATTTATATAGTTTCATACTTTGATATAATTCTTTGCGTATATTTAAAAAGAAAATGAGAGTAATTTTATAAATATTTATTCATAAAATTCAATTTTGAATTAAAAAGTGCAACAAAGCGACAAATTTCCTCTAATTTTGACAACTAACAAGACCAAAAGAGACCAACGGAATCTGCTAATCCAATTAACTATTAGGACCAAAAGGGCACAAAAAAAAAAAAACATTTCTGAGTTATATGACCAAAAGTGCATTTTTAAATTCTTACAGGGCCAATACTGCAATTCCTCCCTTAAATTCTTCAAAATAATAGTCACGTCACGTGGGTGTAATATTGGTGCTCGTCACTACATTAATATTTTAAATTGCACACTTACAATTTAATGGTTGAAATTTTAGAGATAAGTTCTAAATTATCACTTGATAATGTAAAATACAATGTTCTGCCCGACGAAAATGCTGGAGCAGAGCAAATATAATGGTGGTTGATCGGTTGAACAATGACCGACGATGGCCAACGGTAGCATAAAAAATGTTGGTGATTGATGCGACTCCCACACGACGTGCCGTGGTAACCGCTATCGCTAGTATGATTTTAGTTCCCAAGATCGTTCCAATATTAAGCAAATGATTGTTTTACTTGCTCTACGCGACGCGCCCAGAAGAAACCGGAAGGTGCGATTCAAACACGCCACGAGGTTTCTAACGCCTCAATAAGTGAATTGAAATCACGGTTTATATTTTGGAGACACACTCAACAAAATAAGAAGAAAGTTTGTTAACACAAACACGCACAATTTTGATAAATTTCAAGGTGTCCTTACAAATGAAAATGAGAGCTATTTATAGCCAAAATTCCTACAACTATTATAATATAAAAATATAAAATAAAGACTAAGAAATTATAAATTCAATATTCAAAACTCCTAAAATCTGATCAATAACTAATCAACCCATAAGTTAAGGAGTCAATACATTTTTAGGGGACAAAAATCAAGGACCAAGACTTATGTTTTGAAAATAAGAAATCAAAGTTAAATAAAAATATGCTGTTGTTGTTTTAGTAGCATAACAGATCCTAAACTTTAGATTTTGGACTTGATGTCTTCTAGATAATTGTAGTACTGCCTCTTAGCTTTCCAAATCCACCACAATCGTCTCAATCGGACATCGGACGCGAAAGTTGTGACAAAAATACGAAGGTGTATCGTATCTGAAATTTCCAACGCCTGCTTTCAATTGTATTGCATTTTCACCACTGAAGATATCTGATTTTGATGTCATGATGAACATAAAAATTTAGGACTTTCTCTTAGCTTTCCGATGGTATAAATATGAGCTTAATTGGACACTGTATGTAGGAGATACATCTGAATTACGAAAGCTGCTTCAGTTAGGCTTATTGCTTGGAATGATGACATCAACACTTTTGATCTAACATGTGACGGCTTCAATAACACAAATAAAGATGTTATTATATTTATAGTAATCGGTCTGATTGAAATGATTTTGCACGAGCATTGTTAATGAATTCTTTATCGCATTTGCTCGTGATCTTGTTATTGATCCCACAGGAATGTATAGTTCTTCTTCTAACTGACTGACTGCTTCTTGATTCACATCATTCCCCCAGTCCTCAAAAGGATTCGTCCTCGAATCTAAAAATTCAAAAGGGCTTAAGTAAGCAACATTGAAGGTAGCAGAAACATTATATTTACCAGGTAGATCCACTTTGTAGGCATTATCATTGACGCGTTCTAAAATTTGAAATGGTCTGTCTCCCCTCGACATCAACTTCGACTTCCTTTGCGCGGGAAACCTCTCTTTCCTCAAGTGAATCCAAACCCAGTCACCTGTGTTGGGATAACAATACCCTGTATCGAATTTTTTGGGATAACAAAACCCTGTATCGATACTGCCCTGTATTGATCGTAGTGTCAGTATGTTTTGACAATATACCAATCCTGCATACAGTAAGGAAACTGTATCAAAAAGTTGTGTCAACCTGTATCGAAGACCTCTCATAGATCCAACATATCTTTCAGTACAACAAAGAAGTCTCATAAAGACTAAGTATGGAAGCTGTCTCGAATTGACAATACGTAATCCTTCCATACAGCTCTCAACAGGACAAAGAAGGAATCTTCAGTATTCACTAGAAGTCAAGTCCCGTTGATAAAGAAGTATTTAAATACTAAAGGATAAAGTATTTAAATACTGTAAGTCAACAGATCTTCAAATCCCGCAAAATCCGGATCGTGTTTTTCATCCCGTTGGAACGGAATCTTGCTCAACGGATTTATCTCAACGGATATATTTCAGAGACTATATATATCTCCAGAGTTTGAAGATTGAAGACTACTGAACGATCAAGCTTACAAAGAAATATTCAGAGCAAAACATATCTCCAAAGCTTACTGCAACTCAGATCTAAGAGATATACAGTGCTCAAACAGTGAACAACACATCATCAGCTAGAAGCTCAGAAAGTCAAAGCTGTTGTTCATACCCTGTTCTATCCTTGAACAAACCCAGATCAGCCCTGTGTGGACTGAGTAATCTTTGCTTCTCCGAAACTGTGTGTGAAGAATTTGCATCGAAGAAGACGAAGCTTCAGAACTGTGTGTGAAGAAGCCAGTCAAACATTAGCTCAAACCAATCTGTGTGAACGGTTAAAGCTAAGATCATTATATCAATATGTGTGAATGATATATTGATTAGTGGTGTTATAATTACGTAGTTGTGTACGCAGTAATTATAATAAAACTTTTTACTCCTGTGTGGAGGACCAGTGGACGTAGAGGGGTTTACTTCGAGCCACTTTAAATATTGTGTTATTTACCTTCTACCCTTTACTGTTTTAATTACCGTGATTATTTAAGTATACACTGCACATCGAGTTGTTGTATCCACAACAACTTACTGTATTTAGGACTTCCACTACGCACTCAGATTTAAAACCGTACAGCTTGTAGTTTAAAACATCTTCCAAGCTGTATCCAGTATACTTAGTGGCCAACAAGTGGTATCGGAGCGGTTGATTCTAAAAAGAATCAATCGTATTTTTAACCGAATCAGATCCAAAATCACTTAATTTTCAAAACAGTCTTTTTCATTCCTTTATTCTCACATGGATACATCAATGATCAACAAAGTACCTATGTTCTCTATTAATGAATTTGATGATTGGAGAATCAGGATGGAGGCTCATCTTGCAGCAATGCACGAAGAGATGATTTTTGTTATACAGGATGGCCCCATTAAGATCATGAAGGTAAACACGGCCGCAAGGATTGAAGGCCAAGCTCATGTTGAGATGCTCGATAAGGAGCGCGAGCAATGGACCATAGATGAAAGAAAGCGCGCCAATCTCGACAATGTGGCTAAGAACGCGTTATTTGTCACTCTTGACAAAGGCACGTTCTCGAAGGTAAAGAGATGTAAAACAGCCAAGGAAATCTGGGATAAACTCAAGTTGATTTGTGAGGGAACTGAGCTCTCAAAAGAAAACAAAATTTCAAAACTGACTCAGCAATTTGAATCTTTCGAAATGAAACCAACTGAGACACTTGAGGGACTTGACCTCCGATTCACTGGTATTGTTTGTGAACTTGAAGCTTTGGGCGAAATTTATACCCAAAAGGAGAAGAATTTAAAAACTTTCAGATCTCTCCCTGCCCGATGGGACATTAATACCACAGCTATGCGTGTGTCATGTAATTTAAATGAAATATCTACTTTTGATCTCTTCTCTGACCTCAAAGCTTTTGAGTATGATATTGACAGAAGAGAGAAAGCTGAAGAATCTCCGTCAAAGGTTACAGCACTAGCCGCTGTATCGAACCGTCGACACAACATGCCGAGCTCGTCAAAGCCTAGTCACAAGAATGCTGACAGTGACGACGACATCCTGTCTCAAGATGAAATGGCACTTCTCATGCAGAAGTTCAAGAAGTTCATCAAACAGTCTGGAAAGACTCCCTACAGGCCCAAACCTGTCCACAAGGTAAGTACCGAAACTTTATCCGGTGATTCTAACCTGTGCTATAATTGCAGGAAACCGGGACATTATGCAAATAAATGTCCTCATCCCAAAGTTCAAAGGTTGTCGGAGGCCGAGCAACAAGAGAGATGAAAGAAGACGTGCTTTTAAAAACAAGCTCAAGGCCCTGATTGGAGAATTAGAAGCCTCCCCCACACCATCAAAATTCGAAGAATGTCTTCAGGTGGTCACTGAAAGTGATTCATCTGATGATGAGTTCGATGATAAATCATATATGTGCTTTATGGCCAAGGACATTCCGGAAGGTGAAGATAGCGACGATGAGGTAAGCTCAACCTCAGCTATTCCATTAAATACATCTCATACTTTTGAAAACATGATGAATGAGTTTAAAAACATTCAAAAGGCCCATGAGACATTGAAAAATGAGAATATACAGCTCCAACTGTCCAACCTAGAGCTGAAAGATGAAAATGACTTGCTGAAAATAAATTATGAAAACATGTCTATTGATTGTGAAACCAGCAAAGTCGACAATGAAAAATTCATGGAGAGCAATCATCAACTTTCTCATGAACTAAGTGAGGTTAAAACTCACAATAAGAGCAAGACAAATGATTTCGTTCTACTTCAAGCCAAAGTCAAAACTCTCGAAAAACGAGAAGATGAACTTGAGACCATTCTGAAATCGTTCGAGAAATCATCCAAAAGAATGGAAGAAATTCTGAGCACTGGGCAACATGCTCATGATAAAATTGGCTTAGGATACAGCCCATGTTCACACAAAGGGAAAACTAGTACAGTGTTTGTCAAGAGTGTGGAACACATTCCTGTGTCGAAAGATACTCCTAGTCCTGTGAAGGAACCTGCTGCACCGCGAAAACCGAAGGCTGTCATTCCGCCCCCGCAATCCTATTCTATACAGCAGAATCATAAGTCGTTCCAACCTGTAAGGCGCACTCAATAGCATGCTCCCCGAGCATATCAACAACGCAAACAGTCGTTCAGAAGGAAGGCTGTATCCAAATACCAAAGGCCCGCACGGCAGTACTATTAGTACAGCACGCCGAGGTATTGGATACAGGAGCCCCGTTATTCCTCGAGACAGCAGGTGCCCGCTCAGTATCAACAACAGCGTTGGGAATCCAACTGGAGATCCAGAAGGCAAGCTGTTAGGCCAAAGAAAATGGCTCCACCTCCAAGACAGCACTCGTACTGGACTAATAATAATAACCCTGAATTTTACATGCATAATAATTATCATGGTTATAGCGACTACGTGTATGTACCACGTAGATACCGCAACACTGTACTAAATTTGACTTACAGTAAACCAATTGTTGTCAGGAAAATTTGGGTACCTAAAGGCACTAACATTCATGGACCCAATAATCAAAGGGGACCTAAATCTACTTAATCTCTTTGCATACAGGACATCCTAGAGGAAGACATATGGTACTTTGATAGTGGATGCTCTCGGCACATGACCGGAGATACAAGCAAGCTATCAGATTTCGTAGAAGGTCGCGGTCCAAAAGTTCGCTTCGGTGATAAATCTAAAGGAAGAACAAGAGGGAAAGGAAACCTTCTTGTCGGAAAATTCAAAGTCACCGATGTAGCTTATGTTGAAGGCTTACAGTTCAATCTACTTAGTATCAGCCAGTTCTGTGACAAACAGTTCTCGGTGAAATTCTATATAGATCGCTGTAGAGTCAAGAACATCCAGACCAAAGAAGTTGTGCTTACAGGAAGCAGATCAGGTAACATGTATATTGCTGACTGGAAGCCTATGAGCTCCTCAATTCCATGCTTTGTTGCCAAAGGCACTGCAGATCTAAGCTGGTTATGGCACAAGAGGATGTCTCACGTCAACTTCAAGACGATCAACAAGCTCTCAAGACAGGGAATGGTAAGAGGATTGCCAAACATGTCATTCAAAAAGGACAGCGTCTGCGGACCATGTCAGAAAGGCAAGCAACTCAAATCAACCCTGAAGAGAAAATCCTACCTTTCAACCCAAAGAGTGTTGGAGATGCTACACATGGATCTCTACGGTCCTGTAGACCCAGTAAGTTTGGGAGGTAAGAAATACTGCCTTGTTGTTGTTGATGATTACTCCAGGTATGCTTGGACGATTTTTCTAAGCAAGAAGAAGGAAACAACATCAAAGCTGTCCGAGCTCCTGAGAAAGATTCAAAATGAAAAGGCATTGAGTATCGTGTCCATTCGTTCCGACAGAGGTACATAATTTACTAACCGCTTTATAGAGCAATACTATTCGGAGAATGGGATACAGCACGAATACTTAGCTGCCGGTACACTTCAACAAAATGGTGTTGCCGAGCGAAAGAATAGGACGCTGAAAGAAGCTACAAGGACAATGATTGCCGCAAGCAATTTGCCATAGCGTTTCTGGGGTGAAGCAACCAATACAGCATGCTACACTCAAAACCGCTGTATCGTCAACAAGCACCACAACAAAACAACATACGAGGTATGGAACAACAAAACTCCGTTAGTTTCAGATTTTCAAATTTTTGGATGCAGGTGCTATGTGTTGAATAATGGGAAGGATAAACTTAGAACCTTTGATGAGAAATCAGATGAAGGAATATTTGTAGGATACTCCTCCGTCAGCAAAGCTTATAGGATCTTTAATAAAAAGAAGCTGACGATCGAGGAATCAGTTCATGTAGTGTTCGACGAACCTCACCATGACCCTACAGGAGTAGAAGATGTTACTCAGAACATCCAACAACTTTACATCCTAGATCCACCAACTCCCATAGAACCTGTTGTTGACCTAGAAATCAACCCCGCAGCTGTAAGAATCGACGTAGATGAAGCCGACGCTATACAAGCTGAAGCTGTATCTACAGAAACTCTCGATACAGTACGGGACCCTGAATTAGAACCTGACCGAAGATGGTTGAGAGATCACCCGCAAGAGCTGATCATTGGAAATATATATGCTGGTGTTTCTACTCGTATGAGAATACAGAGTACACAAGGAAATGTACTGTGTGCACAAGAAGAACCAGATACTGAGATATCACCATTTCCTGAATGGAAATCTCAATCCGAGCTTAGAAGACTCAGCATGTGCACTATTGCTGTATTCTTAGCCCAATCCGAACCTGTTTCTACCATAGACGCTCTTAATAATTCTCATTGGATAACATCTATGGAAGAAGAGCTTAACGGTTTCGAAAGAACAATGTATGGTATCTTGTACCCAGATCTACGCATCAATCGGTTATAGGAACCAAATGGGTATTTAGAAACAAAAAGGATCGAAATGTACTTATCATAAGGAACAAATCAAGGCTAGTCGCACAAGGCTATAGACAGGAAGAAGGCATAGACTACGATGAAACGTTTGCCCCTGTAGCCAGACTAGAAGCCATTAGGATATTTTTAGCTTTTGTCGCCCATAAGAGCTTCATTGTATATCAAATGGACGTCAAAAGTGCATTCCTGAATGGAGACCTTGCAGAAGAAGTTTATGTTGAACAACCACCAGGGTTTGCAACACAGACGGTATCAGTCTAGTATACAGGCTGAGGAAAGCACTGTATGGACTTAAGCAAGCCCCTAGAGCATGGTATGAGACCCTGTCCCAGTATTTGACCAATAATGGATTTGAGAAAGGTGTTGTGGACAAGACCTTGTTCAAAATACAGGAAGGCGATGACCTTTTAATGGCGCAAATCTATGTAGATGATATAATTTTTGGTTCAACTAACCTTGCTCTGTGTCAAAGGTTCTCTCATCTCATGCAAAGTAAATTTGAAATGAGTATGATGAGAGAACTTAGTTATTTCCTAGGTTTGCAGGTAAAGCAGTTGCCTACAGGGATCTTCATCAACCAGGAAAAATACAGCAATGAGCTTCTCAACAAATTTGGAATGAACACTTCCAAATCATCGTCAACTCCCATGAGCACTTCCGTGCAAATTAGTGCTGATGAAGCCGGAAAGTCGGTTGACCAATCACTTTATAGGAAGCTTATTGGTTCGCTCTTGTACCTAACGGCTAGCAGGCCCGATATTCAGCAAGTGTGTGCGAGATATCAAGTAGTACCCAAGGAATCACACTTCAATGCAGCTAAATGAATCCTGAAGTATATTAAAGGAACAGTCGATGTAGGACTATGGTATCCTAAAGAAGACGGATTCGATTTAGTTGGATACAGCGACTCGGATCTTGGAGGCTGCAAGCTAGATAGGAAGAGTACAAGTGGAACTTGTCACTTTCTTGGACCTAGACTTGTTTCTTGGTTCAGTAAGAAGCAATTGGCAAACTCACTTTCCACGGTTGAATCAGAATACTATGCTGCCGGTAGTTGCTGTATGCAGATCCTTTGGATGCAGCAACAATTGTCAGATTATGGAATTGAAGCCAGAGAGACGCCGATCATGTGTGATAGCACGAGTGCAATTGCAATCACGCACAATCCTGTCCTGCACTCGCGCACTAAGCATATCAACATGAAGCATCATTTCATAAGGAATCATGTCGAAAACAAGGATCACTACGCCATAGATGGCCTACGACAACTCCTACAAAATGTTGCAAGAAGCAAAAAAAACGTTGCTTCAGAAAAGAAAATCAAAACGGCAACACTTTTTTGGTGTTGCACTTTTCAACGCTGCCGTAGGTCCCTATAGCAACACTTATGTCTCCTACTGCAACACCACTCCTTTTGTTACCATAAGACTGCAAGGCATCGTTAAATAAAGTCTGCAGCAACATTAAACAAGTGTTGCAGCAGATGTCAATTTTCTGCAAAAGTAGGGGCCCACATGTGAGCCCCACATGTGGGGTCCGATGTAGGCCCCACATATGGGGTCCGATGTGGGTCCCAACTGTGGGCCCCATACCTGCCTGTTGCAACACTTCTTAAATTTCTGCAACACTTTTTTCGTAAGTAACTGCAACACTATGTACCACCTACTGCAACACTTTCACAAAAAAAATTGACATGAAATATTTGTTTATATTAATTACCAATTCATTACAATTCATAATCCGCCCATTCAAAATACTAACCCATACTATCCATCCATCCAAAATATCTAACCAAATAAAGCCCCTCCACACCATATAGTTATAAGTCTAACCACCAAAACAAAAACCCTCCACACCATCCATCCACCATAATATCTAACCAAACACATAGAGTTATAAGTCTTAAAGTACGTAATGGAAATAGTTACACATCTTAAATACAACGACCAAAAACCATGAAATACAGTACTTAAAAAACACAAAATCAAAGATGTAGCATCTCCTCCGGTAATAGGAGTGCCGTTGTCGTTATCACTTGATATTGTAGCATCTTCTCCAGCTTTTCTTCCATTTCGTCAACAACTTGGTTGGAGTTCCTGCCAATTGAATTGGAAGGGTCTCATTTATGCATAGTTTATGACACCTGTTGTGAATTTCATACATATTACAAGAAGCAAACTTTGTTCCAATTGTCACTGACCGCAAGACAGAACCTCACAACCATATTAGTGGAAAATTACGACATACAGTGGTGAAATTTATCAAGTAGAAGCATAAGCAAAACCACAACATGATGATGCAATTTATATTAATTAGAATCATTAAGAAGACAGTTAAACTCTTTACTGTCAACCTAAGTAGACAACTGCCTCCCCCCTCCCTACTACAACTTCACACTTACAAAATTAAAAGCTACTTATGAGCTTGCTAAGAATATATTAATTATACAGAACATGCAAAGGCGAACATCTAAAAACAAGGACTACATAAATGTACATACTTCTAATCTCCAAGCTTTCAATGCTACAAAAAAATCCCTAACTATTAAATAAGTGTTTTGTAGGGGTAACAAGATTTGTCACAATCCAAACAATCTGACACAAATTCCATCAGTGAATGATCAACTTAATATTGTGCACTCTATAATCTTCGAGAATTCAAGTCGTACAAGTTCCATCAACTTAATATCGCAGATTCCATAATCTTCCAGAATTCAAGTTACTAAAATGATCATTCAACTCTCTCTCTCTCTCTCTCTCTCTCTCTCTCTCTCTCTCCCCCCAATTCAGTTAGGACTTTCAGTTCATTTCATTTAGAGATTCAGAATTATCATCTTGATCAATATATATATAGTATATATGCATACTCAATATATATAATCTAATTTACACAAACCTAAAATCATAAAAGGTCTAAAACAATCACAACACACACGTATACATCGTAATTTACACAAAATAACAAACCTAAATTTATGATAGGCACAAAACTACACATACACACATAGTTAGAAGGATGCTTACATCATTATTTACCATGATTCCATCAAAGCCACGTATTACGGATTGAAATTCAAGCCTACACAAAAGCAGAAGCAAAGTAGTTAACGTTTTATCTTCGTTTTCATTCAATACATATACTTTTAGAGAGCGAGAGAAAAGAGCATAGCTAAGAATATCATAAAATCTCTGTGTCTGTATTTATTGTTTATAATGATTATCATTGTAGCTAACATAATGTGTTAATTGTGTAGCACTCCTTCGATGTTTATATATATAAAAGGATATTTTCCCTGGGCCGTGTTGTTATTTTGGTTTCTAGAACCATAAATCTTTATCCGTAAGAAATCGAGTTTATTGAGAGTATCATATTCAACCCCCCTTTACGATATTTTTGGGACTAACAACTGCCCCTATTTATGATTGTGTGGAAATGACAACTTTGTAATAGTACTTGTATGATTTAAAACTTAGTTTGTTTAGACTAAATGAAAGATACTGCCCAGACTAACCAGTATATTTCTTGTAACTATAACAACATATTTTATGATAAACATCAAGTTATGCTCATTACCTTTTAATTAACATAAAACAAAAAATACTCTCTGTGCCAAAAATAAAAAGACATGAAAGGGAAAAAAGGAAAGATAAATGAAAGAGGAGAGCATTAGAGCAATAACATACAAGAAACAGAACCTAAAATGCACAGACTAAATTACACAAGTATCAAATGGTTTTTAACAATACTAAGTTTTCCACACATTACCTAACCCATAGTTTGTGTGCACTTATTGACGACACTTGTTCAAGTAAATACAAAAAGAAAGGGTGTATAAGAAGAAAAAATAAGGAGCTCGTGCAAACAAAACCAAAAGACTATGCATATGACAAATACTAATAGAAATAGAAAAGGAAAAATAAAAAGAAAGAAGACGAAGCAGCTCTCCCATTTACGATGCTGCAATATACCTCTTTAATTCCTAAGGCATATATTTCATGGATGCATGTTCTTATAAGAACCTATGTAGAAGGTGCAAGTACCCATGCAAGAATCAGCAAGTGGCAAGTGATGACATGTGCAACAGTGTTGAATAACAAGTCCCAAAGTACCTGTGAGCTACAGATACCAAATGAGATCCTCAATCTAAGCACAGAATGACAAAATTTATAGAACACAACAAAGTGACGTCCATGTATATATCAATAGTTAGAGCAATATTTGAGGCGCCCAGGGTCATCTTATCATCTTATTCAAGAAAAAGTCCTCAAACGGACTAGTAATGTTTCACACTTCCATACTTCATCTATTAGGCATACAAACAGTTCATAACCTACATGAAAGCACTTTGTTTGTTAAAACAGAACGACGACCAAATTAAAGTAACGAGCAATCTGCATATTGAAGGGTCAAACAAAAAATACGCAAGCCCCTTTCATTTAATAAATCACAATTAAAAAGGCATATTGCAACAGGAACCAATTACTTATGTTCACAACTTAAGATGGCATATAAGATCACAAGAGAGAATTTTAAGTACAAACTAGAGAATGAATATAATACCTTCTGCTCATTTGAGTGTTGCACAGCTTCCAACATTGCATCTATATTCACAGTTGCATGTATTGACTGTAGATATGGAAGGTGTAGAAAAATATTCCGTTAATATACCATTTCGTGTATAAATGAACATTGATTGCTAATTAATATATGACAAAGAAACAATTAAGTACCACAATCAAGCTGACGAATCAATACGAAGTATACCAAGAAAATGAATAATCACCTTCAAGGATTTCACTTCACTCAAAGAGGCAAGGATATCCATTTCTCTATTTGAGTCCTCAGTTTTATTCTCCAGTGACTTCATGGCATCTCCCATCTCCTCAGCAGTCCTCTTCTTCTTCTCTTCCTCCATTTCCTGATAATAAAGACAATGTACAGAAAATTATGCAGATCCGTTAGAACTCTACAGAAACCAGATGATGGCAATATCTCGGCTCAATAATAGCTAACCTCATCCCGTGCCCGCCATGGGTTACACAAGAATAATGACACAAACTAAATCAGTATACCAACACAAAGAAGCATAACCAAAATCGTCTACGACTAAGAACTAAACAACTGCAATGCAATCGAGATAAAAACTGAAATTCAATCGAGATAAAAACCCACCTCCTCAATCGGCTTTAATTAGCAAATCTCACCATAAATCTGACACCAGAACATTCTCTAACCTCCGTTTGGCCGGAAATATCACCCTAAACTCCGATTCCGAATCTCGATTCCATCCTAATTCCGAACTCCATATTGAAATCTTGTGCAGTGCTTCGAACCGCCGCGTCGGTGTGTGGGTATTTTCAGGAGATTCGAAGGGGAAAGGGAGGGGCTAGCAAATTTGTTTTATGTGTGTGATTTTGAGAGGAATTGCATAGAAAAAGAAGACGGGTGGATGGAGAGGCGGATGGGAAGAAGAAAGAGGGAGAGAGAAAGGGTGAAAGAGAAAGGAGTGTTAGAAAGACGAGTTGAGAGAGGTAGATGAGATGGGAGAGAGACGACTTCCAAAAGACGAAAATACCAAATCCTTCGAGATAGTATAAAAAAAGAAAAATATATTCACATCGGTTACAAAGAAAACCGATGTAAAACCCGAAAAATCAAAATAAAATTCACATCGGTTTCTGAAGTTGAAAATATTTATTCCCGGTCAAAACACATACACTTTGCTTTTGTAAAAATATTCTGATAAAAAAATAAAATTTCACACTGTTAACTTCATTAATTATCAAATTAGTGAACTCTTTGTATCTTAAAATTCTCAACTAGTTTCTGGTTTTAGTATGATACCATTTACTGAAGTCTACGTGGGTGCTTTACTTCAGCAAATTGAAAAGTGAAGTTGTTTTTTATTTTTTACTTCACTAATATACATGACTGAAGTAAATTGTACCGAACTCTTTGATGTTTATTCTACTAGTGAAATGAAATAAATCAGTAAAAAAATTAATACCATCAAAATTTCAATTTAAAAATTCCTGGATATTACACATAATTATTGACACCTTTTATTATATCCAGATAATTATTTTAAATTATTATTTTTAATTTTATAAAGATTATAGTTTTTTAATTTGTTCATATCAAATCTGATTAAAAAGTATTACTTCTGAATAAATGTCATACTCCACTTCGATCAAAATTAATTTTTCAAGTAAAAGATTATTTAATTTTAATTTTACATAAAAATATGAAGTTTTTTTTTTAAATAGTACATCTACGGCAATACTGTGTCATAAAATATTATAGCATGTAACACTTTGCTACTAAGGCAATACTTTGTAAATATATACAGCAACATCAAAAAAGCAATGTTGCAGCAGGTAAAATTTTTAGAGCTACTACAACATTTTTGAGCGCAACACTAACAAAATCCGTTGCCGTAGGTCATCTATGGCGTAGTGGATGTTCGGCTCGAAAAGGTTCATACAGATATTCAGTTGGCCGACATCTTCACCAAGCCTCTCGACACAGCAAGATTCAACATGCTTCGACAAGAATTGGGATTGCTACAGCCTGACTCCCTGTAAGTATTTACTGCTTTTACTCAACAATTGAGGGGGAATGCTGTAAGACCCAAGAATATAGTATCCACCATTAATTATCTGTACACTTAGAACCATCAATACAGCACTGTAGTGAACAAAGTGATATGAATCATCCTACAGCTGACGTGTGCAATAACTAAGGGGGAATACAGTGTGACCCATCAATACAGCATTAATCCAAAAGTTGCTGTATGGAATTAAAACCTATATGTACCTTTTAAGGGGGAACGCTGTATCGTCGCGGATACAACACATACTATAGGATTTCGATTCAGTATATATATATATTATATTATAATATTTCATTTTAAAATGATTTTTGTCCACGTGCCCTGTTTTCATGTCAAACGTCATTTACATTAAATGCTTTACACGACATCTGGACAACTGAATCTCAAAAGCCGCGACGTTTTCAAATTGTTTAATATTTTAAACCGCCGTTTCAGGCATTAAGGGTAACAACAAATGTCAGAAATGGGACCCGCTCATATTTTAAAATTTTAATGGATAAGTCTACCAGTTACACTCAGTCCATCTTAACCGTTCATTTCAAACAACGGTTCCCATCCCTTAAATCTGACCATTCGTTCTTTGAACCCTTCCTCGCCACCCACTATAAAAGGACTGAAATTGCCATTTGAGACTCTTTACGCCTTCTGGATATTCTTAGAGCACTCAAGCAAAAACAGCCTACAAGTTTTCTTTGCGTTTTACTGCAAATTTTTTTTAATCTCCTTCATATTTTCTTGAGAATCAACAATGGCTGCTCAGACCTCTGCCACCGCCCTCAAGAAAGCCTCGAACATCATTGACGGATGGATCTTCTCCAGATCTGTCGTCATTGAATGTATTCTCGCTGAAACAAATCACGTCGAACCCATGGAGTTCATCATCACCAGGATACGTCAGCAAGGCCTCTACCGCCTTGGGAGTCACACCGCCGAGAAATACGACGTTCAATTGGTTGAGGACTTCTACCTCAACGCTGCCGTTCGTTTTCTATCGCTGGCTCAGGGAGGCCATGTCACTGATATCACCACTGTTATTCGTGGAGTGGAGATCTGCATCGACAGAGATCATCTCCAGAAAATCTTCAGGCTGCCCGTTGATGGCCTGACCATGGAAGACCTTGAGACTTTTGGGTCTCAAGAATTATTGACCAAGTACTATGGCCTGTTCACAGGTTCACCTACGGTTGAAGTGGTTCACACCACCTGTCACAATAAGAATTTTTGTTTGCCGTACATGTACTTGCACGAATTTTGTTGCAGAATCATTGAGAATTGCACTGGTGCATTTGAAATGTGCACAAACCTTAGATTTAGGATGATGGTTGCGATTTTGACCTGTGAAAAGGTCAACTGGTGCCAGATAATTCTGAAGTGTCTGCAGGAAGAAGTGTCCAAGCCTGCCACTCAAAAGAAATCGTTTGGTCTATTTCTGAACTACATTTTGATGAAATGTGGATTACCACAATCCACAGACGCTAAGAAAATAAGCTCCCGGATCTACTTAGGAGGCGTCAAGCCTTCAGCTTTTAACCAGAGCACCCTGGTCAGCAACCAACCAAAAATCCACAGTATGCCCGTTTCTGAAGATCCAAGGGATGTTTCTTCGAAATCCCAGAGTGTGGAATCTTCCAAGAAACGCAAAATATCTCACAGCAAGACACCTACTGCTGCTGAGAAGCCGAAAAGGAAGCTAAGAAGGCTTTCTAAAGCCAAATCTTCAAAAACCTCTGAAGAAGCTTCTACCGTGGCGCAACCCACTGAACAACTACCCCAGGGCCCAACCCCTGCGGAAGAGATGCCCGTTACTATCTCGACAGTAAATCCCGAGCTTTTGGTGGCAACGACGGATGAAAGGACATCTGCCAACTTAGAAGACTCTAGCGAGTCAGGTGCCCCTTTGGAGCCAACAGCTAACTCTCCTATGCGGGATTCCACACCCATACAAAATCCACCTTCCTTCGGGGTACCATCCCCTGTAAGGAATCCCTCTTCCATACAGGATCCCACACCTGTAGAGGAACCCCTCACTATAGCGGATACACACGTTGTACGAAGTCCCTCCCCGGACGTGATTATCAATGCAACCCTTCTGTCTGTGCAGATTGATCAGGCTTATGAAAGATTCCTTCAATGGAAAAGATACTGGCTAGCTCGATACGACACCTTATACAACTGGAGTGACTGGGGCGATGAAGAAAGATTTGTATTGGAAGTGACGGACTCGACAAATGTTGAGGCTGTGATCCAATGGGATAATCTTTGTTGCAAATCGTTCATTGAAAGCCATCTCTTGCACAAATAAGATGCCAGACGGAAAGGAAAAGATAAGTCCGAGGAATCTCCCCAAGATCCAAAAGAAGAACACGACTCAGACGACGACGACGATGCCTTACAAGCAAATCTGAGAATAAGTCGTGAGGAGGCTCAGGACAGAGAAGCCTCTCAAACCAAGAATGACTAAGGGCCATCAAGCCGAAGTGAGCCCCCTTCGCCACAGCACGAAAATATTCTTGACGATGAGGAATCAGTCCCTCAAGTCGAGGAAGAAGAAATTGTTTTGGAACAGGCACCCGAGCCTGCTGCCGCAGAAGAAGAAGAAGTATCACGCGCCGCCCATCAAGAGGAATCAGTCCCTCTGCCGAAACAGGCAGAAGCTGAGAGACAACAGGAGGAATCAGTCCCTCTTGTACCCATGTCTACAGACACCTCTTCGCAACAGGAGGGTACAACACCTTCTACCGCCGAACCCGCATCAGCTGCTCCCGCCCCACCAACCGTTTTGGAATCCGATGATGGTACTACAGCTGAGGATGACCAACTCAATTCACGCCCTACCGTGAATTTAAGGAGGTTGAATGGAGCCGAAGACTTTGCTAAGCCGGATTCTCCCAGTACTGCTACTAGGAAAGAGCGATTGCATGCTTTTGGCCTTCAAACTGTCTTTATCCAGGATGCAGTGAATGCCTTGTATTCTGTAGAAAAAGCTCTAAATTGGATGCACACATCTGCTGTCGAAGAGATGACTGGATTTCAGCATGAAGTCTCTCGAGTAGTCGAAGCCTTCACTGTATTGCCAGAAGTCTTCAAGCAAGCTCTGAAGAATCTGCAAGAGAAACAAGAGCAACTCCTGCGAGATGAGGAATCCAAAACTCGTATATCCGAGGCCAAGACAGCAGCTGCCATGATCGAAACAACTTCTCATTTCGGAACCCAGGACAAAAGTATCAAAGATATGTCGCAGGTGCTCTCCACCCTTGTCGAGAGAATGACAAACATTGAGACAAAACAGAATGCCGCACTGGAAATCCTAGGACGTCTTGATGACGCCAAAAATGGGGAAGAAGCAAGAGAAGCAGCAAGGAGAACAAGGCTACAACACGAAAGGGAATTTAATGTTGTTCAAGACAGCATTACCGCTGAATTGAACAAATTAGCTCCACCCTCTCAAAGTTTCAAGATTTCAGGTTCTCAACCTGAGTTCCATGACCCCAATGTCCCCTGGCAAACCTTGATCCAAAGACCTTTTGAGATTCGTCTGCCAACCAACCGCCATCCCACTGCCGAAGAAGTGAAGCAATGGAGGAAAAATGAACTGATGAGATATTTTGCAAAACTCGTCAGGGAATCCGCCATCTTCAAAGGTTATAAAACATTAGCGGAGACTGCAGACAAATTCACGAAGATGTTAGAAGAAGGAAAGCTTCCTCTTCAACTAGAAATGAAATCCAAGCATCGAAAAGGAGATCGGATCACCCATCCAGAAGACTGGATTCTTGCCTTTGACAGATCATATGATGGTAGAGCTATCTATATAGATAGAGGCAACGACTCCCTACAGCGCTGGTGGCGTGGAACCGAGCATGATCCAGAGAAAAGGCCATGGAGACATGCCGATTATAGGAGCTGAAATCCTTGTATTATTGTTTGTAAATTTTCTTTCAAAACAGCAATCATTGTACTCTATTTTTGAATATCAATAAAAATGTTTGCTTGTCTTGAAAGATTACAACTCGTAATCTACTGTGTTAATGTATGATTACATAACTTAAATTTTTGGGATAACAATCACAAGTATAAAATCTTGTTTGAAAATTAAGCTGTACGAACTTATCTACGAACAGTTCATAGATTCAGTTGTATGAATCTAGAATATATTGTAAGATTGTGCCTGCGCGCCAATCATAAGCTTAAGTTGTAAAAATTCTTAGTTGTATCGAACTCGCCTGCAAGCAGTTCATAAATTAGTCTAAGTTACTGAAAGCCAGATCATTTGACAGAAGACCAAGAAATCTGCCCGAAGTCATCAAGAAAGTCATTCGCTTCATGAAGAAGGTTTTGGCATCATCAAGAAGGACTTGAAAGATTCTAAGTCTTGGCAAATTGTCAAAAAGTGGGAAATTGTTGGGATAACAATACCCTGTATCGAATTTGTTGGGATAACAAAACCCTGTATCGATACTTCCCTGTATTGATCGTAGTGTCAGTATGTTTTGACAATATACCAATCCTGCATACAGTAAGGAAACTGTATCGAAAAGTTATGTCAACCTGTATCGAAGACCTCTAATAGATCCAGCATATCTTTCAGTACAACAAAGAAGTCTCATAAAGACTAAGTATGGAAGCTGTCTCGAATTGACAATACGTAATCCTTCCATACAGCTCTCAACAGGACAAAGAAGGAATCTTCAGTATTCACTAGAAGTCAAGTCCCGTTGATAAAGAAGTATTTAAATACTAAAAGATAAAGTATTTAAATACTGTAAGTCAACAGATCTTCAAATCCCGCAAAATCCGGATCGTGTTTTTCATCCCATTGGAACGGAATCTTGCTCAACGGATTTATCTCAATGGATATATTTCAGAGACTATATATATCTCTAGAGTTTGAAGATTGAAGACTACTGAACGATCAAGCTTATAAAGAAATATTCAGAGCAAAATATATCTCCAAAGCTTACTGCAACTCAGATCTAAGAGATATACAGTGCTCAAACAGTGAACAACACATCATCAGCTAGAAGCTCAGAAAGTCAAAGCTGTTGTTCATACCCTGTTCTATCCTTGAACAAACCCAGATCAGCCCTGTGTGGACTGAGTAATCTTTTCTTCTCCGAAACTGTGTGTGAAGGATTTGTATCGAAGAAGACGAAGCTTCAGAACTGTGTGTGAAGAAGCCAGTCAAACATTAGCTCAAACCAATCTGTGTGAATGGTTAAAGCTAAGATCATTATATCAATCTGTGTGAACGATGTATTGATTAGTGGTGTTATAATTACGTAGTTGTGTACGCAGTAATTATAATAAAACTTTTTACTCCTGTGTGGAGGACCAATGGACGTAGAGGGGTTTACCTCGAACCACTTTAAATATTGTGTTATTTACCTTCTACCCTTTACTGTTTTAATTACCGTGATTATTTAAGTATACACTGCACATCAAGTTGCTGTATCCACAGCAACTTACTATATTTAAGACTTCCGCTACGCACTCAGATTTTAAACCGTACAGCTTGTAGTTTAAAACATCTTCCAAGATGTATCCAGTATACTTAGTGGCCAACAACCTGGTTCAAATAATACTTGCTTCCGTCCCTTATTCTTTATTCGGACATTATGTTCGTTGCGTTTTTTAATTTGTTCTCTAACCTTTGCATGCAGTTGTTTGATCATTTCAGCCTTTTCTTGCCATCGATGCTGCCCATGTCATCTATAGGAATAGGTAACAAGTCTAAAGGAGTTATCGGATTAAAACCATATATAATTTCAAAGGGAGAAAATGTAGTGGTAGAATGAACGGTTCTGTTGTAAGCAAATTCAATGAATGGTAAAGATGTTTCCCAATTTTTCAAGTTCTTGTTAACAACAGTTCGTAACAATTGACCAAGTGTTCGGTTAACGACCTCGGTTTGGCCATCAGTTTGGGGATGAAAAGTTGTCGAATAAAGTAATTTCGTTCCCAGTTTCGCCCACAAAACTTTCCAAAAATGGCTAAGAAATTTAGTATCCCGATAGGACACTATACTTTTTGGCATTCCATGTAAACGGACAATTTCTTTGAAAAATAAATTTGCAATATGAGTGGCATCGTCAGTTTTGTGACATGCAATGAAATGTGCCATTTTGCTAAATCTATCAACAACGACAAATATCGAATCACACCCAGATTTTACCTTTGGTAACCCCAACATAAAGTCCATAGAAAGATCAACCCAAGGCTCGTTAGGAACTGGAAGTGGCATGTACAAACCATGTGGTAAAACTCGTGATTTTGCCCTTCGACAAATAATGCATGAATTGACAATTTTATAAACATCATGTTTCATTTTAGGCCAAAAGAAGTGTTCGTGCAATATTTCAAAAGTTTTGGCAATTCCGAAATGTCCCATTACTCCCCCACTATGTGCTTCCCTTACTAACAACTCCCGTGTCGAATAAAAAGGAATGCAAAGTTTATTTTCACGGAATAAAAATCCATCAGCCCGATAAAATTTATCCACACTTTTTGTTTCGCAAGCAATATATGTTTCGCCAAAATCTTTATCTCCCACGTAAGATCCTTTCAAGAGCTCAAATCCCAACAATTTACAAGAAAGCGTATTAAGTAATACATACCTTCTCGACAATGCATCGGCAACGACGTTCTCCTTACCTTGTTTAT
Source organism: Orobanche coerulescens (assembly GCA_033398695.1). Taxonomy (NCBI): domain Eukaryota; kingdom Viridiplantae; phylum Streptophyta; class Magnoliopsida; order Lamiales; family Orobanchaceae; genus Orobanche; species Orobanche coerulescens. The sequence goes on along the minus strand of JAWKAU010000094.1, from coordinate 37,784 downwards.
ACTTGATGATGTAAGGAAATGATTCGATCTCCTCTAACCATTTGGCATGTATTTTACTCAACTTATTTTGTCCCTTGAGATGCTTCAATGATTCATGATCCGTGTGAATCACGAACTCATTAGGCCATAAGTAGTGTTGCCACGTACGTAAAGCTCTAACCAAAGCATATAATTCTTTCTCATATGTAGGATAGTTCAACATCGCTCCTCCAAGTTTCTCGCTAAAGTAAGCAATCGGCCTCTTTCCCTGCATTAATACCGCTCCAATTCCTACTCCTGAAGCATCACACTCAACTTCAAAAGTGTTAGAAAAATCTGGTAATGCTAAAACAGGTGCGGTGCATAATTTATCCTTTAATGTGTTAAAGGCATTTTCTTGATCATCATCCCAATGAAATTTAGCATGTTTCTTTACAAGTTCATTTAACGGGGCTGCAATCGTTCTAAAATCTTTAACAAAGCGTCGATAAAAACCTGCTAAACCGTGAAAGCTTCCTACCTCAGTTGCATTAGTCGGTCTAGGCCATTCTCGTATGGCCCTTATCTTCTCTTCATCAACTTTTATGCCGTCAATACTAACGACATACCCAAGGAATATAACCTCACTCATGCAAAAAGTACATTTCTTAAGACTAGCATATAACTGTTCCTTTCTCAAGGTAATTAAAACTAATCTTAAATGTTCAACGTGTTCGTTTGTACTCTTACTATAAATGAGAATATCATCAAAGTATACGACAATAAATTTTCCAATATAAGCACGCAAAACATGATTCATTAGCCGCATAAAACTGCTTGGTGCATTTGTAAGACCAAAAGGCATTACCGACCATTCATATAATCCGTATTTAGTTTTAAAGGCCGTTTTCCATTCATCCCCTTCTTTCATACGAATTTGGTGATAACCTTTCATTAAATCAATTTTTCTAAACACACGCGAACCATGTAATTCGTCTAACATATCATCTAACCTTGGAATTGGATGTCGATACTTTACCATGATATTGTTCACCGCTCGGCAGTCGGTGCACATTCTCCAAGTCCCGTCTTTCTTTGGTACGACAATTATCGGAACGACACAAGGACTCAAACTTTCTCGGATATACCCAATACTTAATAACTCCTCGACTTGCCGCTGAATCTCCTTAGTTTCTTCAGGATTATTTCGGTATGCCGGTCGGTTTGGAATGACGGCTCCTGGAACAAAGTCGATTTGGTGCTCGATCCCTCTTTTTGGTGGCAAACCGGGTGGTAGCTCATCCGGAAAAACATCATTGAAGTCCTGCAATAGAATTTTTATAGTACTCGGAACATTCCAGTTTTTATCATCGTCAAGAGTGCAAATTCGTTTGGTAAGAAGTAAGTATGCGGGTTGCCCCTCCTCAACTTCTTTAACGACTTCCTTTGCACTTATAAATAAACATTTTTTTGATTTTTCATTTTTTTCTTTTTCTTTCTTTTCTTTTTCTTTTTCTCTTTGTTTTTATTTTTATTTCTCTTTTTCTTTTCATTTTTCTTTTTCTTTTTGGTTTTCTTTTTCTTTTTCCTTTTCTTTTTCTTTTTCTTCAACTTCTTTTTGGAGCCGAATTTGATCTTCATGGACTTGTATTTTCGTCATGGGAACTAATGTGATTTTCCTCCCATCTTTCTCAAATGAGTAACGATTCTTCTTCCCGCTAAGTTGGGAATCTCGATCGTAATGCCATGGTCTCCCCAACAAAATATGGCAAGCGTGCATTGGTACAACGTCACATAGGATATCATCATGGTATTTTCCAATTGTGATGGTTATGAGTACCTGTTTATTCACCCGAACCTCTCCGCAATCGTTTAACCAATGAAGTCTATAAGGCTTAGGATGTCGCCTTGTTGGTAATTCTAACCCCTCGACTAGCATCGCACTAGCCACATTGGTGCAACTTTCGTTACCAATGATCACACTACAATTTTTATTTTTCACAAAACATCTAGTGTGAAAAAGATTTTCTCGTTGTTCGTTATCGTTGCTCTCTTCCTCCTTTGCCTTCACATTCAACACCCTCCTAATGACAAGTGCGAGTGCGAATTCTAGCTCCCCTTCATCACTTTCTTCTTTCCCTTCTTCCTCATCTTCGTCATCCGTTTCATATTCTCCGTCCTCCCTAAGTATCATTGCTCGTTTATTAGTGCATTGGGATGCAATGTGTCCTCGCCCGTGGCATCGAAAACACTTGATGTCCCTGTTTCTCGTGTTTGTATTTTCTACGGATGTAGATTTGATTTAGGGTTTTGTTCGACTAGCACTCCCCACCTCAAACTTCCCCTTCATGGTGCTTTTATCAAAACTACCCTTGGATACGTCTCGATTTCCTATTTGAGGCTTCCATGGAGTTGTGTACCCCGTGGAGTAAGTATTGTTGCCTCCCCTTCGCAAGTTCCTCTCAATTTTGATCGCTGCATATACCATGTCCTCGAACTCAACATAATGTTGTTTATCAACTTCTTTAGAGATCTCCGCCCTCATGCCATGTAGAAATCTCGCCATTGTGGCCTCCCTCGACTCCCTCACATCGGCCCGGATCATTAACATCTTCATTTCCTTTCGAAAATCTTCGATACTCCTTGGACCTTGTTTTAAGGATTGGAGGCGAGAAAATAGTTCCTTATGATAATAATTAGGAAGAAATCTTCTACGCATTACAATCTTTAATTCCTCCCAACTATTAATTGGCCTCTCTCCATTCCTCCTTCTATCCGTCACAAGTTGGTCCCACCAAATGCTGGCATATTCGGAAAATTCGGTTATTGCTAACCTCATTTTCTTAGTACTAGCATAGTTGTGGCAGTCAAATATAGTTTCCAACTTCCTCTCCCAGTCAAGGTATGTGTCGGGCTCGCTCCGCCCTTCGAAGGCTGGGATTTTCATTTTTATATTTCCCATACTTTGGTCTTCCTCGTTTCGTCCTTCCCTTTCATACCGTCTACCTTGTTCTCTCCGACCTCCTCGACCACTTCCTCCTGGATTTTGGTAAGTTTCATCCTCGGAGAATGTTTCATTCTCGTACTCTCTATACGAGATGGGACTCGGATTCCTTCTTCGACGGTGATGCTCGTCCTCTTTATTTTTTTGTAAATTTTTGATCACTTCTTCTTGTCGATCTTGTCTTCTAATTAATTGAGTGAGCATTTCTTGTATGTTCTGAAGGGCTTCGTTTCCTTTATTTTTCTCAATATCGGATTTTGACATTTTTTCTTTTGCTCTTTTTTTTTTGGCCTTTCTCTTTTTTTATTTTTTTTTGCCCTTTTTTTGGCCTTTTTTTTCTTTCTTTCTTTTTTTGCTCTTTTTTTTTACACACACACAAATTAATCCTCACAAGATCCTCACGTATATCGCTCGATCACTCAACGTTCGTGTATCACTCTTTTAGTTTTTTTTTGCACGGTTCTTGTCTTTTATCACTCGGCTTTATATAAATATCCCACAACTCACAAAGTGATTATATAGACTAGTATTGTGACAAGTATTTAATTTTACAGGGGCGATAATCCGCACTCCAGCTATATATTTATTTTATATTTCACTGTGGTGGTATAACCGACCTTCGTGATAGATATGTATATATATATATGTATATATTCACTGTAGTGGTAGAACCGACCTTCGTGATAGATATGTATATATATATATATATATATTCACTATGATGGTAGAACCGACCTTCGTGATAGATATGTATATGTATATATATATTCACTGTGGTGGTAGAACCGACCTTTGTGATAAATAGGTATATATAAGTTTTTTTTTGTATACTTTTTTTTTATACTTTTTTTTGTATACTTTTTTTTGTATACCCTTTTTTTTTGTATCTTTTTTTTTTTTGATATTCAAAATGCTAAGGATTATAATTCCCTTGGCTTACACTTGATGATTTATATCATATATATATATACATATATTTTTGTGATCACTTTGATGGTAGAACCGATCGTCTTGATTTTTTTTATATATATTAAGAAGACGGAAGGTTTAGAAGATAGAAAGAAATGATAGGATGGTAAGATAAGAAGATTATGAAAATGAAGAAAAATAGATACCACTTAGTAATGAAAAAAAACCGAGCTCTGAAGCCAACTGATGCGACCCCCACACGACGTGCCGTGGTAACCGCTATCACTAGTATGATTTTAGTTCCCAAGATCGTTCCAATATTAAGCAAATGATTGTTTTACTTCAAGCCCTCTACGTGACGCGCCGTAGCAAACCGGAAGGTGCGATTCAAACACGCCACGAGGTTTCTAACGCCTCGATAAGTGAATTGAAATCACGATTTATATTTTAGAGACACACTCAACAAAATAAGAAGAAAGTTTGTTAACACAAACACTCACAATTTTGATAAATTTCAAGGTGTCCTTACAAATGAAAATGAGGGCTATTTATAGCAAAAATTCCTACAACTATTACAATATAAAAATATAAAATAATGACTAAGAAATTATAAATTCAACATCCAAAACTCCTAAAATCTGATCAATGACTAATAAACCCATAAGTTAAGGAGTCAATACATTTTTAGAGGACAAAAATCAAGGACCAAGACTTATGTTTTGAAAATAAGAAATCAAAGTTAAATAAAAATATGCTGTTGTTGTTTTAGTAGCATAACAGATCCTAAACTTCAGATTTTGGACTTGATGTCTTCTAGATAATTGTAGTACTGCCTCTTAGCTTTCCAAATCCACCACAATCGTCTCAATTGGACATTGGACGCGAAAGTTGTGATAAAAATACGAATGTATATCGTATCTGAAATTTCCAACACCTGCTTTCAATTGTATTGCATTTTCACCACCGAAGATATCTGATTTTTATGTCATGATGAACATAAAAATTTAGGACTTTCTCTTAGCTTTTCGATGGTATAAATATGAGCTTAATTTGACACTGTATGTAGGAGATACATCTGAATTACGAAAGCTGCTTCAGTTAGGCTTATTGCTTGAAATGATGACATCAACACTTTTGATCTAACATGTGACGGCTTCAATAACACAAATAAAGATGTTATTATATTTATGATCATCGGTCTGATTGAAATAATTTTGCACGAGCATTGCTAATGAATTCTTTATCGTATTTGCTCGTGATCTTGTTATTGGTCCCAGAGGAATGTATAGTTCTTCTTCTAACTGACTGACTGCTTCTTGATTCACATCATTGGTCAATCGACATGTTGGCGGCCGATGATGGTGGCGATGGTGGTCGGTGCCGCAACCTAAGTGCTAGCCGAAAAGCAAAATAATCTAGATGGCGATTGGTCGGATGGTGGACGATGATGGCTAGGAAAAATATTATCGATGACCAGCACGTCGGACCGAGACCCAAGCTTGAATATGGGTGCATTCTACTTGCTTTGTATTTTCTGTTTTTTAATTTAAAAAATAGAAAATTATTTTTTATTTTCGTTTGCTATTTGGAGAAAATAGGAAAGATGTTGGTTTTTGTTATTTTGAGATATCCATACTTAATATTAAAAGAGAGTCGCAAGAAAATTTAAAGGACATGTGTCATCACCACATTATTTCTCTTTTTAAAAATCTTAAAACATGGATATTTAGTTTGGGAGGGAAGTTAGAGGGTTATTCCATATATAATATCTACCAATTAAATATTTTCTCTCATTTCATTCCTTTTATTTTTAACTTAATACTTTAAACAATTATAACTTTTTCATATCAATTTTATTTTTGATAAAAAAATATATCAAATTAATTCTTACTTCGTACTCTTTAATTTGACATCCATATAGTATACATATAAAGTAATTTAAATATAATAATGATATATTGGATGATTAAAAATATTACCATATAAAAATATAAGAATATTGAAAAAATATATATTTTTAGTTTATTTTCATACTTTTGTACTTCAACAGTTATTTGATTTTTCAGAGTTATTTTGTTCTGATTGTAAAATAATAAAATAATTATAATAATGCCAAATCATATAAAAAAAATTTATATTAATAAGAATATGGGTTGGATACTTTGAATGAAATTTGATAATAATAAATATAATTTAATTTATTATTTAAAAATTAGATATAAGACTCATATTGTTCTACGCGAAAAATAAATGCCTAAACTTAATTAAATTATAGTTTTCCTATGTGCCCTTAAATTTATAAATTAAAACAAATCAAATAATAATTTATGTGTATGTGTGTGTATATTGGCCCACGTATATTTTTTAATAAAATTACAATATTATTGAAATTCAAGCATATATTACTAATATAATAAAATATTTAATATTTTACGCCGTGCATCGCACGGGAGGACATGTAGTATTTTTAAAAAGAGAACTAAAATAAATGAGCAGTAGTACATTGAAATTTAAGTGTAGGGCTGTCGAATGGTTCAGTTTCGGTTAACCGGACCGAAAAAGTCGATTAACCGGACATTTTAGCCCCAGAGTTGGAACCGCAAACTGAACTGTTTTATATGTTCGGTTAACCGGAACCGCACTGAAATAATTCGGTTAAGGTTCGGTTAGCCTTAAAACCATTTTCTTTTTATTTTACACGATAATAATAGAAAAAAATTTAAAAACCTGTTTTACAGTTTACAAATCCAGACATTCTAACTAAAATATCACCAAACATACAATGCAATAATCTAATTAAATCAAACATCATAATCTATTAAAATAATGTTCAAGTGAGCGTCAGAGACTGAGGGTCTGGGCTACTGAGAGTCTGAGGCTGAGCGCGAGAGGCTGAGGGCCTAGGTTGGGGGACCAGTGACGGGCGCCGGGCAGGGACAAGCGTCGGGCGGCGACGGGTTGGAGTGGAAGCTTGGGAGGTAGGCGGCGAAAAAAAAAATGAGGGACTAGGGTTAGAAGCTAGAACTTAAAATTTAGTAATAAAAATAATATATATATATATATATATATATATATGTGCAGTTCTCGGTTAATAACCATTCGGTTCTCGATTAACCGAGAACTGCAAAATCTCAAATAGTTGGAATCTAAGACCAAACCATTAACCGCATTTGCGGCTAACCGAAACCGCACCAGTTCGGTATAGAACTATTTAGACATCCCTACTTACGTGTGTAACTAATATATTTTTGAATTTTAAATAAGGTTAAGAAAAAAATAATAATAACGAGGCCAGTAGGATTTTGAGGTCGAGTTTTTACCCTTTTGATCTTGTGGTTGAGAATCATACGGGGCTTATCAGTCATTTGATGCCGCTGAGTTGTGGGGGGAAGGGGGGACCAGTCTCTCTTATTCTCTCTCTGTGGGTGCGTGCGCTTGCTGTGTGTGTGTTATTAGTGAAATCACAGTGCCATCTACAGATTTTTTTCCTGAACTCTCTCTCTTGAGATATACATCAAAAAAATCAGAACTCAGAAAAATAATTGATCCCTCCAGATTCTTCACTTCTTTTCTCATACTTATTCTCATTCAAGCAGAAAGGTACTATATTAATTTCACTCTTAATTTTTTACCCTTGCTGTAGCTCTTTTTACTGTTAATACTTTGCCAGAAAAAATTACAGTTCTTTGAACATGCATTTATGAAGATATACGTCGTCAATATATTTTTTTTTCTGTTTCCGGCCATTTTAAAATAAAATTTTCTTGTGAGTTCCATTTTCGAAAAAATATAATCTACCTGATATTCCGTTTTTTTCTTAATTTTTTAATTTTATTATTTTCTGTTCATCGGCTGCTTGATTTATTTTATTATTATTTAATATTTTATTTTTTATTTTGATTATTACCTCTTGCTGTATAGTACATGCATGGTGGAGTGGTACACTGTGCATAGGGGACTGGATAATGAGTTCTGCAGATTTATTGTCTGCTTTGATTTCTATAAAAACACATACCATTTTTGTTTTTGCAGCCGCAATATTTAATTATTACTATAATTGGAAATTCTTTGCATTTTTTTTCGAAAAGAAAAAACCCTAACAACTCCTCCCCACCTTTTTTTTTTTCATTTTCCATAAAAATTTCTAATTTTTTATTTCCCCTTTAATATTTACAGATTATTATGGTGATGGAAACGTACTACAGAAAACGCACCAGGAAAACAAACCAATCCACCTCTGTTGTATGCTCTCTCTCTCTCTCTCTCTCTCTCTCTCTCTCTCTCTCTCTCTCACGGCATGAGTTGGCATCAGAAACGCCATCTCTCTCTCTCTCGCTCTGTTATTTGGTCTCCTATATTTGTCACAATATCTCACGCGCTCTCAGATTACAAATGGTAGAAAAACTAGCTATCTCTCGATCCACGCGTCGTTATGCGTCTGGTTTTGTGGCGCTGTGTGTACTGCGTGTCTTCCTCCTGCCACTAGCATGCAACAACAACCCCCACCCCCAAAAAAAAACAGCAAAATCTTTTACGTTAATGATGAGGCAGCGCTTGCAAAAACCGCATGAGTGTGAAACTTTGAATATTTAAATTTTTAACCCCTAAGAATCACATTTAAACCAAAAGCGTGCACACACACTAAGATATATACACATGCACGCACTGCTAATTAATGTGATACATACATCTCTCTCTCTCTATACTTTTCTCTCTCTCCCTCTCCCCCTCTATAAATATCTGTAAAAAACAAGCATAATCAGTGAGTGTTGAGCATAGTGCATAAATCACGACGAAAGGATACTAAAGTTAATTTGCTGCATAGATGGATCAGAGCTACCAAAAAGAGGCGGAGCAAGTTAGCATCACTGCCGCAGATTTTCCAGCTTTAGACAGACGACTGAACCATGTACCTCCGCCACCTTCATCACACCACGGTACACATTCCAGCTGCTTGAAGCTACCAATATACTCCATTTTGATTTCTTTGCGTTTCATTTATAACAAATATACCTCCATTTTTATTTTATTTTTTAATATATATATATATATATATATATATATATATATATATATATATATATATAAAATGTGCACTGAGACCCACTAATTTCATGTTTCTCGTATGCAGAAAGAGAGGATGATGATATTGAAGATAACAGATCAGATATGCAAAGCCAAATAGAACCGGGTTATCTTTACGAGATAGATCACAAACATTTACCTCCACGAACCCCTGTTCATCTAAGGTCCATTCGGGTTGTTATGGTAAAATCTAATTTATGATCTGCTTCTTTTTCTTTTTTTTTTCCTGTTTTAAATTATTATTTCTGGAAAATCTGCAGGTACCTGTAATTATTACTTACTTAACTAATTAATTAATGGTTGGATTGTATGGTGTTTCTGAAATTCTGCAGGTCTCCGAGAAGACAGAGTTGAATGTTGGAGTAAGGTTCCCTAGTAAGGAGTCACTAAGAGCATTCTTCAACTACAGCACAAGAGAAACACACCCAGCTTTGGATGAGAAATTCGTGATGGGTATTGCTTTGGCAGAAAAAGTGCTTGGTAAGTTGGTAGAGGCGGAGATGTATTCCGAGCAGAAGAGCTTAGTAACATTCTGGATGACTGATACTAGTGCTGATCACCATCATCATCATCATCATCATCATCATCATCATAATATTACTGTTACACATAAGAAGGGCACTATTATTACAAATAATGGTTTGACAGAGGCGTTAAAAAGAAATGGGATGATGAGATGGGGGATAAGAAGGCAAGTCAAATATCTGGGAAGGCATAATAATAGTAATGATAAGGAGATTATTACTCATGATGGTGCTGTTAATGTTCATAGGAACCCATCTTCTTCGAGCATTATTAATGGAATTGAGGGATGGTCAAAGATGGAATTGGAGGTTGTTCGGGATGATGATAATGATGAGAGAGGAATATCTATAGAGAAGGAGAAAATTAATGGAGATGCAGCTGGTCATGTTGATGAAGATTTGGAGAAGGATGATGATGATGATGATGACGATGATGATGATGATGATGATGATGATGATGAAGAGGGTAATGGTGATGATCAAGGAAATGAGAACGAGGAAGGAGAAGAAGAAGATGATAAAGAGAATTTGAAAAGAAAGAGGTACTCTTTCAGAAACCTTGGTGTGAAAAAACCAAAGAAAGAAAATCTTGATGATCCGATCAAGAAACAAAAGAACAAGAAAAATTCTAAGACCAAGAAAAACAAAGGTAGTGCCTGCAGGTTCAAGGAAGCACTTGTTCTAAGAGACCCCAAAGATCGTTGGTCTGCTCAAAGGTAAAATAATATACAGTATATGTACTGATTTAAATGGGAAAAAAAATAGGTGTGTATATGGCCTTGTTTATTGCATATGGTTTTCTTGACTGTATATATTTTGGAATGTGAAGGTACAAGCTAGCTGGGGAAAATCTTTTGAGTGTGATGAAATCAAAAGGAGCAACAGCTGAAAAGCCAATTCTGAGGCCTCAACTGAGAGCAGAAGCGAGGAAGAAGATAGGCGATACCGGGTTGCTCGACCATCTCCTTAAGCATATGGCAGGAAAACTTGCACCGGACGGCAAAGAGAGGTTCAGGCGGCGGCACAACCCTGATGGAGCCATGGAGTATTGGTTGGAGAGTGCTGATCTTGTTAACATTAGGAGGGATGCTGGAATCACTGATCCTTACTGGGTCCCACCACCCGGCTGGAAGCCCGGTGACTCACCAACTCAGGACCCCATTTGTGCTAGGGAGCTCAAGCTTTTGAAAGATGGGATTACCAAAATGGAAAGGTGGAATTAGTGATGTTAAGTACTGTTATTGCTACATATGATGTCATTTATTTCTACACGTGGCATTACTACATTTTATACAAAGAACATTGTATATATATATAGATATATATATTTGTTGATTAATGATGTTTTTTTTTTTTTTTTTTTTGCTTTGTGATATATATACATATATATAGTGATTTTATGGCAACAAAGATGAAGTTGGAGGATGAAGTTGGAAAGTTAAGAAGGTGAGTTGAATTTATTGCATTGTAATTATAAGCCTTTAATAAGCTTTTGAAAGTAATGAAAGTGATTTCCCTGTTGCAGGGAACTTGAAGAACTTTCAGCTTCAAAAAGGAAGCAAGAAGAGGAAAATCAAGCAATGACAATAGCATCAAGCCGTTCTGACATTAGTCAAAAGCTGGATCAGCTAACTACTTCATTTGACTCCTCAAAATGTGATGTTGGCAGTAGTGCCCATGTCCCAGTGGTATAGAACGTTATAAGTTAATTTATTGCTGTGCTAATGATTTACATTAATTAGTTTTTACCTTTAAAAATTATTGGATCCTGTAATAAATTCTTGTTATATTTTGTCAATTTATCATGGTTTTCTTTTTTCAGGAAAAGTACAAGGAACAACTGATGGTCATCTCTGATTTTGTGAAAGACATAGAGGTATATAATAAATACAAAATTAATGCTTTGAGACATCATCAATGATGAGTCTGTCCAAATGGCAATATGAATCTTACTACTTGATCAGATCACTTAAAACTCTAAAGTAGGATGGTAATAAATTCACAATGTTGGTCTCATCAATCTGCAGCCTTCAATTTTATATTTACATGCATTTTCCAAAAGCTAGTACAGCCGTAATGGCTTGCATATGTATATAAACCTGAATTAGACATTCTTTAAGCTCTTAATTCTTGAAATTGCATTTGACAGGTTCTGTTTTTTAACGAATAAGCTAGCTTATAGCGGATAAACTAGCTTATAGTGGATGACATAGCGGATAGCGGATGAGGTAGCGGATAACGGATAAGCTAGCTTATTAAATTTAAAGTGTTTGGTAAACTAGCGGTTGAAGTAGTTTATAAATAAAATTACATAAATAGAAATTAGTAATTAATGCTTAAAAATGAGAGAGAAATTCATTTAATGAGGATAATGAGGAATTTAATTAAAGTAGTGAAGGTAAAATTGAGAGAAAAATAAAACGCCGGAAGCTCAAACGCTACTTCAAGTAGCGTTTCAAAAAATGCTATAAGATTGCCACACTTAGGCTGCGTTCTGTTTGTATTTCATTTTGTATTTTCATTTTGAAAAATATTTTGTATTTTTCTGTTTTTATTTTTGTTTTTCAAAATTGCTGAAAACACGTTCTGTTAAATTTATTTTGCAAAATATTTTTTTTGTAATATTAATATTAAATTCATAAATCTTTATTTTAGACTTAATTTCAAATTAGGATAATAAAAAAAAAAAACTCAAAATGCATTTTGAGCATTTAGAAGATTTTTTGTTGAAATACACACAAAACGCTCAAAACGAGGTTTTGGCCATTTTGCATTTTGTGTACAAATATTTTTTTCATTTTCCAAAATGCATTTTCAAAAATGATAAAGAGAACACGTTTTTAGTATTTTTGAAAATAAAAACAGAAAATGACCTCAAAACAGCAAAGAGAACACACCCTTATTATTTGTTCATCCGCTATAAGCTATCCGCTACAAGTTAGCGAATTGACATTGCCAAAGAGAGCCATAATATATCTTCTACCTCATAAGTTTAGTCTAATTACTCAAAATTTGAAAAATAAAAATAAAAATATTTTTTTCTCTAATTAAAAATTGCACCTTCTCTTTAGATAAATTGCAAGAGTTTGAAATAAAAATGTGCATTTCAAATTTTGAAAAACCCTTTTTTTAAATAGAATATCTATTATGATATCAATGAATTTGGTAATATATATATATAAATTCAAACAGGCAAGGATTGCCAAGTCAACACTCAATATTGTTGAAGAAAGATCAAGAAAGGAGTCTTCATTAATGGTGCCAACAGACACACACAGAAAAGAGCCAAAACATGCAGCAGAAGCATTAATAATAGCCGCAGCCAGCAGCAGTGGGAAAAAAACATGCAAAAATCAGAGCAGTGACCAATTAAACGCTGCGGCCTCTGAAAAAGCAGCAAAGATTCAAAGGATGAAGAGTGGTTTCAGAATCTGCAAACCACATGGCACTTTTCTTTGGCCAAACATGGTCAAAGACAACAGCATTGTTAACTCGAGTGGTTCAACCCAAGTTATGGTCCAAGCTGAGGTTCCAACCCCACCTTCAGTTAACTCCTCCAATGCTTTGGCTCCACCTCAGTTACTTGTCAAACCCTTGGCTGAGAAACGTGCTGTTAAACTGAAAGTGTCTGCAGTGTCTAAAGGCCATGAGGAGGAGGAGGGTGCCAGCAGTTATTCTAATTACAATGCTGCTTTGATCAACTTGAACAGTGTTCCAGCAAAACCTAATGACATGCAACTGGTAAACATTAAGCAATATTAATTATTTACCTCCAGCTAGCTAGTTATTTTCTTTTTTTTTTTTTTTTTTTCGCTTTGGACAGGCTTGAATGTGAATATATCTTATTTAAAGAAAAAAAAGTTTAATTTTGAAATTTTTACAAACAATTTTTTGCTATTTTGTTCTGCTTTTACAAATGACCTCTCCATGTACGTTTGTTAAATAATCGACATTGTCGTAGCGGACTATAGGGGGGCTAGGCTCCCGCTAGAGCCTCACTTTTTCGGCATTGCCTCAAATTTTTGTTCCATAATGAAAGTCTTGTTCGAGTTTTTCTGTCGAGGGCTCAAGTTTTCTTTCGCCTACGACTACGACCCTGCAATTTCATATAGTAACTGACCATTTTTTTGTTAAGGGGTATTTTCTGTAATTATCCTTCTTTAACGAGTTACTTACATAATACGGATTCTTGAACATAAACTCAAAAAAAAGATAAAAAGTTTCCTATAATTATTTGATTTAAACTAAATCTTTCAAGGGGCTTAATTTGTTCTCTATTTATTTTTTTTTATCTGTGGATTATTGTGGACCGCAGGTGTCGGCTAATGCAAGCACAAATCCATGGGAGAGTGGTGCTTACTATGAAGCAAGAAATCATGTAATGGGAGTGGCAGGATATCATCAGACGGAAAACAGCAGCAACAACAACAAAAAGAACACCAGTATGTGCTGCTGCCCCTGCCCATCAGATATGAGCAACTGGTTGGCCCTCTCCAATCTCAAATCTGTCTCTGATGAGTCCACCCATGGCTGCTAAACCTCATCTTATTTATTACACAATATTTACCTATATATATATATATATATATATATAGGGGCCTATGCTCTTTTTATTATGAGTCCTACAGTAATTATTTTGCACTGTGTTTCTGAGAGGATCGTCCCTCACTTTTTTGGTCAAATGAATCTGATCAGTGGTGTTTATCTTTACCTGATTTCAGAGCTGTCTAGGCCACCTGTTTTTGACTTTATATAAATGTTAAACATTTGGAATATTCTCGAATCTCATGTTCAGATTAAAAAAAGACCGGATTCGAACACTTGAGAGTTGGCACAGATATCAATTGATCAAATAACAGATCTGATGATCAGTAGATGGTTCTCTTCACTATATATGTGTTCAAATCTACTCGGAAGAGCTTTTTATTATATAAGGGGCTCGATGTTTAACTGCATTGTGTATAATTAGACGAATCAAAACGAAGTAGTGTATTTTGAATAGCTAGATAAAGCTAGAGCTTAGGGTGGCAACTTGTGCTGCTAAATACTGATCCAATCCCCTCAAGATCAGCCAGCCCATTTGCCAGCTTTATCAAATCATCTTTTGTGTGTGCTGCACTCAGAGTTACCCTTAACCTGAAACAGGAACCAACCAAAACAGAAACTGAATGACTAGGATAAAGAAAAGGTAAAATATAGAGAAATTAAACACAATACTACTACTAATAATAATACATTAAATAATAAAAAAAAGGAATATAATAATATAGTTACATAAAAAAGTTTTCAAGAGAAATGCAGTAAAATAGTGAAACACTCTTACAGGCAAAGTCGAAACATAGTTTAATTTAGATGATGGCAGCGCGACAATGCCAAAAGAAAGAGATTGCTTCTTTTAAAAAGGGGATTAGCATCAAGAATCATGAAACATATTTTATAAAGAATCTAAAAAAAAAATCAAAATCCATACAAGTTCAACGAACCTGCAGGAGTTTGACGGAACGGTAGGAGGTCTAATTGCAGTTACGTGAAAACCTAATTTTAGAAGATGCCTGTTTCACAAAGACAAATATGTTAGGCTACGGTAACCACGAGGCCAAATATATGCATACACAAACACACACACGAACAAACATCAGAGAGAGAGAGAGAGAGAGAGAGAGAGAGAGAGAGAGAGAGAGAGAGAGAGTAGTTACCGGCTAGCTTGCAGGGCCTTGTCCTCACGCCCCACGACAATTGAAATGATGTGACTTTGTACATGAATTCCTGTTAAAGTACGGAAATCTTGCACCAGTTTCCATAGAGCATTTCTACGCCAGGGCTCCTCCTTTGCCACAATGACAGCAGCTGCATACGTATTTATCCAATAAAACACGCATAGATAAATTTAATATCAATCTATTTGGAGGCAGGCAGGCAATTAACATTTGCTAATATATAAAAAAAAAAAAGAAATTAACAAGAACATACCATGGGCTGCAGCAATAACAGGCACTGGTGTAGAAGTTGAAAATATAAAAGACCGCCCACAGGATTGGATGACCAGCTTCCATTTCTTGCTGCCATTACCCATAAATGAAAGCCATTAATATGTTTGATATTCCATAGTGAATAAGACTTGTCAGGAAAAAAAAAAGGGCCACAAAAAATCTCAAATGTTGCGTGGAAGGGGGGTCCGAGTTGATTTTACATATATATCACTACAAAAAAACAGTTTTTACCGACGCCATTTACCGACGCCCGTACCACCGTTGTTAAACTTATAATTTACTGACGCCATTACCGACACCCGTTATTTAATTGATTTACCGACGCCATTGCCGACAACCGGTTCGCAGACTTATTTTTTTTTTCTTTTTTTTTTCACATTTACCGACGCCATTTACCGACGCCCTTACCGACGCCACTTTGGCGTTGGTAAATTTTTATTATTATCTTTTTTTCTTTTTTCACAATTAACGACGCCGTTTACCGACGCCATTTACCGACGCCGTTTACGCCATTACCGACGCCATTTCGGCGTCGGTAAATTTTTTACACTATCCCACATCGAAAAAACAGTAGTGTTTTAGGTGGTTTATAAACCAAAATCCTTCTCAACCATTTGAAATTGAATGCAGCCCGAACCTGACCCGCCCGAACCCGGACCCGACCCGCCCGGACCTGGACCTGACCGAACCTGACCCGCCTGAGCCCCGCTTGAGCCCGGACGTGACCCGCCTGAGTCCTGACCTGACTTTTTAGATTTTTTTTTTAATTTAACGACGCCAAAAATGGCGTCGGTAAATGGCGGCGTCGGTAATGGCGTCGGTAAAAAATTACCGTCGATCGTTTTTCCAACGGCGGGTTGCGTCGGTAATGGCGTCGGTAATTTTTTTACCAACGCCATTTTCTGTTTTACCAACGGCGTTTGGCGTCGGTAAAAACTGTTTTTTTTTGTAGTGTATATATATATATATATATATATATATATATATATATAT
Source organism: Orobanche coerulescens (assembly GCA_033398695.1). Taxonomy (NCBI): domain Eukaryota; kingdom Viridiplantae; phylum Streptophyta; class Magnoliopsida; order Lamiales; family Orobanchaceae; genus Orobanche; species Orobanche coerulescens. The sequence continues at coordinate 21,321 of JAWKAU010000094.1, read as the reverse complement.
ATATATATATATAAGGCATGGGTCACACTTATTGCAAAGCACAAGCAAGAATTGACTCCAAAGTAACGAAAACATTCAGAAGACACAACACAAAAAAAAGGCCTGTTAAAAGACTGATCAGCATTTGATGTCTTCTACCTGCATGCAATGAATCCACCATGGCATCCTGCAGCTTTACTCAGAGTGCCTATGCAAATGTCGACATCAGTTTCGCAGTTGAACTTTTCAGCTGCACCACCACCATTTTCTCCACAAACAAATGTTGCATGAGCCTACACCGAATTTCAAGGGAGTTAAGAGGGTTGGTTTAGCTAGTACGTAATACTCACATAAACCGCAAGGAGGATAAATGAGTCGGCACACACATATACTTCATGCAAATGCCAACGGCAATGAAATTAGAATGATCAAGAGGATTAAAAGGGCATTTATCACGGACCAAGGTATTATTACTTAACTCCATCGTGTTGCTTAATAAAGCTATGTGCTTTTAAACGGGGAAAATAATTTTATTTCTGCAGCTATTGTTACTATCCAGTAACAATATCAATCACGTATTGTGACATGACAATAGCAATTATCTCAAACTCATCGCCGTCTCATGATATTTTCCATAAAAATGGAAAAAACTATGATGTTGACGGTTTTGGAATTTCGTTCTATTTCTCCTTCATATGAAGGTTGCGACAGGAAGGGCATCCGGCGTAAAATTTTGCCACTTTGTTATTTGCATGAGTTATGGTGTTAACTAATTTTAGACAATTAAACGACACTATAATCTTCATGCCACCGACCCCAACATAGTTGGGATTAAGGTGCTGTTGATGATGATGATGATGAGCTATTGTTACTATCCAGCAACAACTAATTTTGCAAGCATCTTCTTCTTGTGTGATTGTATCGAAAATCAAGGAACTTACGTCGTCAATTACGAATAGAAACCCATGCTTCTTGCGGAGTTTTGCAAGCTCAGTCATTGGTGCAAAATCCCCATCCATGCTAAACAGACTGGCAAAATTAACAAAACTAGTTATCCAAGTTTAATTGAGAGACAGAAGAGAAATCTTTACATATAATTAAAGTTTTTAAAAATGTATTACGGAACCTTGAGAATGATTAAACAATACATACCGAATATATTTTTTTTTAAATTAATCATTTCAGAAAAATGAACTGAATATATTTTTTTTAAATTTATCATTCCAGAAAAAGGAACTGGATATTATTTTTTTAATTCATTCCAGGAAAATGACTAACCTATCGGTTACGACAACTCTTTTCTTCATTGAACAATTTGACCTGTTGTTAGTCCAACAATCATTACGAGCGTTCATATCATGCAATAGAGAGGAGCATAATGAGGCAAGTTAAGAGAAAAAATAAAAAATATAAAATAAAAAATGCCTACAATAGAGCATCAAGATGGCCCATATCGCAGTGCTTGTAAACAAAGGCCACAGCATTTCCTTGTTTCTCGGCAAGGCGAATACCGTCGATTATTGATGCATGGTTCAGGGCATCAGAAAATATAGCAACCCTATCGTCTTTTGAAGGTTTGCCACCACCAACAAGCAAACCAATATTTCCAACCGCTGTCATGAAGGCCATGTTGGCAGAAAAGCCTGTTGGGCAAAGAAGGCAATCCTAATATTTAAGATTAGAACAATGCTGAATCAGTTTTATAAGTATTATGATGTCGCGACAACCGTACAAAAGGCGTTGATGATCAAGTAGATTCAGACAACAGGAAACACACACACACACAAACACACATATACCAAAAACTCATTTTGTTTGAAATTATCCAGTAGATACATTACATTGTTAAAATTGAAGGGTAGACGTGATACCTCTTTTCTCTTTAGGTCCGCCAGTGATGATTCAAGTAACCTATGGTAATTAGTGTACCCGCAGATCAAAGCAGAACCTCTTGGACCCATACCGTGTTCCTGAGCTGCCTGCAAAACAAGCGAAAATTAGATTAGATATCAATAGCTGCGTGCTAATAAACATGCTATACGTTCACCAAAATACAGTGTCGGGTTAAACATACCTTGCTAGCTGCATTCCTGACCATTGGATGTGAACTTAATCCCAAGTAATCATTTCCGGAGAAGACAATCAACTTCCTAAGCTTTCCATCAATTGACTCTGCTATATCACCAGCTCTTGTATTCTCATGCATACTATCATCGTCGTTGCCTACAGATTCGTACATCGGAAAGGAGAAAAAAAGGACGGACATTAAGAACTTTGACATGCCACTCTTTCTAATAGTTTTCCTTCTTTTTGTTAAATTGATTTCTCTTCACAAAATAAGGTGCAATACCTCAAGGACAAAAATCTACACACATTGGTTGCTATTTTGTTGACAGAATTTTGTAAAAATTTCCGTAATATAAATATCTTAAATTTGCCCCCCACCCCACCCCACCCCCCTCCCCACCCCCCAAGATTTCAATTTTTTTTTAATCACTAATCACATTCAATTATAATTTCATTAAAAGGCATCAACTCAACCAATTATTATCACGATATCACGGCACAATTACACGGTTCACTCTCTCTTATGACCACTCATGACTAGTCACTATTTTACTGAAAAAAATTCAAATCGTCCCATAAATTATCATCATTATATCCCAACTCAACAATCTTAAAATTCATTCTTGTTTCTCTAAACAATGTTTTCCCACTACTCTCTAAAAAGAATGTAACTAATCAGAATGTGAGAGTAACAACCTGGATCGGGGGTCAGTTTGAGGCCACGAGGGAGGAACAACCTCCCTCCCTCCCCCCCCCCCCCAACACCCCCCCCTCCCCCCCCCCCCCCCCCTCTCTCTCTCTCTCTCTCTCTCTCTCTCTCTCTCTCTCTCTCTCTAAAACAAAATCTTTATCAATTTCTAATGTTGAAATTATTTTCCCCTGGAATGGTGCTCAATACTCAAGTAATGCGAATACTCGGCCATGCAGAGGTTTGTATTAATTGTATACCTTTAACGAGAAAACAAAATCAATAATACAGAAAGAAAAAAAGATGAAACCTTTCAGTAATTTAGTCAAATAAAAAAAGAAAAGCGTAGTCGAACAGAAAAATCTTGGAGAACGAATTGAAGTCCTACCTGAACTGGGAACATCGTTTAGCCATTTTTGGAATGTGGATTCAGAAATGTTCACTTCAACAGAAGCTCGGTCCAATTGTTGCGGACCATTGAGAATTCGAAGCTGTCGATAGGGATTCGACTGAGAATCGCTACCGGAGGTGGATCGACTGGGAAGCTGAATTGGTCGTAGGGAACGCAAAACTTTGAGGGAATCGAGCTTCGAGAGGGCTTTTTCAACCCATATGTCCCACAGAACCCCATTTTCCATCTCCATTTTCACGCAGAAACGCACTAGAAAGGCGACAGATTTCAGGTTTTATGCATGTGTGCCAAAATCACACCAGAAAATATGTGTTTGATTCTGTAAATGAAGCTGTGTATTAATTAGGGTGGCAAAAAATACCGGATGTCTAAATATCGAGTTATATTTCATTGAAAAATTATCGAAAACGAGGCATTATCCAACCCGTACGATGCACGGTCTTTAGTTGAATATCTACGTGTTTTGTACGTAATGTTGGGGCAGACGGTTGAATAAGCAGATGACAGAATTTAAATGCCTTTTAGAGAAGTTTATATGTTTTTTTATTGTTATTGTCCTTTTATTTTAGTCTATGTAATTAGTTATATGAAATGAGGCTTTACTAACCCGTATGTTGCCCCGGGTTGTTTTTGGTTTATTCAACCTGTGCTATGCACCGATTTTATCTAAGATTTCATAGCTAAAATTTAACCATCTTGTAATTTATACTATCATTTAAAAGTTTATTTTAATCACCTTCTGTATTAGGAGGTGCATTTGCATTGTGATGTTTATCATAACTTTTGTATTTAAATTAGTTTATTTACATTAAAAGTTACAATTAAAATAGTCTCTTCATATATTTACAATTAAAAGTTACAATTAAATCCCACTTCCACATTAAATTAAGGAGGATAAGTATTATATAGTATAAATTAGTTTATTTACATTAAAAGTTACAATTAAAATAGTCTATTCATATATTTACAATTAAAAGTTACAATTAAATCCCCCTTCCACATTAAATTAAGGGGATAAGTATTATATAGTATAGATATCGTATCGAAATTTTTTATATTTTGATAGTGTAATTTTTTTTATTTTCGTGTATTTCGATATATACTGAAATACTAAAAAAATTAATATTTCGATATATATTGATATATCTGTTCTGAGATATCCTTCCCTTATTGGTGTCTTCCTAATACTGGTTGTAGGAGTACATAGATGGAAGGTTTTAGATCCTTCTAGAGGTAGTATGATCTTATTAGATGTCTTACCTTATCTAGGAATCCTATGTATGGAAGGACTCTTTGTAATGCCTATATAAAGGCCATCTATCAGTGTGTTGTTACCCAAAATATTATCCGGAGATAGTATTGCTGGAATGATCGAGTAACAAACAAAATGCGAGAACACTTCCGTGGGAAAAAGGATAACACAAGATTTGCCGGGGTTGTTAGTCCCGGGCTTGAATGCTCTCGCGAGATGTTATTAATAAATATACTGTCGAGTACAAATATTAATGTTAGAATCTAATACAATGAGTGTAAAAGCTTCTAGTTATCTAGGCTTAAGAGCGCGTAGATTGCCGGAAGAACCAGATGGATCAATCTGTGAGTTCTTGCTTGGAATTTACGATGACTGTGTATGAATGTCACTATGAATGTGTTGGTGCTTGCCAAAAGAGCCTTTTATTCTCTCTTTGGTGTGTATTTTTCACTTAATTCGTAGTCGAATCCCCCTTTGGCATAGCAGTGAGTCCTCTATTTATAGGGGACAAAGTAGTTGGGATCCCTTAGGCGATCGCGGGTGATCGCCGTTTTTATATTAAAATAAATGGCCGATCGTCCGTCACGTGGGCCTGTTCCCTTGGTCAGGGTTGCGGTTGGAGGCCGGTGGATGAACGATGGGAAGCTAGCACGCGTCGCGAGTCATTGTCAGGAGGGTCCACTTCGTACCTTTCGGCGGCCTTGTCGGTAGGTGTGGTAGGTGACAGTGGGTCAATGATCCTTTTGTTGGTATCTATGAAGATCCGCGGGTGGGCCATCGTCCAATTCGGTCTTCGATGATTTTGACGGATCTTTGGATCCCCACGTGGCATGAGATGATCGCCTCGATCCGTTAGACAAAGGCGATCGCGGGTATCAAAAGACGATCGGGTTACCAAAAGGCGATCATTGTATGGTGCTAGGACTCTAGGTGTTCGTCAGGAGTTTGGCTTCTACGGTTGACTTCTCGGGAGGTCGTCGATCGCCTATCGTGGCGAATTAATCGTCGCACAACAATTGCCCCGGCTCGCCTCGATGTTGAAAACACGGGGTGAGGTGGCCTTGATTGGCGATCGCCGATGTTTAGACGACCGGCCGATCTGAATTCAAATATGGACGACCTTCTTTCGCGTCGGGAGCGGCGGGAAAAGAAGGCGGGCCTTTCACAAGTGGTCAGGACACGCGTCGTCTTTGCCGTTGGGGAATCCGACGGTTTGTCGGACTTGTCGGTGGCATGCCCTCGAAAAGACGCGTATGCGGGATTCGAGGGCCGCTTTTAATGCGTCCCCACGTGGCCAGTTGCGCTTGACCCCGAGGTTTCTTCTATTTGCACTTAGGCCCTCGTCTCCATCTATAAAAAGGGAGGGCTTCTTCTCCTTCACTTTTACGCGCCCTTAGCACCCATAGCGAATTCTGCGAGAAATTTACGGAGCTTTGTGTGCCGATCTCCTTCTTTTTCTAGGTAAGATTAAATTTAACCTTCTCCTTATCTTTACTTTCTAATATGTCGGGAGGATCGAAAACCTTCGAGACCGGAAGTTCTTCCGTGCCGCCGCGTTGCTCGAGCGGGAGGAGGTCCCAGTTAGAGTGGATATGGAGACGGCCGCTGAAGCTATTCGAGCGGGGATTGCACCGAAGAACTCGAAAAACTTTTCAACGAGGCCGAGGTGGCGGGACGGCGAGACGGCGGAGCGGGGGTTCGCCGGTGGATGAAGACGATGCAGTGCGGGAGGCACAGGAAAGAGAGAGCGGATTCGGCCCCTCTATGTGGCTTTTGCTCGAGATGATGGAAACGATCGCTAGACCTTGCCGGAGTCGACTTTGAGGCCTACTCGCCGCTCACCCTTACAAACATGTGAATCGGACGGTCTTTCAGGCCGCCGTCCCGTCTCAGTGGACTCTCGGCCGGATCCGAGTACGGCGACCAAGAATGACTGAGCCGGCTGGAGGGCAAATACCACATCCCCTCGACGTTTCCCTTCACGTGCCTTTGGAGAATGAGCGCGCCGACCAACCGCCCGGGATATGGTCGCGTCAACGAGATGATTATGGAGGCGGGTGCGATTCCGTTGCCACTCGCCGTCTCCTATTTCTTGATCGCTGGAATTTGGCGCCTCTTCAATCGACGCCGAATGCTTGGCTGAGATCATCTGCACGTTGACCTTGTTTGGCGGTCACCGGTTATTTCGTCACCTTCTGGCTGGAGATGAATTATTTGTTTAAATTGGGCTGTGAGAAGGGACGATCGGCGGTTATCATATCCAGGGCCGACTCGGGAGAGTGGTTCTTGGCGTGCGAATAAGACCAGGGCGACACAGCAAAATGGTGTTGGGTCGGCGGGGCATGGCGATCGGCGTTGAGTGAAGGGTGAATGAAGAGTTGGAGATTCCCACTATTTTAGGAGAGGAATCCGAGTAAGGATTTAAACTCTCCCCTTGATTGAGCTTGTCTTGGGTGATCTAATTTTGTTTTCTTTTGCGGGACCTCTCGTTCCGTGATCGGCGACCTCCCATTTGATTTCTTGATCGTTTGGGAGCGTATTCGTGCGTTGCCGAACTCCTTTATTGACGTTCGATCGCTTGATGCTGAAGCTCATCGGTTGGGGGCTCGTTTGTTTTGCTACCCTCGTCACTTGAAAATTCAAGGTATGAGTTTAAGTGGTGTTTCCTTTCTTTGTGATCGTCTCCAAGAGGTCGTTTTATTTTGTCTAACTTGTTTGCCCCTTTTCTTTGTGAGAGGCTTATTTTCCCGAATCGCGAACCTCCGCCCGAGATAGCTATGTCGGACTTGGGAGTTCTTGGTCGCCTTAAATTGGGCAAGCGGTGGTCGCGTTCTGCGACGACGTCTCATCTGCCCGGTGACGAGACCCGGCCCGAGGCGCCAAGCCGGTGGTCGAGGAGAGAGCAGCTCAAACGCCGCAAGAGGCGGAGGTCGGAGTCCCCGTCGATCTCTGAGGCGGACGTATCGATTCTTGAGCCTCCGGTCGCTGCGGCTCCTATCTCCGCCATCCCGATGATGGAGCGATCTGGCGCCAAGCCCACGGTCTCCGGACCCCGGTCGTCTGGCGGCTCGGCGAAGAAGATGGCGATCGCCGATGCGGAGACATCCCGGGGCAAGCCTTTTTTCGGACGCGACCCCGAGTTGGTCAATAGGTAAGAGTGGGTCAAAAATTTTTCTGAGTTAGGCCTTCTGAGCATGGTATGGGCTAACTCCTCGATTTCCTTGGTTTGCGCTGCAGGGTTCGTCTCGCCGACCCGGACGTCGCCCCCATGGTGCTGGACTTCCTCTCGAGCAAGGCTCCGCAAGGTTCTCTCGAAGTCCCAGCTTACGTTCGCCAGGCTATCAATTCTCTGCCCAAGGCTTGGACGACCGACCTTGATGCGATCGCTCGTCGGCGATCTGGAGACGCCATGCAGGCGACCGTTGCCCTGGCTCTTCAGACGGCTACGATGGCCGTCCAAGCTGCTCGGGATTTTGAGGGGCGACCCTCCACTGCTCATCTCCATCGCGAACTCGAGACCGCCCGGAACAGAAATATCGAAGACGCCAACCGGATCCGGTCAATGGAGAAAGAGTATGAGGAGACGGCCAAGCAGGCTAAGCTGGACGTGGACCGATTGAAGCAGGAGCTGAGCCGCTCCAAGGAGGCTGCCGATCGGTCTAGTAATAAGGAGAAGGAGACTCGCCAGAAGCTCGAGGCTTCGCAGGAGGAGGCGACCGGGCTGAAGGCTGCGGTGGATCGGCTCAGCGGTGAGCTGGAGGCGGCGAAGAGAGAGCTGGAGAAAGCCAGGGGCGAGAATGTTGCCAAGGCGGCCGAACTGGCGGAGGTCGAGAAGACGGCGGCGGATCTGAAGGGGCAGCTGAAGGCGATCGAAGTCGATCCCTACCTTAACGTCGGGCACGTCGGCGAGTTCGCTTACTACTTGGCCTATCTTGTGCTGTCAGTGCTCTGGCAGGGTCGAGACCGGTCCCCTGATGTAAAGCTTCAGATCCTATGTCCTCAAGCATCCTCTGCATCCAGAATTTTCTCTGCCGATCCTTGACCTTGTCGACCTCGGGATCGACTTGAGTTGGTATACCGGCAAACTCATTCATCCCGAGGCCGATGGGGGTGCCCAAGCCGATCCGCAACCCGAGGGCGAAGACCAGTAGGCGGGGCCTTGAGAGGCTCCTTATCTTTACTTATCTTCGTAACTTGTACTTTTTGTTGTAAGGCCTTCGGGCTTCGAAATGTATGAAGCTTGTGTTTATGAATAAAATACTCCTTTTCTTATTCCGCGTAATGCATTATATGCGATCGCCTTTGACTGTTTGTGTGCAATTTTTACGAGTACGCGTATATTTGCTTTCGATTTTTTGTTCGTCCGGCCGATTGTCTGAGTGTTGAAAGTATTGACATGTTTTGGATTGGACTTCTTACTTGTAATTTTCGTCGGACGACCTCGATCGCCCTGCATGTTTTTTAGCGAAGCCGATCGAATATGGTTCCTCTTTGTTCGATCGTATCTGAGATTAGCTCGACCTATCCTTGCCCCCTTGTCTTTGTTCACTTATAGTAAGTAAGGAAACAAAGACTAGTCTATCTGGCGAGCTATCTTCATTTTGCCGATTCTGAAGAGTTATGTGCGGTTGGGGCGTTCGATGGACCGATCTCCCCAATCGTGTCTTCGTGTGCGCGGGATATTTAGTATCCTGCGACTCACTTTTTGTGAGGGTCCTCCGTTAGGCTACGCCTGCCTTGTGTTAAAACGAAAGGCGGGCGATCTCGGTCTGGAGGAGTCCTCGCGCGGAGTGTTGTCGGCTTATTCGACACCACGTCCGCGACTTGTCATCTCTGCTTCCACCTCGGCCCGCCATGAAGATGGCGATCCTCGACGGCGTACGTTGAGACGGGGGTAACGGCACGTCGTATTGTTCGGGTTCACCATGTTAGATGATGTATCTTGAGAACGTGTGATCGCGCCTGCTGATTATTTTGGAGGGTCCTTCGGCTACGTCGGCCTCGTATTTAAACGAAGGGCGGACGATCTCAGACCAAAGGAACCTTGCATGGGCGAAGCTGTCGGTTCCATCGACCTCCAGGACCATGGCTGCATTAATTTTACCTAGGATCGTCGTGATCAGCGATCGTCGGTGATATGCGATGCCTGGTGGGGCGATCGCCATAACAGATGGGATAACAAAAATCTCATTATATTCCTTGTACATCATTGAAATCGAATACAAATTTATCACTGATAGTATTTTTTCAGATGCACGGCGTTCCAAGGGTATTGGTCCGGAGTACCGTCAGGATGTTCCAGTTCGTAGGCTCCTTTAGTTAGCCATCTGGATACTCGAAAGGTCCTTCGATTTGGACCAAAGACGCTGTATGGGTTTGGATTTTCTTGAGGACGAGATCGCCCACTTGAAATCTTCTTTCTCGACCTTTGAATTGAAGAACTTCTCGGCTCTCCTTTTGTGGATTGTGTTCTTCATTTCGAGGTCACCGTCTTTCTTCAAGCATGTCTAGGTCGATTCGCCGGGCTACATCGTTGTCGGTCGTCATCTCTGTTCGGTTCGATGGCGAGGACGGCGATCTCGAAGGAATCACCGCTTCACATTAGAAGGTAAGGGCGAACGGGGTTTCGCCGGTTGAATTGCGGGTCGTCGTTCGGTAGGACCATAAAACGTCCGGGAGCTCGCTCGCCCATCTTCCTTGCCTGGATTCGAGTCGTGCTTTGATCGTGTGTTTGAGGATCTTATTCACCGCCTCTACCGCCCGTTCGTGCGAGGGTGATAGGGCGCCGAGAATAACCTCTTGACTCCCACTTTTCACGAGTGCATGACTTCTAAGCCGCCGAACTGTTTCCGTTGTCGGAGATGATGGCACAGGGCAAACCGAATCGGCATATAATGTTTTTCCATATAAACTTGATCACTTGCTCTTGGCCGATCTTGTTGAGCGGTTCGGCCTCGGCCCATTTGGTGAAGTAATCGACCCAACGATGGCGAACTTACCCCACAGGAGCCGTCGGCAAAGGGACCTATAAGGTCGATGCCCCATTGCGCAAATGGCCAAGGGCTATACATGGAGGTGAGCTGTTCGGGTGATAGTTTAATGTTGGGGCCCATTATCGACATCTATGACAAGATCTCGCATAAGCGATCGCATCTTTCCGAAGTGATGGCCGAAAAATCCTTGTGCAGTCGTCTTATGGAGGAGGGCTCGCCGCCGCGTGGTTCCCACAAATCCCGTCATGGATTTCGGCTAAAATGAGCCGACCTTCCTCGGTGTAATACACTTGAGGAGGGAAGGCAAGGCTCGCTTGTAAAGCCGATCGTCGATAGGGTATACACAGTCGCGAAGTGGAGTTGGCGAGCTTTAACACGGTCGAGGACCGTTCCGTTCTTTAAGTATTTGATGAACGGAGTCATCCATTCTCTTCGGCGATGGCGACCGTGGTAACCAAATTCTGTCGATCGCCGGCCTTGCCGACTTTGTGATTTGGATGTTGGAGAAGTCGGTGCCCCATCCGATGATGCTAGTTTGGAAAGTGCATCGGCACGGGAGTTGTGCTCTCTCGGGACTTGCTCGATTAGTACTTCTTCAAATTTTGTGCACATTTCGGCGACCGGCTCTTGGTATTTGACCATCTGCTCGCGTGCCTCATATTCCCCCTTGACTTGGTTCACGACCAAAGGGAGTCCATGAAGATATAGAGGCGTCGAACGTCAGTGGCGAGGGCTAGATCAAGCCCGCCTACGAGCTTCGTATTCGGCTTCATTGTTGGTCGCACGAAAACCGAAAGCACGGCATTTGTGAAACTCGACCGTCGGGGCTAATGAGGACAATCCACCTTTGCTCTCGCATTGGTCGTTGAGCCATCCACGTATAATTTCCAGGCGGGTCGGCCGACACAGGTGGGTTGTGGGGAACGTTAATTCCACCACGAAGTCTGCGAGCTTGGCCTTTGATCGCCGTGCGAGGCGTAAGTGATACCGTATTGTGCGATCTCCGGCGACCACTTGAGGAGTCGCCGTTGGTGTCCTCGGTGCGGGACTTGTCTTAGAGGTAGAGTGGTTAGGACCTCCACTTGGTGATCGAAGAAGTAAGCTCTCGGCTTTCGTACACTCATGACAAGGGCATGGCGATCTTCTCCAATGGTGTGTAACGTGTCTCGGCGTCGTGGAGCGCTGGCTAACATAGTAGATCGGCAAGTGGGCTTGCCCTCTGCTCGCACGAACGGCACTCGGTCGACCTCCGAGGCCGCTAAGTAAAGGAATAATTTTTCACCGGTGATCGGCTTTGCAGGATCCGGGGTTAGATAGATATTCCTTTATTTTGGCGAATGCTATCGGCTTTCTTTCGTCCATGCGAACTTCTTGTTCTTGATGGTCGCGAAGAAAGGCTTGCTTTATCGCCGAGCCGTGATATGAAACGGTTGAGGGCGGCTAGACAACCCGTGAGGCGTTGCACTGTTTGATGTTTCGCGGTTCCTGCATGTCAAGGATCGCCTGTATCTTGGTGGGGTTCGCCTCGATCCCCCTTTGGCTCACTATGTGCCCCAAGAACTTCCCGGAGCCCACCCCGAAGTTGCATTTCTTGGGGTTCAGCTTCATGTTAAACTTCTCAAGGATGGCGAACGTCTCGGCAAGATCGTTGAGGTGATCTTCCTTCTTGAGGCTTTTGACTACGATATCGTCAATGTAGACCTCCATGGTCTTGCCGATCTGATCGGCGAACATCCTGTTGACTAATCGCTGATAGGTCGCCCCTGCGTTTTTTAAGCCGAAAGGCATTCTGACCCAATAGTATATGTCTTTTTCTGTGTGGAAAGATGTGTGTTTTATGTCTTCCTCTGCCATTGGGATTTGATGATATCCGGCGAAGGCATCCATAAACGACATCATTTCGCAACCTGCCGTGCTATCGACCAGATGATCGATATGAGGCATTGGGAAGTGATCTTTTGGACATGCCGCGTTGAGGTCGGTGAAGTCTATGCATAATCTCCAGGAGCCAGTCGGCTTTTTGACGAGCACCGCGTTGGCGACCCACTGTGGTTCGTCAGTTGCTACTCCGATCAGTCTATTGTTGAGTAACTTCTGGACTTCTATGTCGAGCGCCGCGTATTTCTCGGGACCGAACTTCCTACGCTTCTGGTGAACAGGCTTCATCGCCCGGTCGATCTTCAGATAATGGCAGGCGTGTTCGGGACTTATGCCAACCATATCTTGATGCGACCAGGCAAAGACACCGATGTTCTTACGTAGCAAGTTGATCAGATCTCCCTTTAATTCGCGGTCGATGCTTGCGCCGATCTGTACCTCCTGTTCCGGATGATCCGGATCCATCGTAATGCTTTCCAACTCTTCGATAGGAACGGTCGCCTCTCGTTTGGTACGATCTCCGGACTCGGTCCTTGGATCGATGTCGAGACTTGGCTCGAAACCGATCCTTGGCTCGATGTCGTCCGTCGATCGATGAGAGATGGCGTCCCCTGAGTCGGGTTGGTACGAAGTCTCAGGCTCGTCGATCTCCATGGGTTGATCGTCGGTCGCTTCAATGTTACATATAGTATGGGAAGTATTGAAAGAATTAAGAACATAGGAGTAACTCAAACATCTCTTTGCCATTAGCTGATCTCCTTTTACAGTACCGACCGTCCCATCGGCAGTGGGGAATTTGATACAGTAAAAGAAAGATGAGGCGACCGCCTCAAAGGTTTCTAAAAAGGGGCGACCTAGGAACCCATTATAGATCTTGGGCTATCTATGATTACAAAGCTTAGGTTCTAGTAATCCTAACCTTGGGATCATAAAAGCATACTAGCTCGACGGAGAGCTTGATCCTCCCGTAGGCTCGATCGTGTTGTCGCCGAACCCTTGGAGCACGGTGTCGAAAGGCTTGATGAATCTGATTAGGTTGCCGAGTTGGTCCAGGTCGGATTTGAATATGATGTTGCAAAAACTCCCATTGTCGACCAACACGCGATCGACCGTCTTCCCAAGGATGCAAGCGGAGATCACTAGTGCATCCTCTTTGGGACATTGCACTCCTTCCCTATCCTTGTTGGAAAAGATGATGAGCGCGTCTCTAGAGATGGTCGGCTCCGGAGGCACTACAACATGGACTTCGGCGAAGGCCCTCAGTTCGGCTTTTCGCTTCCTGTTTGACAGGGTGGAAACCGGGGAAAGGCCCCCGAGGCTCCCACCTCCTGCTTGGAGCATGTTGATCCGACCGCCAGGGTTGATCGGAGGATCGACTCATCAGTACTCCGGCTCATGCTCGATCTGGCGGCCGGATTGGGAGGAATTCTCTCGCTTGGTCGGCGTTCGCGCCCTCGGCTCTTTCCGTCTGGGTTACGGCTTGGTGATCAAATTGTCCGGTTGCCTTCCTCAAACGATCGCGGAGCATGCGAGGAGGTCGCGGCATTGGCTAGTGTTGTGGCGGGACTCTTATGATAGGCACGAGAATTTGCTACGGTCTAGATGACCGTGGTCCCTTATCGGCTTTGGCTTGGAAAGCCACTCGCGACCCTTGATCGCGTTGAAGATGTGGGCCGAGATAGGTTGAGGTTGTGAAGAAGGTGGACCTCTACATCCTCGAAGGCTTTGAACTCGCCAGCGGCTTGGCGACCGCCTTTCTGGCTTAGCGACCGTCTTCTTCTCGGACATGGGAAGGTGCTTTCCCTTCTTGGTGTCCCTCGTCCGGGCGGAGTGAGAGCATCTTGCCCGGCCGGATAATCGGCGGCTCGACGCGGAGCTGTATAGGTCGGTGGAAAATCTTTGTGAGGTGCTGAACATGGGCGATCGTCCGTGGAATGCATTCAGATCTGCGTGGTGAGCGATCTCGCCGCGACGGGCTCACCGGTGAGGACTATCTCGTCCACCGGCCGATATAGTCCTCATCCGATTCATCCTTCCCCTGCCTGATTTTCATCATGCGGTGGGGACCTTCCGGGCGAGTGACTTTGGCGGCGAAGTATGACGTGAAGTCGTTCGCCAGCTTCTCAAAGCAATTGATTGAGCGAGATGGTAGCGAGATGTACCACTGTGGCGAGATCGCCCGAGTTAGCGGGAACATACGACATTTCGCCGCATCCGAAGCTCCGCATCCGGTCATGTAGATCCGAATTTGCTTAAGTGGGTTCCGGATCCGTTCTCCCCTCGTATAGAGGTGTTTGTGGGGATTGATCGTTGATTGACTGGAGCAATCTCGATCTGGACCGCGAGTGGCTCATTTAGCCTGGCGATCGGTCTCTGGCGTTCGCCCCAATTTCTAGGAGCGTCTTCATCTCGCCGAGTGGCGTTGCATAGCGCGATCGCTGCCGCTGGCCTTGCCGATTGGCTCTCGAGGCTGCGAACCCAGCGATCGTGTGCGATCCCCTAGCTCCGTGATGAATGACGATCTCCCGCCCGGAGGTTCCCTTCTTGGGCGAGCGAGGCTCGTTGCCCGGCTGTCTCTTGGGAGTCGGATACGCCGAACTCCGGTAAAGGACTCGAGATATCGATGTCTCATTTGGGGCCTGCCTGTGTCGCCATGAGGGATCGCTCCTAGGCGGCTGAAGACGGAATCGTCCCGCCTTACGAGAGCCTTCCCCTGCGGCTCGGGACTTTCTGTTGATTTCTCAACATAGATTCCCTTGAGCTTCCTTTTGCTTGCCCGGCGGTTAGCCGACGGGGTGATGGTAGGTGTATCGCGGGCCCTCTGCCGTTCCCTGAGGATGGCTATAGCCTCCTCAATCTGTTCTGATGTCTGGAACTGGTCGAGTGAGAGGCTAGAACCGTCCCTCGGGGGCGGGAGCGAGAGCCTAACGTCGCCACGTTCGCCCTCCGCCGTGGGTTGGGATTCGGTCCTTGCCGGAATGAGATTTCCGGCAGATCTCAGGGTGACCCTCTTGGAGGTTGTTGCTGATGTCATTTTCTGATGGTTTTTCTATTGAAGAACAGTGAGTGTTTCTTCAAGTATATGTCCGGAGAACAGTGAGTGTTCTTCGAGACGGTAGGAATAAGAATGAAGGTTTAGTCCCCCTTCCTCTAGCGCCAATTGTTGTTACCCAAAATATTATCCGGAGATAGTATTGCTGGAATGATCGAGTAACAAACAAAATGCGAGAACACTTCCGTGGGAAAAAGGATAACACAAGATTTGCCGGGGTTGTTAGTCCCGGGCTTGAATGCTCTCGCGAGATGTTATTAATAAATATACTGTCGAGTACAAATATTAATGTTAGAATCTAATACAATGAGTGTAAAAGCTTCTAGTTATCTAGGCTTAAGAGCGCGTAGATTGCCGGAAGAACCAGATGGATCAATCTGTGAGTTCTTGCTTGGAATTTACGATGACTGTGTATGAATGTCACTATGAATGTGTTGGTGCTTGCCAAAAGAGCCTTTTATTCTCTCTTTGGTGTGTATTTTTCACTTAATTCGTAGTCGAATCCCCCCTTTGGCCGCAACAGTGAGTCCTCTATTTATAGGGGACAAAGTAGTTGGGATCCCTTAAGCGATCGCGGGTGATCGCCGTTTTTTATATTAAAATAAATGGCCGATCGTCCCGTCACGTGGGCCTGTTCCCTTGAGGTCCGAGGTTGCAGTTGGAGGCCAGCTGGATGAACCAATGGGAAGCTAGCACGCGTCGCGAGTCGCTGTCCGAGGAGGGTCCACTTCGTACCTTTCGGCGGCCTTGTCGGTAGGTGTGGTAGGTGACAGGCTGGGGTCAATGATCCTTTTTGTTGGTATCCTATGAAGATCCGCGGGTGGGCCATCGTCCAAGATTCGGTCTTCGATGATTTTGACGGATGCTGGATCCCCACGTGGCATGAGATGATCGCCTCTGATCCGTTAGACAAAGACGATCGCCAGGTATCAAAAGACGATCGCTGGTTACCAAAAGACGATCGCTGTATGGTGCCGGACTCTAGGTGTTCGTCCGGAGTTTGGCTTCTACGGTTGACTTCTCAGGGAGGTCGTCGATCGCCTATCGTGGCGAATTAATCGTCGCACAACACAGTGTTATGAATACAATTAATTGACTCGTATTTACAGTCTTTTACTTTCTCTTGAAACACGTTATCAGCACGTAGCTCGAGAAAATCTTACAAATTCCGAAAAAAATCGGCCCTTAACCCTAGCCGACCATCGCCGCCGGACACTGCCGGACCACCGCCGATCACAACCGATCACTGTCGGAACCCTACCGGACCTCAGATATACTCAGACCGATCACAGCCGATCACTGCCGGAACACCGATCGACCCAGATTGACCAAATCCGATCACCGTCGGACCCCTGCCGGAACACCGATCGACCCAGATCGACCACTACCGCATCTTGTCGCACGCCACCACTTCCAGTCCACCCAGACCGTGATCGATCCTAACCGGTACCGACCGCAACTCGCCTATGCCAACCAGATCCCGTCCGGTGCCTGCTGATCCAGCCCAGTCGCGACCGCAACTCGTCTGTGCCGACCAGATCCCGTCTGGTGCCTGTCGATCCAGCCCAGCCGCGACCGCAACTCGCCTGTGCCAGATCCCTTTCGACGCTGACCGAACACTGCCGATCCTGTAATACCCGAGATCTTCGTTCCAGTTGTTGAGTTTTTCTGCGGGTTATCGGATTGGCGTTGTCTATGCCTTTGGAATGTTGTGCCATGTATGGTCGTGTCATGAGTTGACACGTGTTCGATTTCCGTTCCGGATCGTTGCATGAGTTTTTGACTCATTGTGTCTATCGTTTGTAGTGTAGCGCGTGCTATTGTGTCATTGTTAGCGCACGCTACCGGTTGTGTAGCGCACGCTAACTGGCAATCCAGGAGCTACTGGACATGGACTGGAGTCTCGTTAGCGCGCACTATGGTAGGTTGATAGCGCACGCTAATTGTTCTTACTAGCGCACGCTACCTGGTAGGTGCAGACCAGTCCAGGAGCCACTGGACTGGATTCGTGACTCGTTAGCGCACGCTACGCATATTGGCTAGCGCACGCTAACTATGTTACAGCGGAATGTTTTGGAGCGTTGACCCCGTTAGCGCACGCTAATGCAGTGTGTTTAGCGCACGCTAATAACTGTCCAGTATAAATACTAGACAGCAGGCCTCCTTTCCCATTTTTCTTTCTTTTTCTCTCCTTTTTCACTTCCGGTCGACGGGACGAGTTTCTAAGGAAGATCAGGAGCGACCTCCATCTTCAAACATCATCTTGGTGAGTTTCCTTCATGTTAATATCATCATCTAACTGGTTTTCATTTCGGATCAAAGTAATTCCTCCCTTAGAACCCTAGTTGAGAAATATTTGGGGTTTTTCCTTTGTTTCGTGATTCTTACCCGATCTCATCCGATCGGTTATGTATTCTTGTTGACTTGACCGTGATCTTCGGATTGGTAATCCAATTATTGATTTTTATATCACCCGGAGCAATGATTCTTGATTTCCTTGAGAACACTTAGATCCTTGTTGTTTTTAGGATCGTTTCGGATTCCGATTAGTGTTATTGATTCGTGTTGGTGTTATTTTCATAGTATCCATGGGGTTTCCGGATTCTTGGTCATTTTTGGAAGTTCGAGGGCTACCCGACTGTGTCCGTTCGTTGTTCCGTTGCTCGTGGGATCGAGGCAAGTATCTTGCCCATACACTTCGTGTTTCGTAGACGTGGTAGTTAGTAATTGATTATATGCGGAACTTGAATGTTTTAATGAACTTTAAAAAGATCGGTATTGTAACACCCCCATGATTTACGGGGATATTACAGCGCCGTAGATCCTTTTTGGAGAACCTACCAGGCTTAGACCCAAATAAAACACATTAAATACGACAAACATAAATGTTCATACATTCGAAACCAACTTCAATTTCAACATAACATACATCACAATACCAAACAACATATCATCCCGAGGAATCATAACCAATATGACCGTTCACCACGGGAATACAACAACATCATTAACCATTAATAATGACATGACATACAACACCGACGATTACCAGCGAGTACAAAACCAAAACACGACTTTGACCATGACCATATAACCATCAACTCAAAATAATGCACGATATCAATGCCGCCCACCAAGCTCGTGTCCGTCCCGTGCTAGTCCTCCCACTGGACTGCACCGAATACACAAAAGTATATCCACCCCAAAAGGGGTCAGCAAGAAGCCGGTGCAAGTACAATGATTCTAGAATATGTACAACAAGTGAATAATCAACAAAAACCACAGAAAATCATAGTGCCATCACGGATATTCCTAATACCACATCACAATCATCATCACAAAACAACCTCCCGAGCTATACTGGCCCTGTACCTCTCAAGCAAGATACACACCCCAGAGACACCTCGTCAGACCCTCCCTGGTGTATAGCCCAACCGAGTGATCCGTAGGGATACGCGGCCTACCGGACCAGGGGACCCTCACTGGTTTTACTCGGCTCACACACACTCGATCAACCATTTGGCACAAATTCCATTTTTACATATTCACACGAAGTACATTAAACACAATCAAAGTACTTGCCTCAATTTGAACGACACAAGAAACGGCGAACGGATGAATGTACGGTCCGAACTTCCTTCAACGATTCGATCCTAACACATCGAAATATGGAATCAAAACACAACACCACGGAAATGGAAGGGATTCCCTTCAAACTCTACTCTTAGGGACAAACTATCAAACACTACTAAGGCGGAGTTGTTCATACTCAGATCAATAGGTGGGAACTCAAACGAAATCCGTAGACTTCAAGAAAAACAAGGGATTATGGTTTCACAATCATAATCTGACCCAATTCAAGGTTTAAAACGGACTAGAATGACGAGATCTAAACAAAACCCTCAAAATTCCAAAACTAGGGATTGAACAATCTTACCTTGATTTGGATGATACACTGGATGAAATCTTGTTAGATTGAGCTTAGGAACACGAAAATGTTGTTGGATGGTGAAATCGTCGAAAACCACGTCTAACTACACTCCAAATCGCCCACCGAAGGGAAGAGGAAGAGGTGAAAATGACGTTTGGAACCTACCCCCATATATATATGGGAGGTATTAGCGCACGCTACGGCTACAGCTTAGCGTGCGCTAACGAGCCGAGGGCGTTACCTTCAAGAAAAAGGCGCCAGAACTTTCGCCAGCTCGTAGCATACGCCGAACTATCTGTTAGCGCGCTACCGATTGATACTAGCGCGCTAACTCCATACTGATGGCGTGCGCTACTCGCAAGTACTGCAGTCGAGAACGCGTTTCGTCCTCATTGACACGACATCCTAGCGCACGCTATCATACAAGTAACGTGCGCTAGTTCATCGAAATAGCGTCGTTAGTCCGTCCCATAGCGTACGCTAACACCTCATTCGAGTCGAGAAAGCTTCTTGTCGGGCCTAACGCACGCTATTGCACAAGAGTAGCGTGCGCTACTCGAACTGGTTAGCGTGCGCTAGACATACGATCTTAGCGTGCGCTAATCGCTATTTTCCAAATTTAAATTCGCAAGAAGTCCGGCTAAAACGAGCACAATCCGAGAATCACGGAACCCAACAATAATCACCATCAAAATGCCAAGGTCAATCATCAATATATACGGTCCAAATAACCACAATACCACAAAATACATCCAAAATAACACTCACAAAATACACGGGTATTACACCCTTACCCCTAAAAGAAGTTTCGTCCCGAAACTTAAGATACAAAAAGTTCGGGGTATTGGGCACGCATACTCTCCTCGGTCTCCCACGTGGCCTCCTCAATTCCATGCTTAGACCATCGACCTTTACTAACGGAATCACTTTCCGTCGCAATTGTTTCACTCGTCTCTCTAGTATGGTTACCGGTTGTTCTTCATACGTAACATCATCACTAACCTCAATCTCTTGATAATCAATAACATGGTGGGATCGGGAACATACTTACGCAGTTGTGAAACATGAAACACATTATGAACATGACTAAGCGTCGGAGGTAATGCTAGTCGATAAGCTACATCGCCTACCTTGTCCAGGATCTCGAAGGGGCCAATATAACGAGGACTAAGCTTCCCCTTCTTACCAAACCGAAGAACTCCACGAGTCGGCGATACTTTCAACAACACATGGTCTCCCTTTGGAACTCTAATCGGCCGATTTACGAACGTCAAGATATGACTTTTGTCGACTCTGAGCAGTCAACAACCTTTGCCGAATAATTGCGACTTTTTCCCGTGTTTGAACCACCAAGTCCGGTTCTACTCCCAGTAACTCGTACGGCTTGTCCCAACAGATTGGCGATCTACACCGTCTTCCGTATAATGCTTCAAACGGAGCCATCCCAATCGAACTATGCCAACTGTTATTGTACGCAAATTCAATCAATGGTAAATGAGTCTCCCAATCTTCTTTCCAATCCAACGCACAAGCCCTCAACATGTCTTCCAGCGTTTGGATTGTCCTCTCCGACTGTCCGTCTGTCTGGGGATGATAAGCGGTGCTGAAATTCAATTTGGTACCGAGTTCTCGATGTACTGCTTGCCAGAAATGTGACACAAAACGCCCATCGCGATCCGACACTATACTCTTTGGGGTACCATGGAGTCTCAAAATCTCCGCAATGAATAACCGAGCTAACCTCTCCGGTCCCCAAGTATCTCTGATGCCCAGAAAATGTGCGGATTTGGTTAGTCGATCAACAATTACCCAAATCATATTTACTCCAGTTCGCGTCTTTGGCATTCCCACAATAAAATCCATCGCTATATCTTCCCACTTCCATTCCGGAATTGGTAGCGGTTGCAATTTACCGGCGGGTCTCTGATGTTCCGCTTTAACCTGCTGACAAGTCAAGCATTTCAACACGAACTCTGTTACATCTTTCTTCATGTTCGGCCACCAAAAGTTTTTCTTCAAGTCCTTATACATTTTACTCATACCCGGATGAATCGAGTACGGAGTAAAAT